>VXBR01003215.1:2133328-2146729 GCA_013400215.1 Cisticola juncidis | reverse complement strand
TTTTTTTTGTTTGTTTGTTGTTTTTTTTTTTTTTGTTTTTTAATGAGAAATCCTGTAATAGCAGATTGAAGCTACTGCATGAACTAAAATGATATCCCTATAGCCTCATCCATGTTTCAGGCAAAAGAAAAGTCCATGTCTTCGGAGGGATCATGCAGACAGATTGCTGCATGAAAGCAAAATGATTGAGACAAAAAGAATGGCCAGTTCATGCTTCTTTCTTATCTATCATGCTTGGCAATGTCTGCAGTTTTCTGACACTATGGGTATTTCTAAGGAGTTTGACAGGGTCAAAGATACCTGTACCTAACTCAAAAAGAATCTAGTATTCATCTACAAAGCAAAGGCCATGAGCTTCCATTTACACATGTATAAGCTAAGAGATCTTTCTTAGAAGAATTTTCCGGTTTAGTACAGGATATGTCTTTTCAGGGGCAGCAAGCCTGGGACAACATACAGCAGCTTGCTGTAAAATTTTAACTAGAACCACTACATAAAGTTGTTCACTACAGCCAGAGAAATTAGGATTAAACTTTAACTAGTTCATTATAATTTTCTTGCCTAGACCCATCTTTTTTTTTTCCTTCTTCATTTGGATAGTTTTGAAGAGTTATCAGGTCATTCACTAATGCCTTTTCCTTTTATTGGCTTAGCACTGGTTTCTCAGGAACCAGTAAAACCCCTTCTGCTTTACCACACAAAAAATTCTGTATTATCATAATGTCACAGTACCAGTGGTGGTAATGACTGGCAAGAAAACAAAGATGTGAGTATCAGAGAATCATAGAATGGCCTGGGTTGGAAGGGACCTTAACAATAATCCACTTCAAACCACCCTGTCATGAGCAGGGACACCTCCCACTAGAGGTTGCTCAGAGCCCCATCCAACCTGGTCTTGAACACTCCCAGGGGTGGGGCATCCACAGCTCCTCTGGGCAACCTGTTCCACTGCCTCACCACCCTTCACAATAAAGAATTTCTTCCTGTGTATGGTACTGGTAAACCTAAGGATGATATGCACAGGATGCTATAAGGACAAAGGTTCCCAAAACCCAACAAAAAAAAAAGCATAACAGCTGACCTGGTTCAAGTAATTTTTTAAAATTAATTTAGTTGAACAGTAGAGAGAAAACAAGTCTTTTTTTTGTTTGTTTGTTTTGTTTTGTTTTGTTTTTGTTTTTGTTTTAATATTTCATAATAAATCTAACAATCTGAGTTAAGTATTTTGTCTATCCTTAAGATTTAACTAGTAAGGAACAAATTAATTTGTTCAGGTCAGGACCAAGAGCAAAATTTTAAGACAAAGCATGGTCATTTTAACAAGCCATAAAACATAAAACTAAGGTGCAAGAATAAGAGTATTCAGCCTTAAGCACAATGAATACTGAGAGCACATACCCCGACAATAAAAACAATGAAACCCACATATTCTAAGTTTGCTGTAAAAAATCCTGTTGTGGTCAGAAATGAGAGACGCCTGCCCCCAAAACCAAGAGGACTACAAGGCAAGACAAACAGGGACTACCCATAACCAGCTGTGGCATTGTTTTGAATTTCAGACCTTTGTAATTGACTGCTTAAGTCTTCTTGAAAGCTGCATACACCAACATAAAATCAAAATGCCACACAGCTAAGAGCAACATCTCCTGCAGCTAATGAACACCTGTGTAATGTGCATGTGTTTCATAAACTCCCATTACAGTAACAGGAAGGCCTAATGCCTATTTGCTGTCAAAAGCTGTATTTTAACCAGGCTTCCCGTTATTCTGATCAATACTCTAGTCTTCTCAGGACTCCTATCACTCAGTCATCAATACCATATTGTCTTTGTGCCTATATACAGCAATTACAGGATACACGTGTTTCTAGACAAGGATAATAAGGGAATTACTATAAAGTTCAGGACACATGGCAATTTATCATCAAGTCTCAGGATCTTCAAGTCCAAAGAGATTACCTTGCTCAAATTATATTTGATTTATCTTCTCCACTGAGTATGATTACTTGTCAGTAATCATAATCAATGGAGATAGTACAAATGCTCTGCTTCAAGGAATAATAAAAATATAATCCTCACTGAAGCTTACCCAAGATTTGCAAGATATAAGCCCTCAAGGCATGAAGCATTCTTCAGGTTGCCAAATCTTCTTTTCCAAACATCACAAATGCAAGATGCATTCCCAGTGCAGTGATACCTGCATGGTTTTTCTTAAATATTATAAGTTACAGAGTAAACAGATGAAAGGAAAGAAAAGCCCCAACCCTACCACACAATGTAATTTTATAAACTAGCTGCAAACTTTATGATCCAGTCTATGTCTCTGTATTTCTAAAGAAATAAAAGAACTACACAAAACACACTTCACAAAGTTTTTCTTCTACTGAAAGTTTTACTCAAACTTCCATGGTTTTTAACAAAACTGTTTCTCAGAGCTCAGACTGGACATGTCATTACTCCACGCAAAAGTGCTGGGGTTTGGCACTTTGAAAATAGTTGTGGGGGTATCAGGAAGCAGTAATACAAACACAGGATTTATGCATATTCAATGTTGCAATAACAGATTTGTCTACTGGGCCACCCAGGGTTTTATAATGCTGAAGGGGATGATCATAGGGTATGATGATCTTCTCCACAGATATTGCTACTGGATTCCCTCAGTTTAAACACAAGTTCATTGAAAAATGTGAAAGATTATTAACATCAGTTCAATAAAAACTCTGCAAGGTCTTATCCACTGTAGAGCCAAATGTTACACACTCAGCATACATGGGACAGTGAATTCAGCACTGATACATGTTCATGTGCTAACACACCAGAAGGATAGTGATGCTTAACTACACAGCAAATGTAAGAACTTACACTGCTGCTCTTGTAACATAGTTAATGCAGATGACCATTTAGAGAGTTTTAATTGCAGTGCTTAAGCATGTATGAAAACCAGCAATGGTAAGTGAAATCTACCTAAGAATAATACCAGAAAGCTACAGGAGAAAATCTGCAAAAAGCTGCACAGAAAGCTCTCTGATAAACTACCAATTTTTTCTGTTTGCATTATCACAAGGATGCTCCTCGTCACTTTGGTTTTACAGAAGGATGAATGAGATGAGAATTTTGTTTTGATTAAGAACTACAAAAGGAGTTACTGAAATGCATTAGCTCTTCAAAGTTCAGAGGCAGAAGTAAATTTACAGTTGTGAGATACATTAGGTTTTCTGTTAGCTTAACACAAATACATCAGTCAAAGCCTCCAAGTAAAAACAAAACACTAAAACATTTAGAACTTAATTCCACAACAGGAAAAAAAAAAAAAAAAGATAAAACAGGGGTGAGGAACCAAACACCAAAAAAGGGACTAATTTTGAAATGTGGATTTTCAAAATACGAACTGAATGACAAAATGTTCTTAACCCAAAAATGATGAAAAGAATGATCAGTGTCAGAATCTTTCATTCACTAAGTACACAGTAGCAAAATCATCAGTGTGGAAGCTACATAATATCCATGTCCAAATGACTGCTACAACTAAGTCTTTTCACTTCTACAGTTGTGTTACCTTCCATGGTAACACATGGTGCCCAAGCTTCTCTAATGTTTTCTGCAATGAAGTTTCTCAGTCTTCCTAAAAAATTCAGGGATCACTGAAATGGAGATGGGACAGAGCTAATGATTGATTGACCTAATTATCAAAGCATTTTGGGGTACTCTGTGAGTATTTCTACTGGGGACAGCTGTTCCTAGTAAACCACTAAATATTAAACTGTAGAAAATATGATTATGAAGTTACCTATTTAAACTTGAGCTAGTCAATTTAACTACTAACTACTTTCTTTTTTATTTATGCTACCTCAAACCATTTAAAAACAGGGTGTTACAATGATATTCCAAGAATAGAAGGACATAAAATCATGTCAAGAGAGAAGATTTGCTGGCTCAAAAGAAAAAATGAAAGACATGGGTTATAAATTCACATCTTCCAGCAATATTCTAGGAACATTTAGAAAGCAATAAACCAATTTTTGTTACTGGTCATAATGGGAGAAGGAATCTAGGAGATAATATCTACAAGCAGATAAAAAAAGAAAACAGAGGAACATACAGTCAAGCATGTAAACTAAACTCAACATGTGCAAGAGCCGGAAGACACTTTTTAGATATAGCAGAAATAGATAAGAGGAACAGGAAACTATGATGGAAACTAACCAAACAGTGAAGAGTTCATGATTATAGTGAAACAGAAAGTGAAACTAGGGATGTGGTGGTTTGACCCTATCCGAAGGCCTGGTACCCATCAGAGCTGCTCCATCACTCCCTTCTCAGCTGGACAGGGTAGAGAAAGTAAATGAAAATCAGAGTTAATCAGAATCACTAGGTTGGAAGAGACTTTCAAGATCATCAAGTCCAACCCATGCCTCTAACACCTCAACTAAACCATGGCACGAAGTGCCACATCCAGTCTTTTTTTAAACACATCCAGGGATGGTGACTCCACCACCTCCTTGGGCAGACCATTCTAATACTTTATCATTCTTTTCTGTAAAAAACTTTTTCCTAATATCCAACCTCTATTTCCCCAGCTTAAGACTGTGTCTTCTCATTCTGTCTGTTGCTGTCTGGAGAAAGAGACCAGCCCCCACCTGACTACAAACACCTTTCAGGGAGTTGTAGAGAGCAATAAGGACAGGGAGAGGTCACAAACTGATTACTGTCATGTACAAACCAGACGTGACTTGGAGAAATTACTTGACTTTATTACCAATCAAAATCTGAGCTGTAGAATGAGAAGTAGAACAAACCTGAAAAGCACCTTTCTCAAAAACCCTCCATTCTTCCTAGGCTTAACTTCACTCTTGATTCTCTACCTTCTCCCTGCCAGTGGCAATGGGAGATGCGGAATAGGGATTTCAGTCAACTCATCTCGTTGTTTCTGGTGCTGTGTCTTCCTTAGGAGGAGGAGCCTTTCCCCTGCTCCAGCATCAGGCTGCTCCCACAGGAGACAGTCCTCCATGAAATTCTCCAGTCTGGAACTCTCCAGACTTCTCCAGTCACACAGACTGCAGTTCTTGTCAAACTGATCCAGTGTGGGATCCTTCTTGCCGGGAGTCTGCTCCAGCACAGGCTCCCCATAGGGTCACAGCTTTCTTACAGCATCAGCCTGCTCTGGTGTGAGGTTCCTCCACAGGCTGCAGGTGGATCTCTGCAGCCCTATGGACCTCCACAGGCATCAGGGGCACAGATACCTCACCACAGTCTTTCCCATGGGCTGCAGGGGAATATCTGATCCAGAGCCTGGAGCACCTTCTTGTCTTCCTTGCCTGACCTCCATGTCTGCAGAGCAGTTTGTCTCACATATTCTCACTCCTCTCTTCTCTGGCTGCAATTAATTCTGTGCCATTTTTTCCTCTCTTCTTAAATATGTTGTTGTAGAATCATAGAATGGCCTGGTTTGGAAAGGGACTTTAAAGATCATCCACTTTAAATGACTTTGTCATGAACAGGGACATCTTCCACTAGACTGGGTTGTTTAGAGCCCCATCCAACATGGCTTTAAATATTCCCAGGGATTGGGCATCCACAGCTTCTCTGGGCAACCTGCTCCAGCACCTCACCATCCTCAGAGTAAAGAATTTTTTTCTAACATTTCTAATCTAAAACTCTAAAATGGTTTGAAGCCATTCCACCCTATCCTCTCACTACCTGCTCTTGTAAAGTTTCTTTCCATTTTTCTTGTAAGCTCCTTTTAGCTACTGGAAGGATGCAATTATGTCACCCCAAAGCCTTCTCTTTTCCAGGGTGAACAATTCCAATTCTCCTAGCCTTTCCTCATAGGAGAGGTGCTCCATCCCTCTAATCAACTTGGTGGCCCTGCTCTAGATTTGCTCCAAGAGGTCATTGTCCTTTTTGTGCTGGGGGCCCCAGAGGTGGATGCTGTACTGAAGGTAAGGTCTCACAAGAGTGGAGTAGGATAGACTCACCTGCCTCAGTCTGCTAGCCAGGATGCTTTTGATGGTGTGATTGCTGTCACAGAGGTTTTACTCCCATCACTGATGGGCCCAGCCTTGGCCAGCAGTGGGCCCATCTTGGAAATGGCTGCTGTTGGCTCTGCTGGACATGGGGAAAGCTTCTAACACAGTCCCCCTAGTACCAAAACCTTGCCATGCAAACACAATATAAGGGAAGAGTACCATAGTATAAGCAGACACAATGCCACAGAGAAAGTGAACACTCCAGGACAGGCGTTAAGGATCAAACCACTGAAATTATTCAAGTACCTAAAGAAAGAAATTAAGTTGCAGGCACATAAGCAAAACAAAACCCAAAGCAATTGAAGCCCACAGTCGTGCCACTATCTTGCATCAAATGCAAGCCAAACTGAGGTGGCTTATTCTCCTTCACCTTCCATGAGAGAAAGGTAATCTAGCTCACGCTTATGTTGAGATCCAAGCACACACAAAGGGAGTTAACATCTCACTCTATTCTCTGTCTCTAAGCTTGCCTTGCAGCTACTTATTGCTTTGCCTACAAGTTAGGGTGCAGTACTCAAAACCCCAATAGGGCTAACACCGAAGTACTGCCAAGCCTGAATTTCAGAGGTACCTTCATTTACATCTTTAAAATTCCACAAGACTTTGAAGTTCATACACTCAGAAGTACTTGAGTTTGACAACACTGAGCATAGCTGTATCCACTTGTCACCACACAAGATCCAGTAACTGTATTCAGCATCTACATCCTCCTAAAAAACATGTCAGTCAGACAGTCCCACTCAAAGATTTCCTTATGAAGTTCAGTGGTAGCTCCAACTTGGTTTCCAAATACAGCTTGAGAAAGTGAAGCCTTGTCATATATTTACTAGTCAGAGAAGTCCTACCTCATGGATCAGATCTGTCCTTAAAATCACTCTGTCACAACTTCTGTGCTCTGGGAACACTCCACTCATATCAACACTTTTAAAAAGCCAAAGCTGTCTTTTTTTTTTAATGGTCAATTCTTTTTAGATAAATGAACTCTCACTTAGCTCCAGTTTTTCAGGCCATTCAGACATCCATTCAACCCCACTTGCCTTACCTCAAAAAACTCTTCAGTACACACAACAGCCTCTTCTCCTTCCTTAGTCTTGCATCCTTGCAGATTATTCCTCTCAAAGTCCTCTCCATATCTGTTTGAAGTCTTTTCATTCATTCACCTTTTATCTAAATGCTCTCCCAATCCATCTAAATCAAGTAACTCCAAAAACCTGTCTGGACTGGCAGAGGAAAAAGTGGAGTCTTGCCTCACCCACTCTTCATGACTCCTGATGTACAAGACCTTAAAAGGAACTACATCCTATGTTCCGTAAGCTTCCTCTACTACCTGTCCTTATGCAGCCTTTGACACTTTTCCCTGGTTGCACAGGACAGCACAGCATAGCTGCCTTGAATACAACCTCTTCTGGTTGTTCACATGTACAGCCACAGCCCTGTGGCTACAGGCCTCTTCACCCTGAGCACTGCATAAATGCAGGGTGACAACTGCAAGCACTCTTAGACAAGATAACTCCAACTAGAGAGAGCTAGCTAGGAACAAGAGTTCAGCCACCATCCTTGATCAACATACGTAACCAGTGAAGTCTCCAGGATGACAGCATCTGCTTCATAGCAAGGATATTCCAATTTCTCAAGAATTCTTCTAGTTGCAGTATGGGGCTCCAGGACCACATACTGATTTACACTTCATGATGCCTCAGCTGAGGAACATGATTTGCTGAGAACTCTGCAACAGCAATTTACCATGTGCCAGATTTTAAACATCTAGTCATCTGGCCTTCTGCAGTAGGTAATAAGGTCATGCAATTACATTGGTTAAATTCTATATACAGCTGTTTCCTGATCTTTTTCCCATAGATTCGCCTTTTAGAGTATTCGTAACTTATTTCTTTCAAAGATTTGAAGACATGCTACCTACATAGTTTTAGAATGAATTTTCAAACATTCAGTTATGCTCTTGTCATTTTGTCTACATATTTGCTTTTCCTTCTAGAGTATGCTGATGAGTGTTCAAACAGAAGTTTGTATCACATTCTTGCTGGTGCTCTTTGAAGGTTTTTTCTGTTTTATTTCTTTGCTGGAGCTGCGATTTGCATGTTATCCCTACAGCTTCTCCTCTCTCATTTTAGGAAAGAGAAGTCTTCCACTCATAACTCAGCTTCTTATCAATAGAGTTCATTTGGCTTGGTGCTAATCCCTCATGAACAAGGTCTTGAAGCTTGGTGACCCAAGATCTCTAATAGACATTTCCCCCTCACTAATGTACTTTTCTGAATGATGTTTCCATTTTCAAAAATGATTGGTATCTGTTTAGTTCTGATTATGTCTTTTGAGTTGTACAATCTGATAAAATCTCCTGATGATGAAACAGGGGTAGAACTTCCCTCAAACACCCAGCTAATTGCCTTCAATACCAAGTACCATGTTTTTTCTTCACTAATAAATTCCCTCCCTTCATTAACTGGCAATTAAATGTCAAATGAATCAAGTAAATTGGGATGCTCCCATTGCTCAGTTAAGTTGACAGCAGTCTAATATGATTTAGACATTAATATTCTTTACTTTTCCAATCAATTTTTCCAAGTGCTGTCTTTGCCACAGGTTTTTTCTTTGTGTTTCTGCCACAAGACAGCCAGCCCAGTTACACAGCTTCACCATTTCTGGTGTGTTCCTCCATGTCTGATCCTTGTGTTTTACCCAGTCATGGCCACAGACTGAAAAAACTCTTCCCTTGAGAAGAAAATTGTATCTGCAAGATAAGTATTGTGCCAAATCACCAAATCTTATGCTTAGCCACACCAAATCTTATGCTTAGCCAGCCCTCCAAAAGTTTACAAACAGGTTCTGCTTTGTTTCTGTGAAACAGACTCATGAACCTTAATCTCACCCTTCATTCTCTTTTCCCATCATCACCCTCTGAAGCACTTTCACTGGGATTCTACTTGCCTCCAGCTTTGGCACAAATCTTCAACTACAAGGGACTATTTGCACTCAGCGTGTTCTGCTAAGCACACCAGTGAATTTTTCTCAAGCATAAACATTCAGGATCCTTTGGTCATACTTGGGTTCTCCACAGGGGAAGGTACAAGGGAAGAAGAAACATGTTTTGTTTTGGTTCTGTTCCCTGGACTGAAAATTACCCTGAACTTCCTGAACATTTTAAAGCAGTCCCAAGATTTGGCAAAAGCATTTATGGCAATGAGTTTACCCAGAGAAGCTGCTCCACTGGTTCACTTTTTAGGCAAGCAGCTGTAAGTTTCCCATCTTCTCCATCCTCACTGCCTTACACTTCTGACCCAATTAACAAAAGCTACAGTTGATATTGCCCCTGAACAAGATGCTACATAGAACACTACCCTACGACTAAAGTGAAAGTTTGCATCTCTCTCTTTTCCTACTGATGGAAAAAGTCTGTAATCTTATTAACTGCAACAGCTGTAAATAGTTGCTGTTCCACGTGGCCTGGGATGGCCCTGCCTCCTTTAAACTCTTGAGCTCCAAGAACAATCATTCTCACCCAAAGTCAGTAAAGCCTTCAGTAAAGCCTTCTGTTCCTTAGCTCAGTACATCCAAATTACCTGGCTCCTCTAAATAAATCTTTTTGTACAGTGTTTCACAGATCTTCTTTTCAAGCCACAGTCTCCTATTCTGCCTCCACAACTGACAATGGTCTCTTCAACCACGTTTTGAGATTTCCAGACTCTTCTTTCCTGGATTGTGTCCTGAGTTATCTTAATAGTTCCCCTGGACTCAGCCTGGAACCTCCCTTTAAGTCACTTGCTCAGTCATCTAATCATACCCTTAATCCTTCCTGGCAAATCCAACCCCAACCAGCTACTCGAGCTGAGAGAAAGAAGGAAGCCCTGCCCTAACAATTACATGGAAATGGTCCCATGCCCTTACAGAAATAAGGGCATGGAATTCCTAGATCATATTTCCTGATAGTAACTGTTCCTCTGACCACCTTTTTTTTTTTTTTTTTTTTTTTTTTTTTTGTCTCTTGATGAGCTCTAAGATGTTTTTGACCTTTCTATCTCTTCTTGAATTTTATGGCTTCCTAAATTATGTCCTTCAGCCTTCTAGATGAATATATGATTACGATGGATTTTGGGCTTTCATGAAAGGGGTCTGAAAAGTAGTCAAGGCAGGTGAGAAAAAAAGCAGTTTTTCAACAAGTGAACAAGCAAAAGCATTAAGCTAATGCTGAAAAATTATTTGATGCTATATATGGGAAATATATATGGGGAAAAAGACATAGAACACTGCTATTATTCCCAAATGCAAGACTTAGAAAACCAAAACCACAAACAAATCAGCTTTAGACAGCATACTTAATGCTAAAAGAAATTGTGATAGCAACTCAAAATCCATTTAGGCTCATCATATACTTGGTCTTTTGGGGTTTTTTGGTCTCAGAAAAGGTCAGTTGCTTTTTAAATAGCACAAAGTAGGGGAGGAAAATCATCAAATCTTCAACGTGCAAAAATAAAGCAGCACAAGACTCAGTGGGATGTTCTGGCACAGTTCTACACAAGTCTCATCACAGGAGTTCAAGGCAGCAGGAGATAACAGCTGCTGGAAGACAATCTTGCTGAATACAGAGAACAGGGCTAAAGACGCACAGGTGTTCAATAAAAAATGGAAGTGGGAAATGGAGAGAATAAGTGTAGGAGTAGTAGTGGGAATAAAATTTCTTCACATTTTGTTGTGTAATTTTGCTGTGTAGTAGTGTTTCAGTATGATTTATTGTGTAATGCTATTGCATAGCATCATTCGTTGAGCAACTTTGCTGCGTGGTATAGTTTTTTATTTAATGATATTGAACATTAGGCAATGGTCTTGCATGCCATAATTTGTGTTTTCTGTTGAGCAACATCATCGTCACAGCTCTTAACACAAAGGTGAATTGCATGAATTCGTAACAGTGCTGAATTCACAATTTTAACATATCATAGAATGGTTTGGGTTCGAAGGGACCTTAAAGATCATCTATTTCCAACTGCCATGGGCAGAGACCACTTCCACTAGAATTTCAGAGCCCCATCCAACCTGGCCTTGAACAATTCCAGGGATGGTACATACACAAGTTCTGTGGGCAACCTTTTCCTGTGCCTCATCACCCTTCCAGGAGAGAATTTTTTCCTAATATCTAATCTAAACCTACTCTCTTTCAGTCTGAAGCCACTACGTTGTCCTGCCACTACATGCCCTTGTAAAAGGTCCCTCTTCTGCTGTCTTGTCTCACTCCCTTTAGGTAGTGAGTGGAAAGATGCTGTATGTTCAGTCAGAGATGGCAAATGGAGACAATTATTTCTGTCTGTAAAAGAAACATGCAGAGAAGCAGCAAACTGAGGAGGTATTTTTGCAGAACTTAGGGCATTAAAAGTTATTTCACTGAACAGCCACATAGCATTGCCTCATGAATAACACTTCCTTATCCTGAGCTACCTTGTAATTACAATGTGACATACTACATGTTCCACCTATCCCTACCTGACTGTAAAAACTACAGAAGAATATTATTTCACATACTACTGGGTTTAAATAAGATCTCTAATGTGTTTTTCATGTGACTTAGGCTTTACCCAAAACTAATCTTGCAGGGACCTGCTGAAATCCAGAATCTGATCAAGAAACTCCACAAAATAGGACTGATTACTTCATTACAATGGAATCCTGCTTTAACAGCAGTGCTACCGAACTTAAAGCAAAAATTAAAACTTTTTGGTTAGCAAATCAGTAAGACTTATACATATTTTAGGGGCAATAACAATGTCATCCTACTACTGCTTAACATCCTCCAAAGAAGCAGAACAAAAAAGTTTGCTCTACGTGTAGTATCATTGTCAGTTACTTATTGTAACATTCTTCACATTTACTTGTTTTTTCATCTTCTTTTTTTCCCCTCTGACCATTTTTACTTACAATAGACACAATGTATTGACAGACTTAAATAAACATTTTTGAAGTCCAGGAAATCAGAACTTGAAGCTTTTTTTTTTTTTCATATAAATCAAGTAATCTATAAAGTAATCAACTTTGTACCCACATCTATTTTTATAACCATCTGAAAATGCTATTGACTAGAATAGCATCTCTTTCATGTGTTACCTGGCAGTCTATGAACAATTGTACATTGCAAGAGTCAGAGAAAGAGTGCAAACACTGGTAGGTTACAATGCAGTGCTGCTGCAAGCATTTTTATTTGCTCTCATATTCTAGCAGTTTTTAAAAACCGAAGAGAAAAATACGCATGCAAGCTCGATTTTTGAAATATTGCAAAACACAGAAGTTATGGAAAGGCAAATTGTGAAATAAAAAGTGAGCTCCTTCCATCTATAACATAAGATTAATTTATTATCTGACAGATGGCAGAAGGGAGGGGGGCGGAAAAGCAAAGACTGCTGATGCAGTGAGCTTCCCGTCTGTAATGAAGGCCCCACATTCCCAGCTATCACACTGCCGTGAAATACATCCACAGTTGCATGCACTCCAGTTTTGCTCTACGTGTTTCAAAATAGCTAAACCTCATCACTGCGTGGATAACGAAAAAATGAAGAAAATATCCACAGGAGTAAATGATCCTTCTGTCAGCTGTCCGTGGCTACTCACAATAGCAACTGTGAAAGCTGCGACTCCTTTCATTTGACACACAAGACAGAAGCATTCACGCTGACCAATAACGCTTCCAGAGCTACCGGTCACTGCAGCAAGATACCACCTCATTTGCTGTCCCAGCACCGAAAGCTGCTTTTGCACATTTCTCCATATTCCAAGACATTTACTCTTCCTTCAGCATCTGCCACATTGCAGTCGTGCAGTGCCAATACAGGAGTGGAGCATATTGAAAACGGAAAAGAGCAGAACTGACCCGAACACAGTTAACACAAAATGAAAAGCTGCTGCACTGGCGGTAACAAGCATCTCCTGATTTCTTTTGCTGAACTCCACGCGATGCCGACGCGGGGCTCCCACCTGCCGCAGACGCCAAAGACCGCCTGAGCTCCGGCACGACTTACCGGAGGGCCTCGCTTACCTCCGACATCACATCGCCGAAGGACCACCCCAGGCACGCCGCGGCGGCAGAGAACCGGAGGCACCGCGGGCCCGGAGAGCGGATTTCGCTACGTCCACCCGCGGGCGCCCGGGGGACGCGCTCACCTTGCCGCGGATCGATGCCCCGCACACCCCGGGCCGCTACACGGGATTACGGCGGATAAACAAACACGGCACCGAGCGCACCCGGAGGGGCGAGGAGGGCAGGCGGCAGCGGGGGGGTCTGGCCCAGCCGCGGCCCCATCCCGGGAGCCGGAGCGCGCTCCGCGTCTCCCGGGAGACGGAGCCATTTTGAGCCGCTGCGCATCAGTGGCAGCGGGC
>VXBR01003215.1:2018638-2133141 GCA_013400215.1 Cisticola juncidis | reverse complement strand
CCCGCGGCCCCGAGCGGGGCAGGTGCGGATGGCGCGGGGACCCCGCTCCTCCCCCGCGCAGGGCGTGCGGTGGCCAGGAGGCGCTTGCTATCTCAGTCTGCCTATCTGTGGGCAAATGGGATTTATTTATTTATATTTTTTATCAGAAAAGGGGGGAAATGAATATTTCAGCCAACTCCGATTTAATTTCTTTCTTTTCTTTTTGTAGCAGTTTGAATTTTTCTTCTCTCTTCCCCTCCTACTACCCCTTAACACACACGCCTAGGGTCCGGTGTGCACGCTGTTGGCGTTACCTCCATCTGTGCGTATCGAGGCTCTTCTGCTGCTTGCAGGAGCCTCCGCTAAGAGCCCTTCTCCTCCGGGTAACACCATCAACCGCAACGGGACCTCGCTGCCTCCTTGCCCCACCACCTGGTGGCACTTCCCTGACCAGGCGCCACCCAGCTGCCCTGGCACACCTCCCCTTATCCCCTGGACAAGCCTTTATGGTCACTTCATGGAGCAGAGAGATTGAGCTGCCTGGAGTGCTGCTGGGAACTGCAGGAGAAGCATCCATTCTGCACCCTGTGTTCCAGTCCCAGCAAACCCTCCGGCTGGTCAGAGCTCCTGACCAGCTCCTCACACCCTTTGCTTCTTGTCTCCTCCTTGCCAGCTTGTCTGTCCCATGATCTTGCATAGAGCAGATGGCTGCATGACACCCTCGGGAGCAAGGGGCAGGAGGGGACCTGCTCCAGCCAAGTTGCAAGCTTTCCTCCTAGCAGACAGCAGATCCGATGGTGTCTGCAACTTGAAGCTCCAGTGCAGCAGTTTGAACAAGTCACCTCTGTGACTTGTTGTCACTTGGTGTTGAGCTCGCACTCCTCCTCCTGGTGAGTCACCCCTGGCTTAGCTCCTGAACTGCTCTGACTCTGCTATCCCAGCCCTATGGAAAGGAGAGGCACATTGGCCATCACTAGTTACTCCACTGGAAGCAGAGTCACTGCACCAAAACCAGCCGGTTGGCAGTAGGGATCACCTATGCTGGGAAAAGGAAAAGGAGCTATGTCAACATGTAGAGGCCTCCATGGACAGGGACGTCTAACTTATCCCAATGGTGGGTGAAAGTTGGAGGGAAGCAAGGTTACCTCATGCAGATGAGTGGACAGCTGCTACTTCTCCCACATGAGAGGAGTCAATCAAAATTCTTCACAAATTATAGTGACTTGAGTTATGCCTTATTTTGATGGCATTGTTCATGGCAGAAGGTCTGGTGAGAGTTCTGAAATGGATCTGTCACTGGGTTGGACAAGGTGAACACCACCGCACTTCTTGAGTTGCAGGCAGACAGTGTAGAGTTAGCTGTGTTTCCTGTGCCCCCAACAGGAGAAACCACTGGAGTGTATTGTTGGACATTTAGTATCTTGATATGTGGTTACCATTGTCCAAAGCACAGCTTCAGAACTTTTTGTAACATTATCATTTAAATCAAAAGGAAACCAGGAGATTGAGTCATAATCCTCAAATTGGTATGTGGCCATTTGCATTGGCCACATGGGCTACTGTGTGAATCAACATGACAAAGGTTTGCATTCCCTTGCCTGGTTGGGCAAGATGTGCACTTCGGAGAGTTCCACCAACACAAGGAGTGAAGATCCACAGTCTACCAAAGAACAAAAAAGGAACAAGACATATTAGCAATATGCATACATATTTCTGTTAATAATTATTTATATTACAGCCTACACATGCTTACTTCTTTATTATAATGCCTATTTATTCTGTGGAAGTCTTTTTTGCACAACTGACACCAATAATTTTTGTTTATAAAATTTTTATATCATCCAATTTACTGTTTCTGATTGGATAACTTTTCTTGATGGCAATTAAATCCTTTATGTTAGCAATCTGATTGTACACAGATAATTTTACAGAGCCATTAAGGCTTGAGAAGAGCCACAACTGAGTTGCAGAGTTTGGACAATAGGGAGATGAACTATCTAACCAGAGTAACATCCTCTGTGCTTTGACATTGCCGTTAAAAAACATGCTGAAATTTATGACTAACTATTTTCATTAGTTTCAGCCTGAAAATATGTGAACGTGCTTTTAAGATTAGGTCTGTGTCTGGGGCTTCCAAACACATCCTGGTTAGTTTTCTACATTTGTGCACCCAGCAGGATATGCTGCCTTAAGAGTGCTGAGACCATGTCTTCTACTTAAAGAGAGCAGAAGTAGGAAGGCACCCAAAGACAGTATAAAAATATCCTCCAAGGAGATCTCCGGCATGATAATCAGAAAATGATAGTTTTTAAGTATCATTAGTTAGCCAGTGTTGTCATCTTCTACTCGGTAATCTACATGTTCCTAAAACCTGACATCTCAGATGGGCAAATTTCTGCCAGGAAAAGGCAGAGCTGTTGCAGCTGATCCCAGAGGAACACACATGAATTCCCAGCTGTGCTCCAGCAATTTGCCCAGTGCTCCAGGGTGCTTCTGCTGGCAGCAGGCAACTGTGTGCTTTGGGAAGGGTGCAGAAGATAACAGGAAGTCATGGGACAGGTGGCTCTAGGAAGGTCTCCTCCCAGTTTCCATTCCAGATACAAACCGTTTACTTTTCTTCCAGACATTTTTGTAAAAAAAACCCATGATGTCTCATTTCAGAACTGCTTCAAGCCATTTTCTGCTTCTTCATGAAAAAAGTAGCGAAAGAAAAGTCACAAGTTCCCAATGATCAATGCCTTTAGTTGTGCTTGTAAAGATGCATTTATTCATTAATTTCAGTGAAGCATATGCTATCATAATGACTGATGAATCAGCAGATGCTTCTGCACTAGTTGAAAGTATTCCCACTCAGGTTAGCAATGAAATTGCTGTGAGGAGAAAATGTGATGCAGGTATATTTGGTTATATTTATGAAGTGCAGTAGGAAGAAAGCGGTCAGAGCTTTGCGTGTTGCCGAGAGGGATCCCTCCAGGCAGTTCAATAAAAGACAAAAACAGCGGTAAAAGAACTCTGCCTTGCTACAAAGACAATCACCACAACCAGGCACTTACCTGGTGGGAAAGCATAAAATTGCTTGAATCAACACATTTGACAGATCTAAATGTTACATGATGTGGTAAGGGATAACCTATTCACTTATCAGTAAAGAAGGTGCGTAAAGTATTATATGTGTTGAGCATGACCAAATTTAAATGTTAAAAACACATTTAACTTTGGATATGTTATCGAATTCTCATTGTTTTTTTCATTTGATTCCATCAATATCCCAGGAGGGAAAAATATTAAATAAATTAGCACATTAAAATGCAGTGCACAGGATTTTCTTGCACAGCCTGTCCAACTGATATGCTTCTTGCGTTAAAACTTTCAAGTTGATATGCCTTATAAAGATTACTAGCTGAGTCAAAAAAAGCTCATTTGGTCTTTGAATCAACAAGTACAGGCTCAAGTGTATTCATATGCAATAGTGCAACTGCTATCTGCTTTAATAAGAGAGGCTGATTTAAGGCACCTTTATACTATAAAAGCTTAAAAGAAGCTGCTTTCATACAACCATAATTTTTAAAATAATAACATTAAAACCAACAATGTGTCTTTCAGCACTAATTAATTTTTTTTGTTTATTACGTAACATACTGTTAATTCCATAATTTGAGGTGGGGTAACTCTGCACACATGTATTCCACAGCACAGAGTCTTCCATGGGATCTGAAACAGATCCTGCTTTTTGTTTTCTAAACCATCTGCTAGATGCCATCTGTCCTTTGATACATTTAACTGCATCAAAAGATTTTTTTCCAAACCAAATATATTGGAGTGATGCATCAGAAAGTGTCCAGAGCTGCTAATGCTCAGTGCAGGCTTTGGCAAAAACTTACCTTTGATGTAAGTTCCCACAAGGTTCCACCTCACTGTTGTCACCAGCACTGAATTGGATTCCTCATATATGTCAACTTCATGTTTTGAACATCAGCCATTTTACCGTGGCTCTAACAGAAATATGAGAATTAAAGTATGTTAAATATCCTGGTTTAAATGGTCAAAGGCCAGATTGAACACTCCCAGTGAAGTAAATGCCAGTCTTCTTTCCAAAGGGCTCTCTATACATACTGACATTTGTTCTTCATCTTTCTGCATAAAAATTTGGTGAGAAGAAGAAGATGAGGGAAGTGGTGGACAGCTTTCTCCCAAGCCATATCAGGCTTCATTCTCCAGTAAATATAATTGTGGTTTGACTAAGGATCATTATATTTAGAGGTTTTTTCCTAAACTGTAGAATTAACCCCATTTACTGCAGTCTGGGCAGAGACTGGAAATGTTGGCCTGCAGTGCTGGGCTGCATTCAGCTTAAACTGCTGCTCTTTAGTTCTGGTTCAGAAGAGGAGCCATTAGTCCAGTGTTTCCCAGCACCATTCTGAGAGATTAATTTATAATTGATTCCCATGTGGGAGATGTCACTGACCATGCAGCTAATGTGCATATCCAGTATATGTGTTGTGTACCCAGCAGGTACACATATGTTCACAGTTTTACTCGAGTTTCAGCTTCCTTTTAAAAAAGAGTGTTCACAGACATGAGGATGGTAAAAAACCTGCATATATACTCTTGCTCTGCCTTAATGATACTTTTCTTTATGGTTTCTCATACTTTTACACAGCTAAGATTTTTATCTGCCGTGATATCTGTCACAGCATCTATCATTTGTGAGGTGTGGCAAGCACGCTTTTGCAATGAGGGCTTCATATGTGTACATGCTGGAGAAGGACGATGCTAAACTATGGGCTGATGTTTTGAGGGCACTGTGTTGAAATGACAGCAACATGTATAGTCAGATCTGCAGCAAGTCGCTAACTACCAAACCCAGCCTTTTCCATAGGTGTGTGTCACTGCTGCTGCACCCACTTCACTGGGTGTGTCAGCCTCCTGAAGGCGTGTAGCTGTTTGTAGGGATGATCTTGCACCTTTGCTTCTGTGCTAGTAATGGTCTGAAATGTAGGGCACAGTCCCCTGCAGAAGCTGCTTGTGGCAATGTAGCCGGGTGGAAGGGCGGTGGTGGTGCAAGCTGGGTGCCACTGCCGTCTCCGGCTGCAGCTCTGTGAGTATGGGTGGTGACGATGGTGCTGCCCATACCCTTTGTCTGTGTGGTGTGTGGAGGACAGAACTGTGGTAAAGGAGTTACATAAAGGCTGTGTCACCCTCTCTGAACTGGCGTGACCCGGCCCACGCTCCTCCTTTCACTCTGCCAGGGGGATATGCTGTGGATCTGCACACTCTGGATGGACAAGCCTCGGTGCCAGTCCTCATTATAGGCGTGTTGTCTTATCCTCAGAAAATCATGTGAAAGTATTTCCCACAGGCTTACACATTTTATAAACAGTAGGTTAGCTATATAGCCCTACTGAAGTAATCTGGCATTATTAATTTCATTTTATGTAGGAGGAAACCAAACCTAGACAAAAGTGACTCTAGTTCCAGCCATTTGGAATGGAATAGAGCAGAAAATTTTGGCACTGTAACTTAAACTAGCTATGTCTTGGCCACTCCCTGGTATAAAGCCATGGTTCACTGGTCTTTCCAGTGCCATATGCAGGCATGGGCATGAGCCTCAGGACACTACTTGGAAAGAGCCTGAAGATCCACCACACAGTTGAAGGCAAGACAGACACATATATAACATAACACCTCCTATGCTTGTATAGTGAAATTCCAAATTTTTTACTAAACATATGAGGTTTTGCTCAAAGTTTTTGTTCAGGGACTACTGTAAATCTTTTAGTTGTCAGGATTTGCAGTAGAAAATTTTGTAGTGGTTGTGCATTTGTGTGTGTATAACACAATAGTGTTTCCAGAACAAAAAGCAAGAGCAGAAAAAGATAATAGAACATATTAATATTTAGTTGTTGAAATCAGAAATACAATCATTACCTTGTAAAGGACTTTGAGATAATTTTCTACCACATCCTGTTCACACTCAGCCCAAGTTGCCATGTATCCATCTCTCCTGCCTGGCAGGGAAATCCCCAGGAGGGCTGCTGTGCAGGCATTCTGTGCTTCCTGCTGGGATTTGCACTGCCCATTACAGGGTGCTGTGGCACTGGGCTTGGTGTT
The DNA here is from genome assembly GCA_013400215.1 of Cisticola juncidis. NCBI lineage: Eukaryota > Metazoa > Chordata > Aves > Passeriformes > Cisticolidae > Cisticola > Cisticola juncidis. Next base: position 2,127,051 of record VXBR01003215.1, on the reverse strand, counting down.
AGCCTCTGAGCCATCCATTCTTAGCGCAAGAGGCAATTAATACTCAGGCAGATTTTACCAGGATTACAAAGCTCTGGTGGGAATGAAGTCACCTGTCCCCAAGGTAAGAGTCACAGCTCTGCGTGGCAGATAAATGGACTCTTAAAAGGAAAGCTGACACCTTAAACTGTTGTGGTTTTTAAAAGACAATTATTGCCTATGAGTAGGTGCACAAAATACGCTCATTTTATCTGTGTGCACATTTTATGAACTCTGCATCTACCCACAAATCTTTATTTTGCCTCAAGTCTTGTCTCAAAATATTTAGGTCTTATCTATGTAATGAAGCAGGATGCTTAAAACCAAAACCTGGGAAGCCTGACAGTGGAAGAGAATCTGTTAGAGGCAATATTAAAGTATGTCCAAATGACAAAGGTGAAACAGATACTGTAATACCTGTCAAAAAATCATAAGTAATGAGAGGTTCATGGACACAAAGGATAGCTCTGTACCTGAATTATTTCAAGAGCTGATGAATAAGTACTTGGGATAGATCTTGTGTAAATGAACAGGACTCCACTGAATTCAGTAGAGTCTTTACGGACACCTATTTTATATTATTTACAGCAGAAACACCAAGCGAAGTGTCCTACTTGCCTTTTCATTAGGAAAGTGGCCAATGTGAGGAAAGTCAAGGATGTTGGATTATAAGAATACAATAATATATTTACAGAAGTATATTCTGAGGATTAATTTATTGATACATGTCAAGATGAAAAAAGTGTTCTTTTAAATAATAATAATAATTATTGTTGAATAATAAAATTTGTTTTTATTTCTGCCTAGCTGATTCTAATAACAAAAGAACCCAGGATGCTTGGTCTAGACCTAGTAAGCCATAAGATTTGAAGATGGAAAGCAAAAGAGGCAAGAAATGATATCAACTCTTAAACTTAGAAGAAGGCCTCAGGGAGATTATTGTTGTACAAGTTCCTGGGAACTGCTCCTTGAAAGAAAAAGGAGCCCAGGAGAGTGAGCCTCAAACCATGAGAAGCATCAACTGCTGTCTGCAGGACATGATGCAGATATGTGGTGGCCAGACTGTCTCAATGGGGAACTCCTGACAGGGCTTAGATAGGAAAAAGGGATCCTATGGGACACAGAAGAAGGCATGGGCTGCTCAGGATAAATACAGAAGGAATGCCCAAGTCTGAAATGATGGAATTAAAAAAACTAAAGACTAGCCAGAGTAAAAAATGGTGAAGTACATGAAGAAAGCAGCAAGAGGAAGAATAAGGCCAAGTGAACAGGTAGCCAAGTAATGAAGAAGTCAGAAGGCCAAGTGAACAGGTAGCCAAGTAATGAAGAAGTCAGAAGGGTGGAGGTTTTTACATCCCGGTTTTTAGTGGAAAATTTGTTCTCAGGCTTTCCATAGGTTTGGTGGAATATAACCAGTGTTAGAGGAAGACTGAGTTAGGGATCACTCAAGCAATTTGAACACAGAGACAAGTAGGAAGCCTGACTGATATCACTGCAAGGCTGTTGTCTATCTCTTTGAGAGGTTACAGTGATCAGAAATTCCCAATGACTGCAGAAACAAATGTCACACTTATCTTCCAGGATGACAAGGAGAAAGTGCTGGGGCAACAGAAACCACTTGGCTTTACTTTCATCTTTGTAGAGTCTAAGGAGCAAATCCCTGTGTAAGCCATGTACAGGCACGTAAGAGAAGAAAGTGATTGGGGGAAAAAAGTATGGATTTACCAATTGCAAATTGTTCTTGACCAACCTAATTACATTCTTCATTGTAATGACTGGATTTGAAGATGAGGGCAGAGAAGTGGATGCCCTTCATTTTGGCAAGTTTTTGTCTCTGCTCTTACAGCATCTTTGGAGCTAAACTAGACAGCCAGAGTAGGTGGGTTTACCCATCAGTTTAATTCACTAGCTGGGTGAATTAAAGTGAGTAAAAAAAAAAGGCTGGAGCAACAGGCTGAAAATGATGTGGTGTCTGTTTACAAGTGGTATTCCTTGGGCATTCATATCGGGAGCAATATTATTTAACATCTCCATTCATGGCTTTGACAATGGAACAATGTGTATCTGCCACAAGTTCACAGATGATACCCAAATTTAGGGAACAGTCATTGTGTTGGATGATATGTCTGCTGTTAGAGTCACCTTGACCAGCTGAAGAAATGGGCTGACAAACATTTTATGAAATTCAACAAAAGCCATCCTGCGTCTTGGACAGAAAAACACCGTGCAACAGTGCTGCTATCTATACAGTATATATGATATATGTAGTAGCATTGATTATACCAGCACGCTCTAGGAAAGGTATCTGTAGGTACAGAACTAGCTCCAGGGCTGTGTTCAAGCCTCCACGGAGGCTATTTAACTACAGAAGGGAAATGATACTTTTTTTTTTTTTTTTTTTTTTGGTTACAGTTTTACACAGTACAATATTCATACCCAAAGAAAAATGCAGTGCAAGACAGCACCTGGCTATAAAAGAACCTGTCTCCTGTATTTTGCTGACACAGAGGTAGGGAGTGCACCAGAAACTTCTACCAAAGTGTAGGTCCATGCATAACCTAGAGCCAGCCCAGAGCTGCTTAGTGGCTGCAGCACAGAGGACATGGTCCTCAGACCTGCTGGTTATTGTGTTAAGAAGCAGATGAAACATCCCTCTTGGTTCCTGTCACCATCTCTGCTCTGTTTTCAGCCAAGACTGGCTGCCTGTCAAGTAGCCTCCATGTAACTTTCTGCAGCAAAGAAAAATAAGTCATATCTGTGGCATACAAGTGTTTCCATTTCTCTTTTTTCCTGAATTAATTACTTATAAGTAATTGTTACTTATCATTATTTTTACTTGTCAGAATTTCCAGTTGCAGCTTTTATACCTACTCAGCCCTACTGTATAGATCGGTCTATTGTCAGTAATCTCTTCTCTATGTAGGTATTCAACTAATATTTCTTCATTTAGTAACTTCTTGATTTTAATTGGATTGCAAACCAGATTAGTCTTTTGATGATTAGTGTTAGGCACATTCCAGATGTTATATTGTTCACCAGAGTTTTCCCAAGTTTTTAGTATTTTTGTGGAAATGTGAATGCCAGATCTGTCAATATTATCTCAGAAATTACTATACTCTATACATCTTACGGTCCATTTGCCATTACCCTGACTTTCACTTAGCTCTTGTTAATCCATATAAATTAAATTAATTCATTTTCACACCTCTAATTTTTTAAACTCATGTAATTCAGATGCTTGCAGAAGCTTTATCTTATAGCCTAGTACCATTACCTTTATTGGTCAGACTTCTGGTCTTCAAATAGTAAGCCTATCTAACAAAATCTTTATTTCATAATACATGATTGGTGGCCATTAATTGCTTACACATTTTATTTTTGTTTTAATGAGATCCAATTTCTGCCTTTTTAATTGAATCCTGGACCTGAGTCACATGAACGAATAACAAGTTTGTGAAATCAACCGATTCACTATTTGAACATGTTTTCTCTAATGCACATTAAATTAATGAGCATTTCAAGATTAGAGAAAAATCATCTTTAATATTTAAGGGAGCCATTTGGCCATGTATTTTAATGTTTTAATACTCCTGGACTCTGAGTTTTCCATCTCTGTGCTGTTTGAGGTTTTTTTAATATAACCAATATAATTAAAATTCTGTGTCCATTAAATTATAATATTAGCCCAAGTGTTTCAAATGGGATAGCTTTACTTGGTGACTTGTGAAGTGGCTAGGTGGGATGCAAACTGTATTCTGTTCCATGTGTACAGCATTTAATGTGTTAGAATTGACAGAAAATTTTTGCATGAAAAGTAAAAATGAAATCTACCCCTAGAATTTTTTTTCTGATATGTACAAAATATCTAGGACACAGGTCACAATGTGGCATGTCCTGAGCTGTACTTTCATTATATGCTATCTCACAGTACATCATACAGGATTTATGATCAAGTAATGTTTATAATCCCAAATCTACTCAAATTTATTACTGATACAGATTAAATCATATTGTAATGGAATATTTGTGAATGTATAGGTGTAATAATAATCACAACTATGCTACTGTATAGGAATGGCAATACTATGATTAATAATAATAACAGCAATTACAATAAAACCAGAATATCCATCACAGTCATCACAGGAGTTTTGGAAGACCATTTTACCTAGAAAAATCAAACACTAAACCATATATAACACTTACAGCAACTTTTATTGTCACTTGGCCTCAGATTCCCTACACATGTATAGAGATTTTTCTTGCATGACAATTGTAAAGATGTCAGACTATCTTGCACCATGTCCTAAAATATGAATATTCTGTATGTCTAACATATGTAAAAATGGAATTTTATCAATGAGTTGAATACATCCACTGTATAACAACTATGGATTATAGGAGGTTGAGAAAATATTCTATTAATTGCAAACAGTAATAGTTTATCTGTAATGCCACAGTGACTAGAAGTGGAATATTTATGCTAGAAATCACACCTACAGCAGGAACAGAACCCTTACCACAAAGGCCTTGCAAAATAAGCTTAGATACAAATATCTTGCAGGCAAGTCGGATATTTGTGGTTTTAAACCACTCTGACATGGCTGCACGAAAAATGCTTTGGCCATAGGAGAGAAGGCTAGGGAATATGGCATCAGGTCCATGTTATGGTTAGAGGCTGCTAAAAGAATATTCTGTATAGGTATAGTGACCTATAGCAATGACTCACTGATCTTACTGATGTTCAAATGGGTACCTGAGGTGGGTTCACCTCCTTCACCTCTTCGTACTCCTCCTTTCCTTCTTCCAAATGTGAGCTCAGCTCTGATGTTAAATTTAAATGGATTCTGCATATTCAGTTTCTGGGGCTAGGGTTTGCCATGCATTCAGTGAAGAAACCTGAGCTCATGCCTGCAGAACTTGGAGTTTCCTGAGTTTCCACGTGATTCTCCAGTGTTGTGTCTGTACGCTTAAAGACACAGAGTGATGAGAACCCACGTGTGCAATAATAAAGGTGGATACACACTGGTATAATTTTTGTTATGTAGCTGTCCAGCTTAGCTTTAAAGGATATGGTGGGTACACTATAGGTGATATTTTAGCCTTATAATTCTAGTAAATAAGTAATAAACAGTAGCAGTTGTTTGCCCAAAATGGCAAGTTTGTGCTTAGTATCACTTTCCTTTGTGCACCTGAAAATTTTCTGTGAGCTGCTCCAGGTTCCATAGCCAGTGGGGAGAGACAGATACTTACAGGAGAAGATGTTTTCTATCACTCTTAGATAAAAAAGTCATTGTCTGATGTTTTCTGTCTCTATCAATAAATAAAAAGCCTAAAACAGTGACTAGTAGGTGTTAGGTGACTAAAGAAAACTAATCCCACCCTTATGTATAGTTTAGGTAAACTTCACCCATTCTGAGCTGGTGTGTATATTCCCTGTGCACATACAAGCAGAATGTCCTGTCATAATATGAATAATAAGAATACTTTTCATGTATCTATCTCATTCACTCCAGGATATCCTCTGTTTATCAACATTAATTAATGTGTCTTCATAGCAATCTCATGAGGAAAGAATTGCCCCCAATTTAGAGATGAAGAAATGGAGCCATAGCATATTTAAATAAGTTGTCCTCAGCTGCACAGAAAACCAGTGGCAGAAATGTAAATACAAGAGTATGCCTCACAATCATAGCCCAAAGATAAGGTAATCATAAGGTGTGGTTCCCAAATCAATACAAACAGTGTAATATGGCCCTTCCGGCCTATTCAGAGTAAATAGGTTGAGGTGTGGTGTGCACAAGGTAGTTCCTGATGAGTTCACATTAGCCTAAACTTGGTACAGACATAGCCAGACTGAGGACAGAGCAACAAGCCAAGGGTCAAATACCTGTTCTACATACTTGACATATTTGTGTGTCTGTATGATTCATTTATTTTGATTCTGCGGAATCTAATCTTTCAGCAAAGAAACAATTTGATAGCCCTGATGAGAGGTACAAGGGGTACTGGTGGATGAGAGGCTGGACATGAGCTGGAGATGTGCACTTGCAGCCCCAAAAATGAAAAAAAATATGACATGATGGTCAAGGGAGGTGATTCTGTCCCTGTGCTCTGCTCTGATGAGACTCCACCTGTGTCTAGCTCTGGGGTCCTTAGCACAGGAGCACGTCTATAGGAAGGCCATAAAAGTGATCAAAAGGGTGAAGCACCTCTCCCATGAAGACAAGCTGACAGTGTTTGAGTCCTACTCCCTGGACAAATCTTCAGAACAGCTGGGAAGGAGCCCAGCTGGTTTAGGCTGAAAGCAAGACAGAGAGTGTTTTAGGAGTTTGCTAGTGCAGCTAATTTCATTTCATGATCATGAACGTGCCCTGCTGCCAATTTATTTTTGGGGACATAGGTATCTACTGATACCAGGTTTTGTTCACACCTTGAGTGGGCTTGATGTCCCTAGGTATGAGCTTGTCTTCAACACAGATTTGGTGTATATTTTTCCCCCACAGCACTGCTCTCACCTCCTGGCTTCATTCCTCTAGCATTCTTGTCCAGCACTTATTTGCATGTCTAAACTTGTCATCAGTGTGAGAAATGGCACAAGCCAAAGACTGTAACTGTACTGAGTTACAGTTCAACTCATCAGTGTGCATCACCAGAGCTGCAGGAGAAATCCTGTGCGGTTAACTCCCTGCTTTGCTATATGAAAGAAGCAAACACATGTTGCTAACCTAGTTTCAAAGTATTATTCATATAATTCTCTTCATGTTTTTATTTTCCCTGCTTTTTCCCTTTTCACTCTTCCATGTACCGAACAACTTCGTAATGAGCTGACATTTGCACAATGTTTCACTTTCCACTTCCATGTGTCCCTCTCCATTTGCTACGCAGTTTATCAGAGTTATGCCATCCAACACAATGCCAAGTCACTTTTCCTGCTGCTATCTGGGTCATGGTATGGTTTGGGTTAGCTGCTGGTGTGAGCAACCAACAGCCAACTCCTCGAGCCATCATCTTCTGTGACATAACTTCGAACAGAGGCTCTCTCAACCTTTCCCTGTAGGATACAGGTGAAAGTCACTGAGAGGCTCAGTGTCAGTGGCAGAGAGGCAGGAGAAGAGACCACGATGACCATGGACCTCAAGGCAGTGGGTGAACTAGATGTTCTGCTACAGGCACCGAACTGAGTAAAAGCTGGACCTTAGAGAATCTATGACAGAAGAAAGGTCCACCGATCCTTCTTGCTGTTGTCATGAGTGAGTTGTAACAGCACAGGAAGAGGTTCCTGAAATTTGCTACAGTATCTAGGTTTATGGACTGAGTTTATTACTGGTTTATACCTATGGTTTGAATTTCTCTTTGTGTAAAGATGAGAAAAGAGCATTTCTCTTGCACCACTCCTTTTTTTCCTATATCTGGTAAACTATGGAGGAGGAAGGGAATCGATCTAAGGGTACAACTAGGGCCTCTTTCAATTGGTCTTTGCAATTTGCAGAAATACAAGATATATAGGTATACTAAGGAAGAGTATCCATCTCTTCCAACATTTTTGTAGCTCTAACATAGCAGTAGACTAAGATAAATTAATGAACACCGAAAAACTGGATGGACACCAAATGGATGGACTGTGGAACTCAGTACACTTACAGTCTTTGGCTTGTGCCATTTTTCAGCAGGCTTTTTCTCACTGAGAGGGATATTGAAAGGCTTGTGAGACATTTGCTTTTTCGGAACTCCTCTCATAGTTCCGCTTCTTTTCATGCTTGTCTAAACTTTCCCTATAGCTGTCAGGGAACACCTCAGACCACTTCATAGCCCCAGAATTGCAGTGATCAGTGAGATGCCAGTGAGTGCTTTTTTCCAATGGCAACTTCCATAACTAACACATGTTGCAGCCCATAATACACTGTTGAGTCACTGGGTAATGAAGAAATCTCCTTTGCTTTAAGAGATGGAATTATGCTTATCTTTCCATAGTTTGCTTGTTTTCAGCCTCCATCACTAATGTGTTCCAGGACCTACCATGTATGAAGCAATAGTGAAACCATTTCTGGTAACACAACCATGATGCCATACATGTTATATTATCATTTCCCTGGAAAATCCTCCTTCCATTTTCGCAGTTATTAAAAGCTTTTACTAGTTAATAAAGAAAAACAATTTCTTAACAGAGCCCTCAGTTTATTTTGCCCTAAGCCACTTCAGAGCAGGCTTCCAAATGCACATTATTTCAAGTGGGACTAGATGCATGTCATGTTGATAACAATTCCTAACAAGGCTTCATTTGCTTCGACTAAGAGGAGAACATTTTCCACCTCTCTATTAAAAAATATTTTCTGTTTCTGTACAACTTTTGCTTTTGTCCATAATGGCTGGGTACCCAAAAAATGGTACTATGCACTTGGAAATTGAAGAGGAAACATATTTCACCAAAAGCATTTAATGTAGGTATAGTCTATAAACCCAGAAGTCTCTGATGCACAACATAAATCAGTCCATAACAGCAGAGTGGATATGCATACCACATCAGTGCACAACACACAGCATGACACAGGGTTGCCTGGCATTCCTTCATTCCTAAGCTACGTCACTGTGCAATAAGGGATGTGGGAGCAGGAGGCATCCCTCATCTTCCCTGATTGCTTCCCCTCAGACCTAGAGGGAGGAGATGGAATTTCTGTCTGTGTGTGCCAGATTTACCAGCTGAGTGTGTATGGGGATTATGTATGCAACCAGAGCCTGCCATTATCTGCTCAGGTAATGAAAAGGTGACATGTATAGTGTGCAAGTGCTCACTCTGCAAGCTTGGCATTCTGCAAACACATGGTCAGGACTGCATCTGTATGTTCCCCTACACACTGACATTTTCACTGCAGCCTGCACACTCTTTCATCATCCTGCAATTGGCACGACAGTAGGAGCAGGTATGGGGGTATGAGGGATTTCTTGCAGCTACTGTGAAATCATGTGGTTTTTAATGACCTTATCAACAAGAGACTAAAATTTGTCTTGTCCCAAAGGGCAAACATCCTACCTCTTTAATAATGTCACAATACATACCTTTATTATATTCCTGGAAGTGTTCAAGGCCAGGCTGCATGGGGCTCTGAGCAACCTGGTCTAATGGAAGTTGTCCCTCCTCATGCCCATGGCAGGGATGGAACCAAATGATCTTCAAGGCCCCCTTCCTATCCAAACCACTCCATGATTCTACAGTTCTGTGACTGTGATACATACACATCCTCATGCTCAGTAGCATTTGAGAACGATGGAATAGCAGCCTCAGCAATTCAGTTTCCATGTGTTTATTTAATGGATAAATAACATGAATTTGAGCACCACTTGGGAAAAATGATATGAAGACATCATGAGAGATAAGAGTATTCTTTTACAGTGTAGACTTGGGAAGGAATTCTCTCAAAGAGGATGGGATTGTTGGAGAAGACATGAACATAGCATAACTAAAATCATTCCATCAGAGAGGCAGTGTACATGTAAATCTAACTGTAGCCTCTCTTGTGAGTACAATACAACCACCTTTCTGGGAAGTATATTAAAAAAGGGATTGTATCTGAATCCTCAGGTTATTCCTTCAGAACTGTTCCTGAGTTCTTCAATTCTCTAATGCAGAATCTTTCTTTTTGCTTCTTATGATACAAAATTTGGATAAATTTGTAATTCCACAAAAAGCTGTGTAAATCTTGCAACAGTTATGCATTCCCTGTTCAGCATAAAGGTCACATCTGAGACAACCATCTCTCAGAGGTTTTATTTTAAAACTATCTTTAATTAATTCACCATTTCAACAGATGGAGTAGAGAAGAGATAAGACTAAGATGCATAATGATAGAAACCCTGATGCAAAAAAGAGTTCCACAAAATATTCATGTCATATGAATTACACCTCCTATACAGCTATGCAACCCAGTCACTCAGCATATGGTAAGTCATTTAGGAAGGAAAAAGTTACTATTAAATTTAAAACAGACATGACAATGCATTTGATAGTTCTGGCATATTTAGCCAGAACAAAATCAACACCATAATCAATGCTGCATTGTTAAGAATGCAGAGTAATGTGCACACTCAAATGATTAGTCTATGATGACAAAAAAATGGATTACATGGAAACTTCATTAGTACAAAAATTATATTGAAACATTCTTGAATAGGAGTTTCAAAATGTTCACTGTTTAGTGGGATCTCTTCTCTTTCTGATAAAATGATGTCACATTTTACTAGGTGACTTATATCTTACATGCACTGCGTGTTTTTAATTTCCATCTAGTTTTGGTGTTCATGCCTCAACAGTGATCAGAGGTACCTCAGCCTGACTGATATTCTTTAGATTTTCAACATCAACCATACCCTTCAGCACAAGCAGTAGTTTTTGAAGTCTGACATTGGTTTTGGCCTCAAACTCACTGTCAGGACCTCTGAAATGAATTATGTAATAGTTTTATGTCAGACAGGACCGTGAAATTAGCATCTGTGCTGATATATCAGACCCACTGCATTTCTTTGCATTACATTTGCATTGAGACAGAGAAACTTTTGATAAAAAACATTCTTTCAGAGTGAATTTGATTCAAAGATGATTATTCACAAATCCTCTTGAAAGCTTTATGTCCGTGCTTATGCTCTGTGCTGTGCTTTGTCTCCAGTTTTATCTCCCAGATACTGGTTCCTTGGAACTTTATCCCACTAAATTAGAGACCACTGTAATACCCACTTTTTTTTCCCAGAAAAGATAACAGCAATCAAGTTATGTCTCAAACACCTTTTTCTTTTCCTCCTTCAATAATAAAGGCATTTTGTTCAAGTCTGAGGTATTTTTATGACTTTTTGTGTATTTCAATGACTTGGTTTTTTGGAAATGAGTCATTTGCTATTGACTAATTTGAGACTCCCCAGCACCACATGAAAAAATATCGTGTGTGAGCCCCTACTCACTAACCACATGATTTTTATACATGAGAATTGAATAACTTGTTTTTGCAATGCCATCGTAGTTTCAAGTTTTCTGTCCTTAAAATCTCATATAAATCTCAGAGTTTCCCAAGATACATCAAGGTTCTGGAGCAAGAAAGACTTTTTCTTGGTGGATGAGGATTATGTTAGGGACTATTTAAATAAACTGGACATACCAACTGGACTTGATGGGATACACCCACGAGTACTGCCCAATGTAATTGAAAAGACACTCAATTATCTTTAGAAAGTCATGGCAGCTGGGGTAGATAACTTAAGACTATACAAAATCAAATTTCAGAGAAAATGGTTCTCTCTTCAAACCTCCAAAGCAGTCCTAAAAAATGTCTTTTCTGGCCTTTACAGGGTATTCTGCAACATATTTTCTCAGAAAAGCTGTATTTATTAAAACAATCAACCTGGAAATCATTCCACACTAGTATTAGAAAATATTTTATTTAAAGTAATCAGATCCTATTATCTTTACTATATTGCAGTATTCACAAAAGCACAGTTTAATGTGCCATCTCTGTAAATAAACAGGGAAGTATTTTGCTTTGTGGAGAAATCTTGAAATATGCCTTTAAGCTAGTTGTTGTGGGTTTCCTGAATGGAAATAATTATTCTTCTCAATTGCAGTGGCTGTCCCTGACCTACAATCAAACTTAGGAGACTAGCAAGAGAGCAGATGGCAAGCAGTAATCTAGGGATCTGAAACCCTCACATATCAACAACTCATCAGTATCTCCCCATGTGTCTACTCTCACCTTGTGGTAAAAGTGAGCTCACTGAGAGGTGACCTGTTGACCATACTCTTTGGAGGTTGAATCAGACAGTAGTGCATGGTAACATGGACAATTAGCCTAAATTCAGACCCTACCTTTGCCCACAGTAACCGGCTGATATGTTCCTCCCTTCAATGTACCTTCAAGGTATAAATATGTGACCACATGTGGTTTCTTATGGGAAGACATGTAAGATAAAGACCAGAGCAAAACCGGATCTGATGTTATTGGCTGCTCTGCCAGTCTTCTGGCCAGCTGGTATAAAGCACTGTGGTACTTTCAGACGTGGGAATTCAGATTCCAATGGAAAAAAATCAAAATCAAAAGTGTAAAGGTTTCATATGTGAGAAAATTTTGCTGTGTCTGCCTAATGATGGGTGAGAACTAGGCAGATATTTTTAAGTTTTGTGGGTCTTTTTGGTGAAGAAATGAAATAAATCAGGGACTCAGATATGACTTCAGAGAGATGGCAAGCACTTTCTTGGACAAAATGGGACTTGGGGACTCTTTTTTTGTACAGTGCTCACAGAACATTATAAGTTATAAGGAATTGGATTTGTTCAACCATGAATGCTTGATTCTTTCAGTTTAACATGGAGAAAAAAATCTTCCTTCTTATCCATTTAGATTGTGTTGATTTCCCACTCTACAGTGAATGATTCACTACTGCTCTAATAAGATGTTAAAATTTAACTTCTATTATCTTAAGTTTTAATTTATTTTTTGAAGTAATAACTCTGGTGAGTAAAACAACTCTTATTGGTAAAGTTTTTCTAAGGCATCCTAAAAGTGTTGGATTACCTTTTTGTATGAAAGAGTTGGTCCTGAGGCATGGGATACCCCTGTATTGGTTAGTGGCTGGGCAAGCAAGAGTACCCATAAACACTCAGGATCTAGGCTTTACAGGAATGATAGAGATCATCTGCTGAAACCACTTTCAACATCTCTACAGTAGATTTCCTTTACATCACTCACTGACAGTTCATTTTAATTGCTAATCCTAACATATTCCAGTCATCTCCTTTGCACACTTTTCCTTTATGTTAGCTCAGTCCTTGTTCAAAACTCAGGCCATCATCAACGGGCTCAGTACTTTCTAAGCATCCACTGGGATTTAAGACACTAATAGCTTAAAGTTTCCAACATAATCCTTCAAACAGTGTTAAGTTTGAAGGGCTCCTGACAGGTTTCTTTATTTGGTAGACAGCCCTTGCATTGCTTCTTGGTGTTATTGGATCTTCCTTTTTGACAATCAAGGTATTTCATCTGGTCATAATTAAATTCCTGTCTCACCATGGCAAATGGGCACAGGTTTTCCAAACTAGTTTTCATGCTCATACACTGGAGCACCACATGGCTCCAGAACCTCCTCACTGAGAATGAGGCCAAGTGCCAATGTCCTACCAAGTAATTACTGTAGCCAATAATCAAGTTTTCCTAGTGTATATAGAATACATACCAGGTAGGGTCAAAATGTAAGCAATCTTGCCTACCTGTGACTGTTACTCCAGTTTTGAAGGATTTAATATCAGCAATGATAAGAACATTTGCTTGCTTAAAACAATTGTCTTAAGGTCTTCTAAAGTGTCATAATCTTGAATTTCAACTTTCCCAGGGCATAAGGTAATAAACTGGACAACTGATGGGGTTTCTTTGCTACACAGCATCAGAAATGTGTACTGCCATGGTGATCCCCCTTCGATTACTCTTGTATTTTTTTTCCCTGGGGACAAATCCTCTTGTGATGCAGTCTAGGTATGGGATAACTGTTTATTCACGGCCTTACTTTTAAAAAGAAGTTTTGTTTTGTCTTATCTTACCTCTGGGTATCTATTCCAAACAAGTGTTGCTGCAAGACTACCACATGTAGGTCAGCCCTTCCAATGAGCCTGGAGTTACCTTGGCAGGCAACCAAGAGTAATGCTGTGCATAGCTTAACCCACTGCCTCCACAGGCCTCTCCCCGTGCTCACCCACCACTGGGATGGACAGCAGCAGCACTGGGATGGACAGCAGCAGCACTGGGCTGTGCTCTGGGCAGCTCCAACAACCACAGCACCGATAAATCGCACCATCAGCAGTCGCCGGGGCTATCCAGTGACTATGGAATACATTCCTTCCTGGCCCACACTGCACTGCCATACCCTGACTGCTGTTTTACCTCTGCTTACTGGATTAACCAGCTTGTGCATGTCTCTTGGTGCTGCTCACATACCCAGTAGAAACAGGGTGGACAAAGCCTGCTAATCTTTTCTTTTATCGGTATCATGTGTCTGGACATTTGCTAATTGCTATTTTCAACGCAACAATTCAGTCACTCTTGGTGGTTGGTTCCATCATTCCACTAATCTATGAGTTACTTTTTGAGCAACCTCCTTCCTTAAGAAACCTTGGGAGGAGGTGTTGCTGCAGTGAGTTAACACAAGCACAGTTTGCTACTGAAACTATGGTTCCTTTCCTAATTTTCTGCTGCTTTCATACCACATCAATCAGGGAAGTGTGCAGTCAACCTGAAACATCTTATTCTCAAGGAAATCACCTGATTTTTCATTAATGCCTTTGTCTCAAAGCTGTCAGAACAGAATAGGAGAGATGGCTCTGCACAAAATTATCATCATCTCTTAAATTAGTCATATTCTTATAGAGAAAGCAACACCTTCTATCAGGCAGTAGTCACTATTGTGCTATACATTTTAGGTATTCCTTAAAAATGCTATTTGTGAGAATGGAGAACTGTGCAGGATAGTCCATGGCTTCCAAGCTCAACGGTTCTCAGCAGTGCATGGGAACTGATGTTCTTTGTTGCTGCCCTTGGACTGCTTTCAATAACCAGGTTAGCCCATTTAAGATGAGCTAAAATTAAGAGCTCTAACGAGGATGTCCTGAGGTGGATCTTTTGGCAATCATACTGGTATTTACAGCTGTGATAAAAATCAGTTACATATTTATTTCTAGTAATAAGATCTTAAAATATACTTCATGTTTGTCAGGCTTGGATCCAAATTTTTTCTTTTAAATATCTCCTGAGGCTCCATTCTGGGCAATCTGCCTACTAAAAACTTTCAGTCACTTTGCTTCACTGTGTAATCTTCAATCATATTTTCAGCTAAAAAAAGCCAATTATTTTTGTAGGAAAACATCACCCTATATCACAATTTTAGCCCTTTCAATAATTCAGTATTGGGGATTAGATTGTCAATACTGGTATGTTTTTTGGACAATTGTTTTGGAAAGACATCTGGAGATTTGTATTCAGCAGTGCATCCTGAGAAGTGGATGTCAGATCACAGTCACTTTTTTCCTGAAAGAGATAACATAAACAATCAGGGACTGACTAATATGCTGTAGTGAACTGCTCATAGCAGCAAGCTGCATTGCAAACAGGATACGTTATTGCTTGAATAATAGCAATTATAAGTAAATCTAATCAGTTTCATCATGTAAAAGAAGGGAGAGAATGAAGAAAGGGACTGAAATGGGCATCTCCTGGAGCATCACAGAGAAGACCACACATATCCCCCACAAGAGAGGAGAATGCCCTCTAGTTCCTCCTCTTGCTTAGCATTCAGTCTCTTCTGGGAATTACCAAGCAAATGACAATAAGAAACAGTACCAAGTTGTGCCAGAGGTTTATACTGGATATTAGGGAAAATTTCTTCCCCCAAAGGGTGGTCAGGCATTGGAACAGACTCCAGAGGAAGTGGTTGAGTCACCATCCTTGGAGGTATTTGAAAGACACATAGATGTGGCACTTAGGGACAAGATTTAGTGGTGGACTTGGCAATGCTGGGTTAGCGGTTGATCCTAAAGGTCTTTTCTAACCTAAACAATCTGTGATTCTATGTCTTTTTCCTTCAGCGTCAATTTTTTCCTTTATAATTTACAGAAACAGCATTTAAATCGATTTAAAGTCTATTCTAAAGTTTCAGTTTGCTTCTATTTTGCTGAAGTTTAATAACTATTTTTAATTCCAGCAGTGGAGAAAATCCTTGATATTTCAAATCTTACCATTCTTTGCTGTTTATATATTATGAAAATAAAAAGGGGTTTTATTTCTATTTACTGGAATGTATCTCAAAAATAGCTGAAGAATCATTCAGTTACCTTAAATTATTATCTTCAGTTGACCAAAGTTTTATGTTGTCATTAAATAGAGAATAACCTTCAATTTAAAACCTAAAAGACTTAAAAACTTGCAGAGAAAATATTATTTTCTTGAAATATTAAAAATGAAACCACAAAATTCAACTCAAGGGAACTACTGACTATTATGAAGGAAATGAATTGAGGAAAATAATTTCCTGGCAGAACCAATGGAAGAAAACAGTTTGAGGAGATTATTTGGATGTATTGGTAACTAAAAAATTACCTATGTAACTTCAGCTTAAGCAGTATCCACAAGCAGGTATTTTTCTGAGACACTTTGCATCTCACACCCCATCTTCCTCCCCAGCAAAATCTGATTAATGCCTATTTCCTATATGATTGGAAATAACAGGCTTCTCTTTCTCAACAATACTGATGGGCAGTAATTATAGTGTGCCACCAAAGAGTGCTCAAGACAATTAACACCAACATGATGCAACACAAAGCTGACCTACCAGTATGCTACTAGAATCTGCTGTCATTTAAAATATTGGTCCAACTGAATGTTATGGCATGATACTTTCCTACTTCTTGTCTGGCTTCACATGTCAATTAATTAGATTTTGTTCCTATGTAATTTTTTTACCAAATGCCTGCATTTTTTCTAAACTCTTTCCAAATTGAAAATATCTTTGTAATAACAATAATTTTGTGATAAGGTGGTAATCAGAAGCCACCACGATGCTTTTGATGCAGTCTGTAAAGGGCTGCTAAAAAAAAGATCAGAAAATCTGAATCTGATCTAATTCTGGCAGCAAAAATTTTGACAAGCTTCTGTGTTAGCAGATCATTAATTTGTTGTACAGCTGTGGTTTGTGCACACTCATGGTTCATCTAACAAAGAAGAATCTCCTGTTGAAATGAGCAGATGAACACTTTGTGTCACTGGAGTCTTCCCCTGCAGCTACATGTGAGACCAATGTCAAATACTGCATGTTGTTAACACTGGAGTTGTTTTCTCATCATTATCAGCAGAAACAGTGAGAACTTTCATGGCAGAAAATAATTTATCCATTAGGGTTAGGAGATGATTTTGACAGTAATTGGCCTTGACTGTTTTGATCATGCTGCTGAGAAGAGAGGTGAGCCAGTCTGTGATACTCCATTCATCCCATGGCCTCAGGTTACTTTTCCTGTAGCAGAGTGCATCAAAAGGAATGTGCATTTGAGCTGCACAGCTTCAGTGGAGCATCCCACTTTCACTGGGATTAAAGAAGTACTCTGGATTCTTTATCTGCATTATGAAAGTAGGGACCTCCAAAAGAAAAGGGAGAAATCAGGTAAGGGGTGAAAAGCAATGTTCATGAGAACTTTTTCAGTGTTCAATTGCATCAAATGCCATTGCTTTGGGGGGCAGTTGTGACATACTTAAGTCCTTGTGTAACATCACCTTCACTTCCCTTGCAGCATTACTGATTGCTCACTTAGTTGTTCCTTTCGAATGCTTACCAGGGGTCTTTTTTGTAATTTTGTTTTCTAATGTCATTCAATTTTTTATTCTTCTAAGGTTGTTATACGTTACTTCTATTCCAACTCCTCCTATTCACTTATCGATTTCACTAATATTTTATTCACTTCCGTCTTAAGGCCATTAGTAAAGGTTTAATTAACAGGTCAGAAGTGCAATCTCTGTGGCTTAATGATACATTGTTTGGATGCACTGATAATTCAGAGGGTGGAGTATTAATGATTGAGTATTTAAATAAATTTTGAACCCTACTTCTAGTTATGAGGGGACACTTTGTTCCGGTACAAATATATTTTTATATTTGCAATAACAGTAACTCAATTTACATACTTAAAATAGTATCTTCCACACGAGGCACTGAGATGATTACAAATCCTTTACTATCATCATTTTTCACAGATAAGGAAGAAGAAAAAAACCACACTCTAAGGCCTAGCTCTATGTTAGTAAGACAGTGGAAGACTTGTAAAGAAAACACTTTTCCCTGTTAGCTTTTTTGTCAACTCAGTTTTTATAAAATTGTTGAAAAGTGATGCTGGGAAAAGAAGTAACTGGCAAGTAAGACATAGCATAGAAATAGGGTCATAATTACACCTGAGAGGCAGGGCAAATGTTACTATATGTTTATTCTCTGAAGACCCTGTCTAAGCTTCTTGGACCTTGATTCTACCTTCTTGGAGATAGTTATCCTCAAATACATTCCATCTCTCAAATTCTCTAATTCTCTTTTTTCCCAGCAGATGATTTCTAGCAAATTAACACTTCTGTTGTTGTTCTTGTTGTTCTTGTTGGTTTTTCTATTTTTTTTTCTGTTACTAAATATCACAGGTACACTGGCTAATAGAAGCTGCATATAAAACATGACAAGTCTGCTAAAAAATGGCTTCTTGGTTAAATATTTAGAAGTCACTTCATGTCCTTCTGGTTAAGAGCACAATTTAGATTACTGAAATCTAGATATTAACATCACAATGTTATATAACAAATTCACAATTATCTGCAGTATCTTTTCTTGCATTCGCTGTTTGTGGTAGAGAAGACTGTTAACAGTTGCAATGGTATCAGCAGTTAGTCTGTGGAGCACCATGGCCAACACTTTATAGCTCTCTTAACCTCCTAGAGACACCACATGGTCACATGGACTCATGAATTAGCAGAAACAATCCTATTTTCCTACTATTCTGTATCCTATTTTCTCCACAGGATCCTATGAGCTGGCAATAAACAAGATGGTTTGCTACTAATCCCTTTTTTCAGACAGTGCAATAAAAAGTGTCCGATACCTCACCTGTATATCCCATTACAGCTACAGTGGTGATTGCTGTTCACATGTCTATTACACCTCTTTGGAAAGATACACTTTAAAATGACTGATACACATTATTGCATTATGGCCACCTCCTCTCTGAAATACTCTAATAATGCAGTGAACAATGGTGACATGTTGTAATAACTTTAAGCCCTGATCTGGTATTGCACACAAATGCATCTTTCACCAATGCATCTCTTTAAATTTACTACTTTGAGCTGCCCAAGGAAGCTACTTTTACTTGGTTCTTTTTGATAGTCTAAGTATTTTCTCCAAAACCTAACAATAGCAAGGTCTCAAGTGAGGAATTTATGAGGGAAGATGTCAAGAATAGACGTTGAAGAAACTCAGGTCTCAGGTTTCTTAAACTGGGTGGCATTCACCAATTATATCCCTCCGCCTACACCCCTTGTTTTCAATAAAAAGCAAACAGGAGTCTCTCAGGGCTTTCTCACTCTTTAGGGAGTGGCAAAAATAGCTTCAAATTTTTCTGGCTGTGCTTAAGTAGTCACATAGGAACCACATGCAGTCTAAGGGCTGTGCAGAAGAACCCTGCACAAACTAGCATATGCTGCTATCCAGGCAGGTGTCAGAGGACTGTCCCATCACAATTACTTTTCTGAACTGGACTTCTTTCATGTCCAACTACAGAAAGTAGGGAAGAAAGGTTATAACTTGTGACTATCTGGCTAATTGGCCTAAAATGACCACTTTTGCCAAAGCTTTAATCTCAGAAATAGCACTCAGCATTATTTCCAGTTTTAAACATCAAACCTCAGATTTAAACTTTCACTAAGGAATTTAATAGCACCCAGTGTAACAAGTTTGATAGGTTTTGTTGTAGTTAATACATATTATCTGACATTTTTAGAAATATTCAAGAATGCACTAATATAAAATGTGCTGCAGTAAACATGGGAACTGTACCATGCTTGACTTCTATAAAATGGATACTCGAAAGGAAATTTCTGACAGATATAGACACATATATATGTATACATTCATATATGTTTATATATATATATGTTTTCTTGTGTTCTTTTTACATGGATGTTCAACAGAACCTATGGATCCAGCATGACCTAAGGCTGTGAACCTGCACAAGCAACATTTTACAATTTCTCAACTCTGTTCTTTTCTAGTTATTTCCAGCCCACATGAATCTGTAACTCAGTTTGGTCATAAATGAAATAAGCTGCTGAACAGCACCAGCTGGATCTGATGAAATCAGTGTGTATAGCTGGGTATTATCCTCCTACTGGAGGTACCACAACTCATATCATCATGGATTTCCTGTGTGGCCTCATACATGCATTATACTGGCCAGATAACAGAACAAAACACAGAAGAGCTCCAGCTGAAAAGTTGTCCATGGCAGATTACTAATTATCTAGTGGGCAGGTGAGCAATCATCTTGTTTGTTGTACTCAGTGTCAACCTGGTTTACAGAATCCCCTGAGAGAAGTCCTGAGGGCAAAGGAGTCCAAGATGGTTGGACATTCTTCAGGGAGGTACCTTTATAGACGCAGAAGCAGGCCATTCCCATGTGCCAAAAGATGAGCCTGCAGGGAAACCTGGCCAGGGAAACACAGAGCTTTGGCTAGAACTCAGGGTAAAAAAGAGGGTGGATCATCTTTGAAAGAAGGAGCAGGCAGCTTGGAAAGACTACAGGGATGTCACAGGGTTATGCACAGAGAAAATTAGAAAGCCAAAGCAAGTTAGAACTTAATCTGGCTACTGACATAAAATACAATAAAAAACGTTTCTATAAATATACCAACAAAAGGAGGGCTGAGGAGAATCTCAAAGAATCTCACAGAATGGACAAAGTTGGAAAGAACCACAATAGATCATCTGACACAACCTCTCTGCTCAAGAAGGGTCATCCTACAGCACTTTGCACAGAATTGCACCCAGATGGGTCCTGAGTATCTCTGGTAAAGGAGACTCCACAACTTATCTGGGCAATGTGCTCCAGTGGTGGTCACCTACACAGTGAAGAAGTTCTTCCTCATATTTTCCATCCTTTACTGGATGCAGGGGGGATATATTCACAAGAGCTAAGGAAAAGCCTGAGGTACTAAATGACTCCTTTGCCTCAGACTGCAATAGTAAAACCAGTTGCTCTCTTGGTACCCAGCCCCCTGAGCTGGAACACAGGGACCAGGAGCAGAATGAAGCCCTGGTAATCCAAGGGGAAACAGCCACCTGCAACACCAAATAGACACATACAAGTCTATAGGGCTAGATGGGATCCACACAAGGATACTGAGGGAGACAGCAGAGGTGCTCTGCAACTTGCAGTTATTTCAATTATTTATTATCCATGTTCTGGAGTTCCACTGCAGTCTGAATCACTCTGTGGCAGATGGTAGGGCTGTGTTTTCACTCCCAGAACAGTTGATCCTAGGTGTACTGGATGGGCCCCAGGCAGTGTCCCACACTCTGCTGCCAAAGAACTGAGAAAAACCCATGAGCAATGTCAGTTGTGCTTGTTGGCTGCCTTTGACTCCGGCTTGTGTTGAAGTTCCAGCATGTCCAGTATGGCAGCACTGAGTGGTGGCATGACTTCATTCAGGCCATGATAGTCTATTGTTTGTCTCCTTTCTCCGTTAGACTTTCACACTGACCATATGGGACTATTAAAGGGTGAGTCCTGCTGATCACTCCTTGGCTCTCCATTTCATGAATCACCTCAAGGATGGGAATCTGGGAGTCTCAGTTGATGTGATAATATACTGCCAATACACTGCAGTGGTAGGAATCAGTACCTGCTGCTCTTCAGCCTTCAGCAATGCCACAACAGAAGGGTCCTCTGAGAGACCTGGCAAGGTAGACAGCTGCATAATGTCCTCC
This sequence comes from Cisticola juncidis, assembly GCA_013400215.1. Lineage (NCBI taxonomy): Eukaryota > Metazoa > Chordata > Aves > Passeriformes > Cisticolidae > Cisticola > Cisticola juncidis. The sequence goes on along the minus strand of VXBR01003215.1, from coordinate 2,105,502 downwards.
TTCTCCAAGGCAGCTAAACTGAAAGCCCACCAACACTCTTTCAGGTCTTTGAAATACCCTCTCCTGAGATGTTTACAAGGCAGATGCATGGAGCCTCTGGACCAGTCACAGAGGGAAGGTTTTCCCACTCATTCTCAGTTAGACTTAATTCAACCTTCAACAGAGACAGATCCTGTGATGTCCTCTTACTCCAGAAATACAGGTGGATTCTGTCTCTTTGTAATCTTATGGTATTAGTGTACACTGTCCACTGGTATTTACTAGAGCCTGTGGATCTGATGTACCAGGCCATTGGGATCCACATAGTCCAGTAGACCAGGTTGTCTCCTTCTTTCCCTTGTTTGCAGGCAGGGCCTCCCTAGTACTGATCATAGACATCTCCATTGACTTGTATAATCAGAATTAATTTCCATAGGATCAGAAGTAAGACCAACCTTTCCACTCTGACTGGAGAACTCCCCACTGAAGACTGGAGCAGCAATTTTCCTGTAAGAACACCCATTTGTGATTGCTTTTCTTTGCAAGCCATGTATCCATGCCTCTAGAGTCAATATAGATTTTCCATCCCATTTCCTCATGTCCTCTTTGTGGTCCTGCAGGTAAAACCACTGTGGTGTACACCCTCTATATACTCCCTCTTGAGCATAAGAATGCTCATGGCTAATAGCTGAGTTAATGGTCTGTACAGGTGAGAAGTAGGACCTATCCTCTTTTTGTTGCTGGAACTCCTGGAACAGCTATTCCTACTTTTGGACAGGTTTTCTACAGCCAAGATACAAGTTCATAGGAAGAAAGAAATATTTTGTTCATATTGCCGGAGTTGCTGAGCCACTTAATCTATCATCGGTGCCTCTTTGTCTTTCCAGGTAATTACTGCCAATGAGGTAGCATATGCAGACACTGCATTCTGTACGAATTTCTGCCACATGGGTCATGTACATTAGATTTTATCTTGATCTGTGTGTGACTGCATATTGTTTGGGTCAGAATAAATCATCTTTTGCATGGCTAATTCTTGAAGGTACTGGATACTTGTCTTCATGGGGGTCTACTTGTCTTTCTTGAAGGGATTCCTTTATGTCTGACAGGAATCACCTCCACCAAAGGCTGAGTACTTGTAATCCCCTTTCTACCTGCCTTATCAATACCCCCTTGACCTAGAAAGTGATCCAAGCTGCTTGATTTCCCTCTAACTCCAGGGTATGAGATCCATTATCCCAGCACTGGAGCAGCCAAGTGGCAAGGTGCTAATCTGGATGACAGCTGAAATCTTTTCACACAACCTACAGATCATCATGGACAGAGATCAAGGGGTTACCTCTTGTTATTCTTCTTCCTCCTGTTCTTGTGGTAACCCTGCTTTGTCCTTTACTTTGAGCTTTCATGTGCATTTCTTCTTGTGTGCAGGAGCAGCTGACACTAGCACGGGTTGGGTTCCCAAGTTCAGCTGCAGTGCCTGTCAAGGGAGTTGGATTAGCCGTGGTGTCTGTCCCCAGGGCTGGGGTAACCACAGTGCCTGTTGTTTTGTTCTCTGATGTAGAGACTTTTTCTTCCCTGCAGAGTACTGAATAGTGATGAACAGTGTTCGGTGTGTAAAAAAGTTATCATTATTAATAGTTTCCAATAGATGGCTCCCAAAGTACAGTGGGGACAGCAATGCTGAGTACAAGTACTAGATTGGTTTCATGACCAGGAATTCTGTCATACCATAACCCAGTGTTACAAAGTATAGCAACTTTGTGACAACTTTAGCCCAGTTCCCACAGGTGAGATACTGCAAGTAAGGTATGACATGGCACGACCAAAAGAACAAGCATGCCAGCTTTGAGAGCAGATAAATCAACATTGTGCCCAGTGACTGTGAAACTAATATAACAAATGCTTATAATAAAATTGTTCTAACACATTCTAGTCAGATTTGTCATTATCTCAGGACATCAAGCCCCACACTGGAAGCCAAAAAGAACTGTTAAGGACTGTTATGGTTCAACGACAGCATGTGTCACTGCTCCCCACCCCACCACTAGTGGTAGGAGGAGAATCAGGAAAAAAGCAAAGGTAAAACCCATGGGTTGAGATATGTACAGTTTAATAATTTAAGTAAACTAAAATGAAAATAACAATGTAATGGTAATGCAAGAAAGGAGACAAAAATAAACCAGAGAGAAATAAAACACAAGAGGACAAAGTGATGCACAATACAATTGTTCACCACCTGCTGACCAATGCCTGTCCTGTCCCCGAGCAGAGATGAAGCCCTTCCAGCCAACTCCTCCCAGTTTACATACAGGGCATGATGTTCTCAGATATGGGATATTGCTTTGGCCAGTTCAGCTCAGCTGTCCTGCTCACGCTTCCTCTCAGCTTTTTGTGCTGCTCCTTACTGGCAGAGTATGAGAAACTGAAAAGACCTTTACTTAGGGTAAGCACTTCTGAGCAACAAACAAAACTATGTTTGGGTGGGTGCTATCCACATGATTTTCCTACTAAATCCAAAACACAGCACTTTACCAGCTATAAGGAGAAGTATTAACTCTATTCCAGCCAAAACAATGCGGCACTTAGGGACATGACTGAGTATTGCATCTGCTTTTCTCTGTCTCAGTCTCCTCCATACAGAACCCACCTCTAATTCCTTTTTCTCCACTGGTTCCAGTTTTGACAAATCTCCATTCACATCTGGTATGGCTGACACTGTTATCCAAGTGATCCCATACTTTTGTGGTGGTGGTATTCTTGATGTGCTTTTGTAAGTGCTCTTGGTGTATGATCCTGCTGCATGAAAGATGATCTTTTCAAAATATTACACTTTAAATACCTGTGAAGTTTGGCTGTCCCTCACACAACTCCTCCACAGGAGAAAATGAGAGCAAGCCAACTTTCACAGTTTCATCTGTAGCTTTCATCAGCTCCTTACAACGTTATGCCGAGCAATTTCTCATTACATTCTCCATATGTCCCCCCCCCTCAGTCAGCCTAACCTTCAGGCCCTAGTCAAGAGCCCAATCAATTGCCTGCAGCCTTAACACCATCTTTGTATCAAGTTAATCAGCAAAAATTTAAAATGCCCAACATAATATGCATATCACTTTTACAACCAGTCCCTGAGATATCCCTCCTGACATCAACAGCTTGAACACTTCTTACTGACACTTCCTTTTTGAAATCTGTTGATTAGCCAGTTTCTACATTAGTATTTTGTGTGCATGAAAAACTGTACATTTTATAGTCCTCCAGCAGAAACTGGAATCACACAACACAAAGCCCAAAAGAGCAATATTTTATTGACTGAACATGCCCATCAATATAGCAAAAAGTTTACTTTCAAAGTCCAGTCACAAAGAATGCATCCAATCTGTAACAGAAGAAATGCCATGGGATAAGATCCGCTGATACACAAAAACAACAAAAATTTACACATAAATCTCAAAGTAGTCAGTAGTGACAAATAAGTAGTATGTCATGGAAGCATAACATGTAGGAGGACTGGGAATACTAGACATCTGGTGATTATTTCTGCTGCTCAAAATCTTAGTAGTTGTTACTCATTGGTCTCAGAACAGCTCAGTTGTTGAGGTGACTGCCATCTAGAATGTTTGTTGCCTTCTTCTCATAGACATTCATAGGTTGTAGCAATACACTGGGAGTCAAGAATATTCCAGATACTCTCAGTAGATGGTGTCCATGAAATACTCAGCAAGGCTTTCTCCAAATGCACTTTCCACCAAATCACCTACACCGAATGTCTGTTAACAGTTGCAGCCAAAGACTTATCATTTCTTTTCTTTTAGATAAGCCCTTAATAGACTTCAGATATTAAATCTCAACTACCAAGTTGAGAGGATGGGCTAGTAGCTGCCAAATTTTCAAGAGGAAGGCCTCTCTCTTATATCTATTGCAGAAAACACCATAGTGTGGCATAAAGATTTTACCAACATTTGAAAAATCCTTTGTGATTCACAGGTAACTTTGCTACATCTACATTTGCAATTCCATTACCCAAAGTGATGTGAAATCCTACCATAAAATGAGGTATTTAAGACAGTCAAACAAGATTCCCCTGGCAGTGACTCATTACAAAAGACTGACCTCTCTCTCCTTTTGGTTGTTATCCAATCCAGTACTTGTTTCTGCAATTCACAGTTCACTTCTGTTACTCAAAGTGGAATTACCTTTTAAGTGGAGACTGCAGTTTGTATACTGCTTAAATTCCCTGTGTATCTATGACTTTATATTAAATAAAATGAGAAGCATAAACATTTATAAGCAAATAAAGAATGATTCTACCAACCATCCAAAACCCATGCATATTTTATGTTTTGTTAAAGAATAGTAAATGGAAGTTCCTTTATTTTTTTCTATGAGTCTTACAGCCTTTCCTTCTCTGACTCTTTTTCTCTTGATTGGTTTTTCCCCCCTCCCAAGATCTATCCCATCTTCTTTCTCCTATTTATTTTGGTTTTGCCAGGAATCTATACAGTATTAAGATTTTTTGTCACAGCTAGAAAAATTAAATGACAGCTCCTTATGGCATTATTCACTTACTAGAAGAATATAACTCTTCTGTCCTTTAACACCTATCAAAACTTCTGCTAATAAAATAATCTACCTCTATGTCCCTTAAGTGAAGCCAGATGCAGAGCAGATTCATGCAACTTGTGCTGTTTCTCTACATTTTCACTACATTTGATTCTTGTGGAATGCAAGCTCACCAATCCAATAAACCCACCAAACCCACTAAAAATGTGCATATGCAGGGAGGAGTAAGGCAATGCCAAAAAAAATCATCTCCCTTAGGCTTAGCTAAGAATTATAATTGCTCTTTATTTAGTAGAGAAACACAGGGACCTCCATGGCATCATCCACTACATTCTAAAAAAGGTGTTTGGACTAAATTTCCTTGTTGAAATCTTTTTGTTGAGTGTAGTGAGCTTGTATCACTAGATGAGATGAGATGAGATGAGATGAGATACTTACAATGTAGATGAATAACGAATAAGATAAATTTCAATGAAAGGCCAGTGTAGATATCTTATTATTAGACATCATGTGTGATGTCTATGGCAAGTGAATGATTAGCAACTTATCAAGTTAGTAAGGCATAAATACACGTGATTTTTATAATGTGCTATCAATCTTGAAACTATAATAAGGATAATATTGGATACATTATAAGCATCAGAAGCACCATACAGCTGCAAAGAACACAAATTATTGCGTTGAGCCAGATCGCAAACCCGAGAGGCCGAACTGTTCTGCTTAGTGTGTTTGCATTACTATAATCCACGAACGGGACAGCTCAGTGAAGGAGCTGCTTTTAGCAGCCTTAGGCACACTGCAGATACGGGATCGGCTTACGAAGGATCCCTCGGAAGAAAAAGCAGAGAGATGTAATCTTAACGAGCTGGTCAGGACACACAGCCTGGATATTCCGTTATAGCTAAATGAAGTTTCAAACTATAACCGGCTATGGCCAAACGAGGGAAGCATTTTCACGTACATAATTTAAGGAAGCCGGGGCTACCCCATTGCCGTCCTCCCCACCCGTCAGCAGGAGCNCCGGGCCGGGCCGGGCCGGGGAGGACGGCGCGGGTGAAGGGCATTGGGCCAGGGAGGACGGGAGTGAGGGAAGGTGGGTGTAGAGGGCTGAGGAGCGGCAGGGTGCTGGCCTGCGGTGAGGCCTTGGGGGAGCTGGACCGGCCTCCTCGGCAGCTCCGGGCTGCGGCTTCGCTGGGCTTCCGCCCTGAGGGCAAAGAAACCTGGTTGCGTTTTCTCGCCTCCCTCGCCGCCTCACGGCCTTTGTTTACGGCACATTGTCTCAACTGCTCCGCTGCTGTTCAGTCTCTCTCTTACTTAGCCCTACTTTGCCTCTTGGAGTTTTATCCTTTCTGTATCTTACGTTAGAATTTAATGATTTTCTATTTTATTTCTTCGTTAGTGTTGCTATGTTTTCTAAATCGACCGCACTTTTTCTTAGTGTTGGGAGTTTTTGTTTTCCTTTTTAAAAAAATCCTGATGTAGGACTTGTAAACGAAACAGAAGAAAGATCATGCACTTTTATAGATTGTATTTTTTAAAGCCTGGGCAGGTGCTTCAGAAACGGGTGTCATTTCACCTCTCCTCCATAGAGGACATAAACAGAACAAGTAGTGTAATACAGCAAATACAGTATTTCAAGACTGCATGATGTTACTTCCTTTCATTATCAGCGAGCATTTTTGAGTGTGTTAGACGTGGAATCTTCCCACCAACCTGTACTGCAACTTTATACATTTACTGCTCTCAAGCCTCTGTCCTTTGGCTCCTTCGTTGATCTGTATGAGAGGTTGAAGTTACTTCAACTACTACACTTCATATAGAGATAGTTCTTCCTGTTCTTTGCATTACATGTTCTCCCTGTTCCCTGGTTTCCTAGATCTCAGGTATGCTGCAGTGTAGCTGGTGCAGTTATGACCTCTGTTCCTATTCAGTGCCTTTGTAACAGCATCTGGCTCATTTAGGTCTTTGCTGTTGTCAGATTTTAAATATATATGTGCTTTTATATATACACTGGGGAAATTCGTGGCAAATTATTTCTTTAAGAGCGGTTGTGCAGCAGATTAAGAAAAAATAAATCTCTGAGTACTTGTTTGTGGTTGAACATTGACATGAGAAGAAAGATTGCTGGCAAATCATGACAATATGTAGATGAATATGCCCTTAGTGTAGTTTTTAGTCTCTGAATGTCAGAGCAAGCTGACACATTTCAAAGTGCTTGTCCTCATTCAAAAGGTGTGTTCAAGCCTTTTTTGTTCTGTTTTTATTACTGCCTAGAAATAGTTTTGTTGATTTTGATGAAAATTGTATTTCTGGGATATGAAGATTAGGAAAGCTTACAGGGTAAACTTTCAATGTTTAATGCATCAATTTTTGATACACAGGAACTTCTTCAGGATGGAGAACGTCGTTGCTTGCCTTTGGGTTCTTGGGATCATCTGAGGTAGCCTGGCCCTCATCCATCTTACCTTTTTGACAAGGCATATCCATTCTTCAGGAGAGTTTATCTCCATAACACATTGAACCTTGAGCAGTTAAACAGCACACCAGAAATGTAAGTTTGATGTGTATTGTTGACACGGTCAAATTTATACAGAAATTTATTTTTCTGTTTCTCTACTGCATTTGGGAAGCTATCACTGCAGTAAGATAATGAATCTTTGACATTGGTGAGGAAAATGTAAAGACTATGTTTAAGAAATCTAAAATCCACCTGGGAATTGTTAGCAGTTACAGTTGTAATGAGATATTGTGGTATTTTTAACACGAGGTACATTTCTTTTGCTTGTCTTGGTGCTTCAGGTTCTGGAGAAGCTGACTTCATCCATACTTGGAAGGAGTGGGTACAGTAGTAAAACCAGATCTCTATGAGTATTCTCAGCCATAAAGAGGTGATTTGGAGTATCTGATTTCCTGTAGCCACTTCTACAGTATTTTTAAAAGGCAAAACTCCAACTTGTACTAAAATTTTCCTTATGATGTAAATAAGTAAGTCATCTACAGAACGTCCCATGAACAGTATTTGCTATAGTAATTTAGCAGCGTGATCCCCAAAAGATGGGGCAGTTTACAGATCTGCTCTCAGAACAGCCTAAATTAGCTCTGAGGGAAAAGTAGATACTAAAACAAGTTCCAAACAAGCACTGAAATTAAAATTTATTCAGTGTACATTTTTGTATGTAAATGAAGGAGGGGGGGGTCCTTTCTTTGTCTCTTTTGAGTGACACAAAAATAATATTTCAGATACTACTGATTTAGCACACAGTCTTTAGCTTTCATAGGATTTTGGGCTTTTTTCATCCTAGGTCTTGCTTGAGGCTGTTTGAGTGTATCTCCAGACCCTTAAGGTGCTAAGGCCTCTTCATAGTGGTAATGTAGATGGTGCTTTTGCTGGACAAAGTTTTGGAATTTACACAGTGAAACTGTGTTTTAAACCTACAAAACAACACTTCTACATAGCCAAGAGCTATCGTACCATCAATACCAAGGCTTGGTATTCTTGGTGGGCCATATCTAGTTCAGGATGAACATGAAATATATTTACTGTCGCCTCACAAGCAAGCTCTTGTAAGCCTTATAATCTTTCTGATTTCTGGTCTTTGCATGGGGAAAGCTGGGAGCTTGCTGCTTTTAAAGACATGCCAGCTTCTGGTGAATAATGCTGTAAAAATTATTTGTGAAACTTCGTAAGAATAGTGCCTGGTGTATTTTTTAGATAGTGAGGTTAAAGGCAGATGAACTTTATTCCATTCAATTCCTTCCCTAACAATAGTTCACTTAAAAGTAGATCTAAAGTTTCCAGCCGTCTAGCAACTTTTTGTTGATTTGTTATACACAAATACAAGAGGAACAAAGACCAACATTTTACTGTAAAACTAAACTTGGTCTTTCTTTGAACCTATTTAATTCTTCTGAAGTGCATTACTTTCCCTGTTTCTGGGCCCAACTTCACAGTAATTAGGACATCAAATCCCCTGAAAATGCACTAAATTCACCTTGGTTTTTACGAGAATTCTCATGTTCATTAGATGCATGGAATATTGATGTGGGAAAAGCTGTTTATTGTAGGCAGAAAAGGAAGAAATCATTTAGGTTTTTTAGTTTATTTTAGCAGACTTGCTCTGCTCAGGTTGTCTAGATTGTTATCTCCCAGCTGTATAGATGTATTATCTCAGCTGATGAAAAAGTGTTAGAACATTACTGAGGGTCTGACATAAGTTTCTTAGAAGAAGTCTTTGAATATCTAAACTTCCTTTTAGAAACTTAAAAATAGGTGTCACTTGTCTTTGTCCTTTGCACAGAGGAGAATGTGAATTTTGCTTAGCCCACTGTGAGAACTAATTGCTGTAACCTGTGGCAAGGAGCTTGGATTAACACTGTGTGCTAAACTAAAGCCAGCCTAATTGTGAGTGCAGAATGTGATTTAATGCAATAGACTGGAAGCTTTTTCAGGCAACACATCCTACTCCCCATTTTATTCAAATGCTGAATATACCTTATTGGAAAGGGTTACTGTGAAGCATGGATTAGGTTTGGGGTGGATCAGTTAAGTACCAATTTTTTTTTTTTTTGGTCCAAGTTTTCTCCTTCAAAGAAGTTTATTTGTATAACTACGTGGACAAAGGCTTAATAGAGTGTTTGTTACATAATGTGGTTGAGTCTCAAGCTCCAAATTATACACAAGAGGCTTTCCCATGGTAATTCCAATCAAAGTGAGCTACAGCTGGGTTCTTCAGTAACTTCATTGTTTTTTAACCTTGTGCCTTGCAGATGGAGGAGACAGACCTAAGTGAAAGAGGATTGCCGCAGATTACATCAATCATGAATAGGGTTAGAAACTTGAAAAACAAATACAGGAATGAAGAGAATATCACAGATGAATTTAATTACACTAAAATCTCAGCTGATACAACAGGTATTTGGTTTTGTTACTCTATTGCCACTTAGGCAAAAGATCTTAGCCTAGACAGAGTGAACGAACCATTAACTGAAAGGATTTTAAATTTAGTGTTTGTTCAGTATTAATGATCACAAAGTTGATTTCATCTCTTCTTATTTCTTAGCTCTGTTGCTTTAATCTTGTTTGAAAAACAGTAACTGTCTTACACAAAAGCTTATAAAAAGTGTTTTGTTCTGTGCAAGTTTGCTGCTGTTTTAATCAGTCTCCTTGTTTTTTGTCAGATAACTCTGGAACTGTCAATCAAATAATGATGACAACAAATAATCCAGAAGATTGGCTATGTTTTTTGCTAAAACTAGAGAAAAAGGGTGTCCCTCAGATGGATGTTAGCCTACTCAATAGACTCATTGGTCGTTACAGTCAAGCAGTGGCTGCGTTGCCTGCAGAGAAGTATAGTCAAGATGAGAGCTATGCTCGCATCCTTGTGAGATTTGCTGAGTTGAAAGCGTAAGTATAAATTGGCAATATGAGAACTCATCATTCTGGTTTTGAATTAAGATTAGAATACCTTGTTTCATTAGTGTTTTCTGCAACAAATTATCATTTTGAGTGTGGATGTTTTCATTCTGGTTCCCTGAAGGTAAGTATCCTTAGTTAGTCAGCTTATCTATTGTTTCCACAGTACTTGCAATTTTGTATATGCTAATAAACATGATTGTTTAGAGCTATTCGATTTAGCGATGTTAACACACTACTTTTTTTCTTGGTTCTCCGTGTAAGGTACAAGGGAGAATAGCATGAGATCGTTTCTTGAGATTTATTTCAGTATGCTTTCTCTCTTCTTAGAAAAGATTTGTCACAGTTTGATTAAATTAGCTGCTTTAGGATAGGAATGATGTCTCAGAACATCATTCTCTAGTTCCACAGTTTAAAAATTAGTTTTGGTTGTGGTCATTTGTTGCTTTAGTCCGTCCAAATTTGAGCAGTGTGGTTGTTCAGATATAATTTGGGACACGGTTATAATTGGAATTTTTTTAATAAGGGGTTCTTTTGTCACTTGAAATGGCATTACAGCAAGTATTTTGGATGAAGAGCTGTATTTAAACCATGCAGCAAGCTAACAATTAGAGCTGAGCAGTTGGTCTTCCAGTGAACATTGCCAATATTTTTCTTCTATGTTCTTCCCCAATTTGACTTTTTGGCATATGGTTTCATCTTGCAGTATGATCAGTGTTTACTTGTCTGCACTGCCATTTGCATGGATCTTGCTGCATCACTGTTACTAAAAGCATACAGTGGAAGTAATCTGTTGAATCTCCTGTTGAGAAACAGGAGTGAATAATGACGTTGTGAATCTTTAGTATCTTGAAGAGGGAAGGTGTTTTTTGTGTAAGTAAAGAATCTCTTCCAGAAAGCTTTAAAGATACATTGCAAGATGGTATTCTTATTCAAAGAGGAATTGCTTTTCCTCAGAGCAGTAACTATGTAATACAGGCTTCTGGATCCTAGTTTTGGAAATTCTTTTCCAGAATAGTGATCAAGTCACGTGTTATCTTGTTGTAGGACAGTTTAAGTTCAGAAAGATTATTTCCTACCTCTCTAATGACTTGGACTTATTTTCACTTGATCTGTAGACCATGGTTTAAAAGGTGGATACTCTTTAAGATGTGTGCAAGAGCTATGTTTAGTATTCTGTGTGATGTATTGCAGAAAGCAAAACCAAAGGTGCGGTCAATAGCTTGTTAATGCATTAATAGTATGAACAGTTCTAGTTGTGGTGTCTCACTGAAATGTCTTTAGTTGTTTCACTGCTACAGCCTCTAGGGACATTCTTGGGAGAGTAGTCTGTCTTGTTTCACTATTAAAATGCACCCTATAGCTGTACTAAAATAACTTCTGCTTTAGTAGCCGGCATTACAGAATCTACCTATCTCACTAGGTAGCTCAGATGTGCTCTTTGTGTTTTCTCCTACATGTATTTTTATTGACAAATATCATCAGTCATATGTTTCCTGACATGCTTAATAAAAATTTATTTTAAAAAGATGAACTACTCACTCCAAACCCCCTTTAAAAAATGTACCCACCAAAATCTGATAAAATCTGTTATAGCATCAATCCTCACTATAAGCATCTCCCTAAATGATGATTCCTCATTTGGAAATTACTTTCACATACTAGCTTATTCTGATTCATTTTTATAAGCTAATACTTCCTTGACCGGAGTGTTATATAAATATCAATTTTTTATATGAAACTACATTTATGAAATACATCTGTAATCTCACCAGCAATGAAATTGTTTCTGGCTGGTTGGACCTAAAAACCAACAATGCTGATTGTCTGTAATTTTTGGAGATTAAATTAATCAGTGGCTACTTATTTGGATCTTTTATATTTGGTGTGTTTACTTACTGCTCATAACTTATTCTCGTTGCTTATTATTTTTTTGTTTGAAATTTCCCTGATGTTCTACACTTACCTTCCCTGTTCCTGGCTGTCGCTTTGTCCAGTACTATATATTTTGTCTTTACTTGGTTTTAGCTTCTGTTTAAAAAAACCCCTCTCATCTCATGACTTTAGAGAGTGCTTCTGGTTTATATTTTAGCTATTGCAAGTAAAGCAATACTGATACTGCAAGTTAAGTGACACTGATAGGTGCTCTGATGATACTATCTTGGGAAAAGAAATGTGTTTTTCAGTAGAATTGCTTGCTGTTCTCCCAAATGTTCCACCTAAACAAAGTGGAAAAGAAAACCAGCATCACAAACTTCAGAAGCAGTATCTACTACCATCAACACTGTTTTGTTGTGATTCTACAATGTTAAGTGGTTGTAATGGATCTAAAAAATCATCTAGTCCCAACCCCTCCTGTGTATTAAGGGACACCTCTCACTATACCAGGTTGCTCAAGGCCTTGAAGGCTTCCAGCCAGGGTTGGGGTATCCACAACCTCCCTGGGCAGTCTGTTCCAGTGTCTCCCCACCCTCACAGTAAAGAATTTCTACCTAACACCTGGCCTAAATTTTTTTTCATTTTACCCACTTTTCCTAGTTCTACCAGTAGAGCTCCTGACAATAAGTCCCTTTCCAGCTGCCCTGCAGGCCCCCTTCAGACACTGGAAATTTGCTATGAGGTCTCCACACAACCTTCTCTTCTCTATGTGAACAGCCCAGCCTCATAGGAGAAGGGCTCCAGCTGCCTAATCCTCTTTGTGGCCCTTGTCTGAACTTGTGCCAACAGGTCCTTGTCTTTTTTATGTTGGGAGCTCAGTGCAGTGTCTCAGGTGGGATCTCCCAGGAGCAGAGGGGCAGAATCACCTCCTCCAACCTGCTGGCCACGCTGCTTTTGATGCAGCCCAAGATTGTTTGGTTTTCTGGGCTCCAAGTGCACACATCTGGCTCATGGTGACCTTTTCATCAGCTGTCACCTCCAAGTCTTTCTCCCTAGCCTGCTCTCAGTCACATCTCTGCCCAACCTTTAGGTGAGAAACTGAATTATTCTATTCTTGCCACTGGATCTTTTTTTGTCCTGGTCTCTTTAGCTGCAGTCTGGCTGTGCCAATAGCTTTTGACCTATTATTATACCAAGGTTTTCTGAAGAACCCTTTAGTGTGCTCTGAAATAGTCAAAGACAGACAGTGCTTCTACGATTATCTGTACATTAGAATGCCAGGCCTGGGATGCTTCTGGCTGTAGCACAGTGCCACCAAGCGTGTGGCACTTGGTGCCCATTGCTATGTTCTATGTACTGCTATCCGACCTGTTGCTGCTTTCTACAGGAACTTAAAATTTTAACTCTTTGAAAGGGAATGTGATACATTACAGCATAATTTCTCTGGGTCAGACTTTGCCTGCAGATGGGTTATTCTGTGCCCATCCGGTTGCTTTGGATGATCAGAGCCGAGTTCAGTAAACCTACATGTCTCTACTAACATGCCTAAACTATTTGATTCAAAATTCCACACAGTTCTACTGAAAATGTTCTTTACCTTTCCATGTTGTATTTTTCTGTACTTTTATTTTGAACCATGGTCATAAGTCTTTTGCTCTTCCCACTTCTAAGCGGTACCTCTGTGTACCTGTTGAGCCAAGGGGGAACTTAGGAAAGGATTCCTTTATTCCTTGATTAAGGATATTACTGATTGAAAGTGTAAAGGTCCCTTTTTTAATATCAGTTGAAACGTAGCATTAATGTATTTCATAGTGATGTAGATTTAGGCCTTTTGTATCTTGACTGGTATAGGCTGTAGTTGCTGTCAAATATTTAAATGTTGGTGTGCTGTGTGTAAGCATTAACCTGCTCAGCAATCTGTGGCTGAATGTAACACTAGGATTAAAATTTACCTTAAGTAAATGAAATGTGAAAGAGCTTAAAGGTTGAGTCCTTTGAGTTTTGGCAAGGTTCAGCTTGATATCTTTGAATTATTAGAATTTAAAATTCTTTGTTTGTTTGTAGTACACTGATTGCTCTAAAGAGGAAAATCTTTAGCCTGTAGGTGGGTTGCTTTTTCAGAGTTATTTAAGGGCTTAATCCAGCACACAGAACTTCATCCTTTTCAGGCTCTTTACTTTGCATAACTATGAATGTGCTATCTTTACAGTCTTCAAGATCCAGAGGAGGCACGGGACCAATTTCATCTGGCCAGACTGAACTGCAAGAAATTTGCTTTTGTGCATGTGGCTTTTGCACAGTTTGAGCTATCACAAGGTGTGTAAAAACAAACAAACAAACAAAACTTGTTTGGTGTTGCTTTTCTGTGTAGTTCTCAGTTTTGTTGTTTTAAACTTCTACTCCTGTACATAATTTTTAAGGAAACTGATAGGCATTGAATCAGAAAGAAAAAAGTCTGGATTTTTTTAAAAATTAAAGTTTACTGAGAACATGTGTTCACTTTTAAAATGAAAATAAACATGCAGTTAACTTTTTTCTGTTTTAGAAATAACTTTCAAACCAGGTGAAAAATTGTTAGTAGCTTCTACTTTTCTAATTTAGATCTTGCAGTGGAATGCTTTTGAGTAAGGCTCTTCCTGCACTGCACAAAATGAGGCTGAAATACTTCACTTGCTTGTGGAAGAAATTCTGTCTTCCAAACAGCATCTGTAGATTGAGTACGTTTTTCATGAAACCAAAATACACTGTCAGTGTGCAGTTTGGTTGCCCTGGTACTTGCTAGCAAGGCTGTGTTGGTTGCCCACAGGCTTGTATTTTTGGGTGTCTTTTGTTTCCATGGGTGATTTGAACTGTGACCTATGTCACCTTGTTTATTTCTTCCTTTGACAGTTTGCTCTGTAGAGAGAGACAAGCACATTCCATGAAAGCTGTTTTCTTATTTGAATGGAAACAACTTGAGGGCTGTATTTTAAGATTTTTGTGATTTGTTTTCCTTGATGTTTTTCTCAGTATCATGCAATTTGTTGTATACTTCCTCATTTGAGAAATTCTCCCCAAAGTTAGCTACACTAAATAAATTAATCTGTCTAGTCTACACTTTAAATTCTAAATATATTTTACTAGTTATTCCTCTTTCTTTACTTCTGTTTATCGTCCAATGATAATGGTTTTGTCTAAACATTTTTCCTTCAGTACTACTTTCAACTATATTTTAGCATATAGTTTAGATGTTAAGTGTGGTGCATGAGGCAGAGCCATTTTGTTAAAATCAGTAAGTAGATGCTGATTTGTCATCTCAGATTTACCAATTTTTCTTAACTGATAAATTGATTGTCATTGGAGCAGGAAAGGCTATGAGCTAACTGTTCCCCCAGAAGTACGTGTTATGTTTTATGAATGACTCCTGTACGGTATGGGGAAGAGAAGACAAAAATCTGCATGTTTGTGTCTTGAAATTACACAGTTTCTCTGTTATGCATAAGTCAGTTATTTGACCAGTCTTTTTCTAATATAAACTTGTGGTATTGAACTTCTAAACAGTAGTAAAAAGAGGCTGATAATTTATTTAGTGAGCACTGGATGTTTATTTAAACAGATAATTAAACACTAATACTGCAATAACAAAGATATTGTTAAATAAGTGTAATAAAACCTATTGTGTAATTTAATAAAGAGTAGAAATGTTGCTACAGGTTACCAGTGACTAAATTCATCCTGTAGCTATGGGATGTGTTCATGCAATAGTTTATCTTATTTTGACAGCAAGTAATCAACCTAAAATGAAGTCCTAATCCCAAAGGAAATAAGCCATTTATGATCGGCTTTGTTCTATCTGCAGTGTGCTCTCTGATTTGTATCTGTTACCCTTGAGCTGATCTAGGTGTCCTTTGGTAATGTGTATGGAGCTCCAGTGTCCCTGCTGGGTGCCTCAAAGAGGATTAGTGGGACATGTGAGTGGTAAATTGTTATTTAGGAGTGCTGTTCCTTTTCACTGTGTCCACTTAGGCCAGAGGGGAAGGAGGAGGGTAGTGCTTTGTTGCTTCTTCATCCCAGTGATTTCAGCAGTGCTTGGCACACCTGTCAGTATTTTCTTTTGCATTAAGAAAAACTTAATTCTCTTCCTTAGCTCACAGTTTTGCTCAAGATAAAAGCTCAAGTTGAAATTGTGAAATTAGATTTGGCAAACTGATGTTGGTTTCTTAATAATTGGATATTAGTAACCTGGAAATGGAGTGACACAATAAAAGTGCCATTCTGTTCTTTGTGGCTTTTTTTTAAACTTAAATACTGACTACAAATTCGTTTCAATACCTCAGATGAGGAGCTGTCGTATCTTTACTTGGGTGCCTTGGGTGGTGTACTTGAAGATGATTTGCTGTGAATTGGTCAGAAATCGAGACCATAGATAAAATTCTATTCTTGACTTTTCTAATGATGAGGTGATTTATTCAAGCTCTTGGTATGTGATGAAGTGGAGTGATTGGAACTCAGAAATAGCTCTGGCTTTATTTTTTGCCTTGGATCCTGATCTGTTAAGAAGGATGAAGCAGTTTATTTTTCACATAGGTGTTTTGGTGTCATATTCTTTCTTACTCAGTGAGACACATAATACTAGGAGGAACACTTGCATGTAGCAGGTCTTGTTGAAGCAATGTGTGATTACTAAATATAGCCAAAGGTAGAATCGCAGAGTGCTGGTTAAGGATTCTTACAGCCTATCCACTTTGCTAATGATTTATAAGGAAAAACAATATTTGACTATATGGTTAAAACCCAAATGCAAACAAATTAGCACAACATTGATTTACATGAAATTGTTGTTCATCTAATTTTGGTGCTTCCTTGCTTCAGTATTTGACATCATCCATTTAATAGTCTTAAAACAGGTTACTTTACCTACACTGCACTTCCACCAGCCTGAACTACAGGCAGCAGTGATGTCTAACTTCATTTACAAGTGGAGTTTTGAGTGCAGGGCACATGGTGCTCTTAAATATACTATAATACATTATAAGAAATATAAGTATATGCAAGAATATGCATATGTGGCATGAATGTAAAAACAAAGTGGTTTATATTTTGCTGCTTTGGAAGGGAGGAAGAAGGGCATTTGGGGTTTCAGGGGCATTGACAGCTTTAGCAAAACTTTGCATCATTTTGCCCAGATGTTTTTGAAACCAAGTAATGTACTGTGGTTACAGTACACTTTTTTCCTTATTTGACTTTTTAAATAGATGCCTGTGTACATGTTTACATGTGTAAATTGACTGCTTCAATGTGTTTTAACACACTCCCTTTCCCAATCCACCTCTCTTCAAATTTTTGTTTTTAGCATTTAGCAATGTCTAAAACTGTAATGAAAAAATATTCTTGCTTTTCTCTCATCTCTTCTTAATTATAATACTGTCTAGAGTTAGTGGTGTTTTGTTTAACAACAGCTGTTTTAAATTTTATTTCTTTTATTGCATTAAGGATGGTTTATAATATATACATAACGAAATTTTTACCTGGTCATATCTAAATGGAAGTCCATAAAGGTTGAATTTCCTTGCTGATACTACAGAAAAAATGGATTTTAGAATGAGTAGAATTTTCTTACAGTTCCTAAAACACTAAAAAAACCCTTGAGAATACATATTTTGTGACTTGGAATTCAATTTAACATGAAAAATTGACTTGTGTGTTTCTCTTGTAGCTATTTCCAGGCAATTTCCTTGAAATGGTAATGTAAGGGGAGGTGTCATTAATGAAAAATGGCTTCATAGAACTATGCAAAGTGAATATAAGACAACAGGAATGTAATAATCTGGTTTGAAAGATCTTGCCCCAGTGTAATTGTTTTGTTGCGTCTGTGATTTGTAACTCTGCTTCTTACCACTTAGAAAATGAGAAGAAGTGTAAGCAGATCCTTCAGAAGGCTGTGGAGTGCTCTGCTGTTCCCCTGGAATTGCTGGAAAGTGCTCTGCAGAACTTACATTTGAAAAAAAAGCAGTTACTTTCAGATGAGGAGAAGGAAAACTTTGCAGGTAATTGCAGTTTCTTAATATACTGACTGTTTATGGATGTTGTGATTCTAGACTGGAAAAAGATGACCAGTGTTTGTCCATTCTAGATACAAACTCAGAATCTCTATTGCCCAATAAACAGATGTATTTGTCTATACTATGAATCTTATTCCTTCAATGCTTGTTTTCATTTTCAGTGCAGTGACTATAGTTTGCAGGAGCTGTGGGATGGTAGATTCTGGAATTCTGCAGAGTCTTCCTCTGACTGTCACCAGGCATTTGCAGTGTGCAATAGAGACTTACAGCTCTAAGTGTGAAGTAAGAGCTATTGTTGGTAGAGAAGAAATAGAACTAAAATACACCTCCAAGCAACCTATATATGTGTAGTTTAGTCTGTATATCTTGTGACAGACTGGGGAACATTTGACAGTCATTCCAGTGAAGTGAAGTCTAGGAAAAATAATAATTTCAACTTTATTTTGGACAAAACCCCTATGTTTATCAATACCAAGCTGAAGTGTTTGGCTGTATCATAAATCTGAAGTGATCCTTATTGCTGGGTATATAACTTCAAAAAGGGAACAGTTATTTCTTGAAGTTTTCAAGAGATAAATTTGTTTGGAGTGAAAGAGAGCAAAAAATATGGTTTGACTTCCACATTGAAGTGTGTGTAGCTCTTTCAAGAGTGATATCTAACACTTCCACATTTTTGCATTGTGTAAGGACAGAATTAGTATAAATTAGGTTTGATTTAGTTTCCTTAGGGATGTATCTTCAGGATTGGCGTTTGAGATTTGCCTGGCACCTATTGAATCAACCTTTGACTGAAACACCAGCGGGGATGAACCCCTTTAATAATATTCACCTGTGGCATTATTTTTAATAAACTCTATTTTGTGTCGTATTCTGTTTATCATTAATTGGATATAGACATCCTAAATGCCACTGCTGATGTACTGTGCCACAGGAGAATATTTTGAAGAATACCAATATCCTTCGTGGATTGTACATTTCTTGCTGACATTATTGACTTTCCCTGTGAGAGTGCATGGCAAAACCCTGCCTGCCAGTTAGAAAGCAGTGAACTTTGGGGAAAGAGTAGGCTCATTTATTTTTTCATAGGAGTTTGTAATTAGGTGTTTGAAAAATGGTAACTATAATTTAGTTTTTTAAAGACTGAAGTTTAAAAGGTAAATACCAGACTTGAAATATTGCAAACTCTGGGATGTACATGACCTAAGTCACTGAATTTGGCTTTAAGTGAATTTGTATGGTCCTCTGGAGCAACAAAGGCTATTTTAGTGTATGGGCATTTAGGTCTTTTCTGTTCTGTATTACTGTTTAAAGAGCTGCTTTTGGAAGCTTTTTATATGAAAATATGAATGCTGTATATGTAAATGCTTTTGACAGTTAGATGCAGTTAGTGTTGTGATGCAAATATAAACCATGCATCTAGTCTAAAACATTTGGTTTAATTGGTTTTTCTTATCTTTCATTCATGCACAGCAGTCCATAGTATATACCAGGTGCAATCAAACATGTTTAGTATTTAAGAAATGTAGGTCGCAGGACCATTTTAGAATCCTTTTGGGTGGAAGAGAGCCACAGGTCACGGGGTCCAACTGTGGTTGGGAGTATCATGAGAAGCGGATAGGCTGTCTTAGACTGTGAAGAAATGAAAGAATTGTAGATTACCAGCTGGATATGAGTGTTCAGTGGCCAGCTTGGTGGTAAAAAAAGATAAAATCTGTATTGGGGGGAAAAAAAAATGTGCGAGATGCATTTGTGAGATGCTGATGGTCCTGGGTTGGTAATAAAACTACATTGTACTTGAGTGCACTTGTTTTATTTATGTGAGTGGTTCGGTCTATTGGCATAAGTAGTTAAGGAAACAGGAAGTACTAGAAATAGGCAATACTGCACTCTTCATCTACCAGAAGTCTGACCTCTGGCTGAAAGTAGAAGAGGGATACGGGGGAATACAACAGAAAAGTAAAATCCATTTTAATTAATTGATACAAATTAAAAAATGTTAGGATAAGTGCTCCATAAAAAAAGTCCTTAAACTGTGGTTTCTTGGAAAGCATCTTGTGGATCAAGCAGATAATTTCCTATACTGATGGAACACAAGGCCTATGTGATGTAGAAGAACATATTCTATAATATCTTAGAATCTTTGGATGGTTTGGGTTGGAAGGAACATTAAAGATCATCTATGGGGCAAGGACACCTTCCACTAAACCAGGCTGCTCAAAGCACCTTTGAAAAGTGGCTTTAAACACTCCTTGTTGACTTTGATTTTTTTTTTTTTAAAGTATGTTCTTTGGTTCTTTTTTTTTTTTTTTTTTTTTTAAATCTGTAGCATTGACAATATCTTAATCAAAATAACCAGATATTATTTTAAATTTTTATAAAGTGATTTGTTAGGAAAATAGCTGAGATCAAGAGATTATTGTTTATCTGAAGGTGTTTAAAATAGCTTGTACTCCACGTTATTCCCTAAATGAAAAATTAAACTGTGTTGTAACATGAATGTATATTCATGAATGTGTTAATACATTTTCATTAGTATATTCTGAGTTCTTGTGGTTTCTTTGTCTCTGAGAAATGACCTTCCCTTCACCTGTAGGGAAAAATAATGTGGAAGACAGTGTTGTTCTGAATTGTTTACTTGTGGTTCTAGAACGACTTTTCAAATAAATTCATTTCTGGTTGTGTTTACCATAAAGTACATCTGAAATACATACTTTCACAAAGTTTATGAAGTTGACTTGAGATTTCATTTTAAGATTAATGTACAACTTCATAAAATTTTGGCTAAATCTTCAATAACCAAGCAAGATTCTCTTCTGGATTGAGATGGGGCTTGTTTGCTCTTACGTGCCTTGATACTCCCTGACCTTGCACAGCTTATATGAACACTCTCAAATTTGCTGTCAGTGAAATCAGCTGGTTTAATTTTAACTCAATTAATTGCTTAAAATAATTTAGTTGAAATTGACTGATATGATCTGAATGAATCTAGCTATTTTCCCTACAGTATCAAGCACACAGGAGTCTGGACTTCAGAATATAGCTGGAAATCACAGAAGCTTAAAAAAGAATGATTCTAGTGAAAATTCTTCTACTGTTACCAGGTCTTTATTTAGGTAATGTTTCGATTTCTTATTTAATGTCTTATGACATCATTTAAACCAAAACCAAACACACACACTACAGTATTGTGTGTTTTGTTTTGTGGATTTTTTTTTTGAGTTTGTTTTGTCTTTTAGGGAGGACAAGTCACAGGAACTGGGTACTCTAGTTGATTACCACAATCCATTAAGACCACGAAACAAATCTAACCAGGTAAAACATGTAACATTTTCTTTAAAATCCTAAACTCTTTATTCTGCTTTACACGCCTGATAACTTTTGAATTTGCTCTAAGATTTGCCCATTTGGGAGGATTCCTGTTGCCTTGGTATCTGATGATGGAGATGACATGGAGGATTCAGATGTCCCACTCACAGCTAGTGTCATGAAGAGGTATGGTTATTGGCCTTGCCTGCAGAACAACAGATTTTAATACTCTTTTTCAATAGTACTTTTATTGGATAGTGGAAATGTCAGATGTTAATGTTAAATTTGACCTGAAGGATAGAGACATAGACATTGTAGTTGCAGCAGGTACTGCAGTAACCTCCTTCTGATCTTACTACACAGATTCTTTGTATGAAAGCATGTAAAGACGAAGAGAAAGCATGTTCTGGCTAATCAATCAGCTCAAGAGAAAGGGAAATTAAAGTGGAAATAAAGTTTCTTTCAAAATATCTTTGTTTATGTAGTCCAGTTTTTAAAATAAGAGATAAGACAGTCCTGTAACTTGCAAAATACTTTTAAATCCTTATTTTGTGGGATTTCTTTGTATTGTTTCTGACTTTGCTGTCTGAGTGGACCTACTTTTCTGTATATTTGAAGCTTGTAGCCAAAAGTCTTCACCCTTTTTCATCTGATTCACAAAAAAGGCCATTGCCACACTGTGTTGGCACGTGATGTAATTAAGAATGTTACTTCAACAGGCAAACATCCAGCTCCAAACAAACAGCCTTTGTTGCACCTTTTCCACCATCAGAACCAAAACCTTGTGGGCGTGATTCGTACAGCTTGGGAGATTTGCAGGTAATGTTAATATTTTTTTAAATACATAAAAGGAACTCTTGCTATCCTGTGATATTAGTAAGGAAAATAATAACACCTTTTTCAATGCAGGACAGAAATAATCTAGGGTTTTGCTTCAAGTCTTCATTTGTGGATAGAAACATTCATTGTGGCTTTTAAACTTTAAAATTGTTATGCATAATAGGGCATTAAAAAGAGCTTTCTCTGCCCAGTACATTGGATGGCAGCAATGGGAGTAGTGTTAGGAATATCATTTATGAAGAGGGGATAAACAGATTTCAGCTTGACTACAGGACCTCTTTCAGGTGTAGTCATGAATTTTACCATGGGAAGTACTCTATTTGATGAAGTCCATTCAACTAAGTTGTAGTGCTCTATGGAGCTATGAATTACAACTTTTGATAGAGATTTGTTTTCATCAAAAAACAAATGTCTTGCGTTTTCATGTCCCCATCCCCTAAAATAAAATTCCAGAAGAGAAAGCATTTAGGCCTTTATTAGAGAAACTGGGTTATGGAAATTCAAAATGTTGATGTATTTAAAAATACCATCAGTAATACTTGTCTGTATAACCTGCACAGTTCCCTGAAGCATGTTTGGTTGGTGTTGCCCCTGACATTTAATTACCTTCAGGAAATGTCCTTTGGATACTAGTCTTGAGTTTTCCTTTGATTCTTTAAGATGCTTTTTATGTTCTTTAGTCCTTACAAGAAAAAAGATCTTTACAGTTGCAGATGTTGGATGAGGGCAGTTCAGAAACAGCCACCAATTCAACTGTAACTCTCAAAACCAAAGTGGATGCAAGTCTTGTGACAAAAAGAGAAGGTAACTATTAATGTCACATCTGAGTAGTTTGAAATAGAATAATAGAATAAACATTGAAAATGTGCTGTTCTGTATTTTTTAAAAATGCATTGCTAAATGAAATGTTTTTCAAAAAGTGGAAGTTACTGCATTATTAACATACTTTTGGAGACTGGTTCTTAAAGTTCTCTTAAAAACAGCTAGTTTTGGTGTATTTTGGAAATAAATTCTTCTCTAGATATTGGGTTATCAATACATGAATTTTGACTGTTTTGTGAAGTCAGCTAGAAATAGGGATGGTATGAGATTGTTGTGTCTTTCTGAAAAATGTAACCAACTTGATTTATAGCAAGGATTTCAGGACTACTAAAATCTAGAAGGTTGCTACTAATTATTTACGAACTTCATGGAATAGGTGTATTAACCTCCTATGATTACTTACTACTTCAGTGTTTCATCAGAAAGCTGTTTCCCTAAGTGGCTTTCTCATCCTGCTGGAAAAATCAGCAGGATGAGAAAATCAGAAAATGTCTAATATTGTAAAAGTTGGATTTAGGCTTGTATAAGTACATATGCATTGTAGGAAAGAAACACTTCAGTTGGAAAATAGTGATTTTTTTCAACTTTGGTGTCCCCTCAGTGAACTTTTCCCATTGAATTGCATTGGGAACAGTTTGGGTTTCAGGTCATACTTTGCTTGTTTGTGCTTCATTCACGTTTTCAGGTTTCCAGATGCTGGTTGAGATAGTTCAGTCCTTCAGCAGCTGAATGTTCCTAAGCTGCTCAGCTTAGGGATGGTGGGATGCTGCTTTCTAGTAACTTGAAAAGAAAACTTCTCAAGCTTGCAAAGGAACACTCTTAAGCTGTGCTGTTTGCAGTCTGCCCTGCACATCCCACCATTTCACTCTTGTACTGCCTGTGCAAAAGTAACCAGGAGACAGAGTGCCAAGTCACTTTAGGCCTCTGGCTGCAGTCGTTACACTGAATTATAGGTTGCCTATTGTCATAGACAACAGACTTCTAATTGTGAGTATGGTAATAAGCTTATCTTCAGTGCTTTATAAACTTGCTCAATATCCCAGGACTGAGTTGTAGTACAATTTATGAACATGCCGTTGCAAGTGTTGGTGAAGGAAACAGTTGCATCTCTGTTACTGTTACAGTATTATGCTAAGATTTTGAAGAAAGTTGCCATTTTTATACACTGAATTGAATATGGAGCCTGAGTGCTTCATTAATGTTTTTAAGGCCTAATTCCAGTAAATCATCTGTGTTTTAGTCTGAGCTAGCAAATGAGGTAAAATTATTCTAGAAACTTTTCA
Source organism: Cisticola juncidis (assembly GCA_013400215.1). Lineage (NCBI taxonomy): Eukaryota > Metazoa > Chordata > Aves > Passeriformes > Cisticolidae > Cisticola > Cisticola juncidis. The sequence continues at coordinate 2,081,380 of VXBR01003215.1, read as the reverse complement.
GGCGTTGAGTATTGAATCATTTTAATAATCTATGGGGTTTTTTTTGATTTTTTTTTTTTCTGAGAAAATAAAGTTCAGCATGTGGAGCTGAAGATACCAGAGCCCAGGAGTCTGGAAAGTCAACAGCAACCATCTAGTTTTGGTGAAAGCTATAGAAAGCACTTGGAGCAGATTAAACTAAACTGTGTTAATGCCAGAAAAAAAATGCCAACTCAAGAAGTGTCACAGAAAAGCTGCTATGAAGAGGTAAAGTAACAAAAATATGTACTACATGTATGCTAGCAGCAGCCTTCTCATGTTGAAGAAGTTATTTCTGTGTTCTTAATTGTGGCTCCTTGTGTGATGTATCTTGCTTTGCCCTTTGTAGGGAAAACAAACAAACCTTGAACAGTCTGGTCATTCTGTTTCAAGACGATTATCGCCACCAGATGGTGGCTCTAAGAGAAGTGACCCATCACACTTCTATGGAACACCAAGCACCACATCTAATGATTATGTGGCCTGGTAAGCCTACTATAACATGATAGTTGATCTCTGGAAAGACTTAAGCAGATTTTTACAGGGTTTCTTAAATTTTTCTGTTTAGATAGCAAACATTCCAAGTGCTTCTGTAAAGTGCCTGACTTTAAGATTCAGATTGCATTTAAGGACCTTTGCCTTTTCGGGCAGCTTTTCAGCATTTGAATGTTTGTCATTAAATCTCTAAGTCCTTAGTTGAGCATTTACCTTTTTCACTGAACCCTGCTACATGACACTTTTGGAAAGGCTTTTTTAGATTGATGACTATATATCAGTTTGTTTTCCATGATGCAAGTGTCTGAGGTTTTTTAAAAGAACTTCAAGAAATCCAGAGGCTTGCAGAATTAAGCACTTATGTTAGGAAGTTATAGCATTTATCTGTTATCTTAGATAAGGCATAAACCCCTATGCCTGTGTCGGCAAATCTTTCTAATTATATGATTGCTTACTGTTTTCATAGGTCCTAGGATCAAATAGGTTAAGGTTATATGCTGAATAAGCGCAGTTCCTCTTGGTAGGATCTCTGTTTCTATAGCTATAGAATTCAGAATAGATGTAGGGCATGAACCACATAATTTCATGAAGGAACTTGGTAATAGTACTTGATTAAATTCCCTTTGCTTAGTTTGTATGTATATGGCAAATATGCAGAATTGCTGAGTGTTTCTGTAGTCAAAGAAAACCATGCTTTGGACTGGTTGTATCTCTTTTTTTACTTCTGTGATTTTACTCTACCAAATAAATCTTAGTTATGTACATTCTTTTCCAGTTCTGATCTTGGCATTAGTTTTCGTAAATGCAGTGGGGAAAAATAAAGTACATTCAGAAATATAACTAAATAGATGGTAGATACAACAGGAGAACAAATTTAAAAAAATAAAGGACCTTTTGCAATCTTTAGTTTCCTTAAATCCATGATCTTTCTGCTCATACACAGCGTAGCTAAAGCTCTCAAGGCAATAGTGAGGGATTTTGAAGCTGTCTGTCTCAATATGCTTACTTTAAAAATAGGCAATCTAAAAAGTTTTCGAATAAATAACAATAAGCTGGAGAAGAGTAACTGGCTCAAACTCTGTTATAGTCAGCGTTTCTAGTTTTATAGTTCTTTTGCTTTTCAGTTGCTGAGAAGTGCCAGCTCTTGTCTGACAATAGCGAGTTTGTGTTTTTAAAAGTATTTGCTAAGCATGTTATAGTTTTAGTGTATTTCTAAAAGGACTTCTAAATGCAGGAGTGGTCTTCATAATATTTTTTTTATAAAGTGGAGGCTTGGGCTGTTGCTAGTCAATAGGGTTTAACTTTCAAGAAACACTGGAGATTTCAACTTTGTTGTTAAAATAATCTTAAGAAAATACAACGTATGCAGGTATTGTTCATATTTTTTGTTAGTTTCAGCACACCAGTTGTAAAGGACAAGTTTCTACCAGGATGTCAAATTTCTACTCCCTACAGCCAATTCCCTTTTTATTTACCACATACTCCAGCAACTCCATTTCAAAATCAAGTTGGCTTACAGGTAATAATTTTCTGTTGTTTTTTTCAGTACATATTTTGGGAACTACTTTAGGTAAGATAAGTGTATAGATATTTTTTTAAATCTGAAGTTACTGTTCATCTTCCTGGGTGAATAATGGAAAGTAGTCTGTTATTCCCAAAATAACTTTCTTCATATGTATGTCTGAATTTATATGACATAAATCAGGTGTTGAAAAATCAGTTCAATTTTGTCAAAATGCTGGAGCCTTTATGTCTGCGACCTAAGCCTTTTTCAGATCCTACTTAGTGGCAGAGGAAAGAATTAGAGCCTCTATTTTTGTCCTGCAGTGCTTTTACAGTGGTACTACCCACTACAGTACAGTACCAATAAAGAGAAGCAGTGTCTGTTGAAAACCATGAGTTTAAGGGAGGTAAAAGATTGCGTTTCTCCTCCATTTTTGTTAGATTTCACAAATTTTGATACATTTGTGAAATTGTGGCCTGACATAATGTAAAAATGGGTTACCTTAGATGTGTTGCACATTCAGGTAGGAACCTTCCCATTTATAGATAAAACTGAGGGATATGTTTAAACTTCCTACCAGAGGATAAGTATTAATAAATTAATAAATCAAACTGGAGGCCTTTCTGTGGCTTGGTGTAACAGATGTAAGTAATGCAGGCTGTTTCAACTTCATGCTACTGCAGTCTTCTAGCTAGTAATTAGCTTGAAATAAAATGGTAGATGATTGCAGTATAGTTCTTAAATTTCATGCTGGGACTGAAAGTCTCTTGAATAATGTAGTTTCTGATGTTATATGTAAAGAGGGAGGTGTCTTAATGATCTGGGAAGCCATATTAAAGAATGACCTTTCCTTGATTTCCAGTATGAAGAGCATTGGCACCTTTTACAAGAGTTCAATGATGTCATATGCCAAATGATCAGTATATGGGGATCTGGCTTTCATTTGAAGTTTTTTTATTGCTTCTAAACAAATTTATCTTCTTCAGAAAGAGCAAGACAACTTAGAGCATTTTAACTTAATAAAAAGTAGAGCTCTCCTAAGTTCTGTTTCTTAACCTTTATTTCTTTCTTAAACCTGTTTATTTCTTAACCTTTTCTGTGTGCACAGGTTCCAGCTTCTATACCTTCACATGAATGCCTTGTCATCAATGGAAGAGTTTATACAGTGTTGAAGCAAATAGGTAGTGGAGGCTCAAGTAAGGTAAGGTGCTGCTTTATCCTTTTAGGCAGTCACTCATTTACACAGTAGTAGTTGTATCATTAATACACGTTGAAATCATTTAATGATTGCCTAATGTTAACAAGTACACATGACCCATGGAATCCACGAGTTTGCTGGTTTGGTCTGTGCTTAGACATTTTGAAGATTATTTCTATGGCAAGTAAGCATTAAAATTCCTGGTAGAATCAGCTCTTCTGTTAAGAGATGTGCTGCATTGTGTACATCCTAATGTAAGAGGCTTTTTAGAACAGTGTGATTAGTGTTGGGAAATGGGTGACTTGTAAAGGTGATTGAGAACCTGAAGGAGACAGACCATCTCTTAACTACTGTAACTTGTGTGAGAAGTAAAGTTGTAGCTATGTCTGAAGTGGTCAGTGAGCTGCTTTTTACATGAAATTTGGGGTCATGGGAGTGTGGGAAACAGGATTGGTTAAACTCTTGCGTTTGTTACCGTTCCTTACTTTCTTACCAGCATAAGTGGTTTAGCTGGATCTTGTGGGGGACTATGTCACAGGCCTTACAGAAGTCCAGGTAGATGACATCTCTATCTCTTCCCTTGTCAATCAGTGTAGTCTTTCCTGCACAGAAGGCCGCTGGTTTGGTCAGACAGACTTGCACAGGGTGAAGCAGTGTTGGCTCTCTCAAATCACCTCCCTGTTCTCCATGTGTTTTTAGCATAGCTTCTAGGAGTTTGTTTCCTAAGGATAGCTAATTTCATAAATTACTTAAAGAGGTCTTTCCCTTTGTGAATCCATGTTGACTGTGTCAGATCATTGCATTTCAGTAGTACTCAGTAGGATATTCTCTATTTTTTCAGGCAACTGAGGTTAGGCCCACAGGTTTGTAGTTTCCTGGGTCTTCCCTCATATCCTTCTTGTCAACTGGACTAATATTAGCCAGCTTCCAGTCAGGAGGAAACTCTAGAAAGAAGAGGTCCCTGTGTTGCTAGGGTATGATTTGTAGAATGAGTGAGGTAGGATGGCAGGGACCTCTGTGTCACTTTCTCATAGTTTGCTTAAACCGAGGACAAAATAGACCACACTTACACATGGGGTTTTGTGTTTAAATATCACCAAGGATGGAGATTTCATAGCCTATCTGGACAAGCAGTTTTCCTGTTGGACTGTATGACACTGAAAAAATCAAAATACCGAGTTGTAATTTTCCTTGTGATTAGTGATGTCTGTTGCACCTCATACTTTGGTGTCTCAAGAGGAGACTGTCATACCTTCCCTGTAAATAGCTGAAGACAGCAACAGGATTTCCTGCAGCCTTCTTATTCTTAAGACTGAATGAGACCTTGTGCTCGCAACCTCTTCTAATGTGCCATGTGATCTAGCCTCAAAATGATTTTGGTGTGAGGGCAGATCAAACCTGTATCTCTGGGAGTGTTATTTTGCATTCTTTATCTTAGGAACACTGCAGACTCATGATGAACTTGGTGAAATACAATGTGGCACCAAGACTGCTTCGGATAGAGGGCTGTTGCTATTGTAATGGGTGTCTTCTTTCTTGATTTTTTTTTCATGCTGACTTGTACAAATTTCTTTGTATTGTTTCTTCCTTTTGATAAGGTAGACTTCTTTGGTATTCTGGCTGAGTTGAGATGAATGACCATAGTAAGTCAGAATTTGGGATGAATTAAATTATTAACTGATAGTGTTTTGTAGGTGTTTCAAGTACTGAATGACAAGAAGCAGCTGTATGCTGTTAAATACGTGAATCTAGAGGAAGCTGATCAACAGACTGTTGAGAGCTATAAGAATGAAATTGCTCATTTGAGTAAACTGCAGCAACATAGTGATAAGATCATCCGCCTTTATGGCTAGTGAGTAAATACTGACTTTATTTAACCACTATTTCCCTATACAAAGATATTTCCTTCACTTTTAACACATATTTTATTTTCAGTGAAATTACTGATCAACATATCTACATGATAATGGAATGTGGAAATATTGATCTCAATAGCTGGCTTAAAAAGAAAAAAAAGATGGATCCACTGGAACGGAAGAGCTATTGGAAAAATATGCTGGAAGCTGTTCACACAATCCATGAATATGGTATTCTTAAATAATTCTAGGTATTTGTATAGGATATGACAGATAATATGGATGTGGTTTAATTTTGGAGGTGGTATTGTTTTTAGTGTTGGTGTAATGTAAAGATGGGTATTTGCTCTATTTAAAAAAAAAAACAGTGAAGCAACGAAACAACGCAAATCTTGATCCAGAGGTAGATGTAGCTAATTGATAAAGGATCTCATAAATATCACTATTAATGTAATGCTATTTTCTTTCAAGAGCCAGAAAAATTTTCTGGTTTAGACTACATTGTATACTCCCAATTCCACTTGTTCTGTTAGACTCAAATTTTAGCCACTCATTCTCTCCAGAAGTAGCTTTGACATTAATGACAGCTCTGCCATCTTTACTTTGACAAAGTGTTTCAGTTTTTTCTAGAGTTGTTCAGGCCTTCCTCTCATCTTCATGTATATAATTAGTGTATGCATGCATCTATATTCTGTTTGTATAGAATAAAGGAGAGGGCAGACTTGGATCTTTTCATATGTAATAATGAAGACTAGTACATATGGCAGAGAGTATCACCTATTTTCAGGACTAGAACATTCAATAATATAGCAAACAGCAAAACCTACTGAAATTCAGGGTACATACATACATGTGATGTTTTGAAAAAAGACATTGATTTTTGCAAAATATCAAGATAGATTGACTGATTATGTAGATAATAACCAAAATTCATGTATTGTGCAAGTAAAGTTTGTGAGAAGTCAGTTGTTTATGCTCCTCAGTGACTGGTACCTTTAATCAGACTAAGCAGTGTAATTCTTTTATTTTAACTACTTGCTTAGCTAACTAGAGAGAGAACTACAGGCATGAACAGGCCACTGAATTGCTCCAGAGCAGCAGTTCATTGTGGCTATGTGCACACAGAGCTGGAGGGTCTGTCCCAAAGTGAGACAAACTGCAGCTCAAATTGCTTGGAGCTGTTCTGGGATACCTGCAGATTTGAATAAATAGTATTTCTAACTCTAAACTCATGCAAGTCTTAACTGTTTAGGAAGAAATGGAAGCACTTTTATTTTTTCTGCAGACTCAGAAAGCAATCTGCACCTTTTTTCTGTGCAAGGGTTATGGGAGATAAGTAATGCTAAACCTTATGGTAGTAATTTGGATTTACTTTAAACTCTTTTTTACAGGCATTATTCACAGTGATCTGAAACCAGCAAACTTTCTGATAGTTGATGGGATGTTAAAACTAATTGATTTTGGCATTGCAAACCAAATGCAGCCAGATGTGACAAGTATCGTTAAAGATTCTCAGGTGAAACATTTCTGGAAAATTCATGTCCACTTTTCTGTAAAGTACTACAGTACCTGCTAATAATTTTAATTGTATTAATCTCAATTGCTATCGAAATTTTATACTGAATGGTTTTATATGTATATATGAATATTCATGTGTATAGATTTTTACATATTTTTAATGAACACAATAATAATGGCCTTTAGTCTTAATACCAACAAACATTCAAGATGCTTTTCAGTGTTTTGGGACAAAAATCTAAAGTTTTTATAAAGTGCATTAAACTTACTGCATGCTTTACTTAAAAGAATATTTTTTTCATTTCTATGGCTAGGCTGGCACAATGAACTATATGCCACCTGAAGCAATAGAAGATAGATCTTCCTATGGAGAAAATGGCAAGTCTCGTTCTAAGGTAGTATGATCTTTTTCCTCCTATCCCCTTCATGTTAATAAGGAAGTAATTCAATCATGTGTCTTCAGCTTTGTTTTTTTTCAAAATCTTCCACTGTAACTTGAACATGAGAAAATTTATTGTGCCTTGATGATGGTGTGCAGAGTTGGAAGGTTAAGCCTAACCTACCTTAAAGCATTTGGCAGATGGTGTTTAGAAAAATATAAGTGCTCAATTAATGAATAAAATTGAAAGTAAAACAGAGGCACAGGCTTGGGCATTTTAGGGCCAAATGTATGAGTTCAGCGTATCTTAATAATTTTTCTGTGCCACAGAGTATTGTGTATTGTAGAAAACTTTATAACATCACCGGGGCAGTGGAATGTGAATGATGAGAAAAATACTGATGGAAAGCGTTTCCACACTGGCAGTCAAACTTCAGCTCAGGGGTATATGGTTTGGGGAAAAAGTATTTAAAATCCAAGTGTACTTGCATGTACATGAAGATTAACTTTTTAACAGTTGAATGGAAATACTATTATGTAATGAAATACAATCTTGTCTTTCTAAATGGAGAATAAAATATTTAACTGGATTTCTTAATTAAGGATGATAATTTTTTACCTTGTTTCGTACTTTTAAATTAAAACTGCATGCAAAGTGCAGTTCATGTAAGCAGAAGTGCTTCTTCATGTAAGCAAAAATCTAACCACTCTGCTGGGAGTCAGGTTCTCTGTATGCATCTTTCTCCACTCCCCTCCTCTCCCCCACTCTGTGCTTCTCTTGAAGTCTTCAGCTTCAACAGGAGAAATGGAAAATTGTCCTGCAAGGAACAGCCTGGGTGTTGTGGTTAAAATATGGATCTGAATCCTTTAAACCCAGGGGAATTGAATTGTGACTTTCCACTTCAGAGACATAGCTGTGATCTCTCACTGTTTCCTGGATTTAAATAATTTAGTATGCTTTTACATGTATTTATTTTTAAATCTGAAATTAGAATCCTGAAATTTGACTTGTTAAGGACTAAGTTTAGTTTTAAGTTAGTTCTTCAAGTAAGTTGATTTTCAAAAATAGTTAATAAAATAGTTTTCTTATGGAATATCAGTGAAAGAAGCCACATCACTGTCTTAGTAGATAATGGCATGCTGCCTTGTTGATAGTGTAATAGTTTTGTGTAATAGTTACAAAGATCTTTTATACAATGAATCTCTTATACAATGAAAAGTGTACTATTACATGATAAATTGACTTTAGGGCCAGTTTCTTAAGTAGAGAGTAATATATTTTTTTTTTTAATATTAGATAAGTCCCAAAAGTGATGTGTGGTCACTGGGCTGCATTTTGTACTGTATGACATATGGAAGGACTCCATTTCAACATATAACAAGTCACATCAAAAAAATGCATGCTATTGTTGATCCAAACTATGAAATAGGGTTCCCAGATATTGCTGAGAAGGATCTTCACGATGTGCTGAAGGTAACTGTTCCTTTTGATTTAAATAATGGTGATTTCTTTACTTAAGACATATTTTCTAAAACTGAATGAGTTGTGCTTGAGAGACTTTTTCCACAAATAGATGCTCACTGCTACTTGTAGTAACAGGCCTTATTCCAAAAGCAGAATGAAACTAGAGCTACTTCATGTAGTTTCCATGTTAAAGTCTCTTTTCAGCTCAATACTAGCTAAGTAAATACTGAAAGCAGTCTGACTTAAGTCCTTTGGTTCAACATCCAAAGTAAACATTGTTAATTCCTGGGACAATTCATAATTGATAGGCAAAGCATTCTTCCCCTTTCTTCATTTGCAGCGCTGTTTAATAAGAAATCCTAAAGAAAGAATTTCTGTTTCGGAGTTGCTGGTACATCCCTATGTTCAAATACAAAGTCACTGTCAAACAGGTACATTTTAAACTACATTTTTATTAAACATTTTTTGTAACTATGCTTTAACAAATGCTTTACTCTTAGATGTACTCTGAACTTGTTGGCATGACTCAGTTTTGTTTGTTGCCTAAGTCTACTTCAGAAAAGATTTCAATATTTTAATTCTTAAACCTCTTAAAAACTGTTCTGGTGATTTTTACACTGATAATGTACACAATTTCAGCATAACTATAAATTAACTGCAGGTGTCCCAAATGCAAAAGGAACAACAGAGGAAATGAAACGTATCCTTGGCCAGCTTGTTGGCTTGAATTCTCCCAATTCTATTTCTAGAGCTGCAAGGGTAAGTAAATTGTATTTTCTATTTTGTACTGTAGCTACATGCTCATGCAGACAAAGGTTAGACTATTTGTTAGTGCAAGCTGAAACAATATATAGATGAAATCTTTTGCCATAGCTGGAAAAATATTGCCTATCTTAGTGCTTTTATTTGCAAGGATGCAGAATCTCTCTGCGTTCTGCTGAATTGGAAAGGTTGAAAATGATACCAGTAACATTTACTTTTAGGTTTTTCTTTCCTTTCCACTTCCAACTAGGTCTGCTTTGCTTTTCAGCTTCCCCTATGTGGGGGTCTTCTAATTTAAGAACCTTCACTATAGAAAAATTACCTATATTGATCTGTTAAGTGTGCATGCTTTTGGGCTGCAGTTGTTCCTGCTTCCTGGAAGTTGCTGAACTGTTAAGGCAGTGCTATGTGTAAATGAGTTCCTGTGTACTGAAGTATTGCAGCCTCTCTGTTTATCGCCTGAAAGAGGAGCTTAATAAATCTTCCACTCTGTTCTTTCTACCTATGTCTCAGGAGAAGCAACGGTGATAAAGTATACATAAGACCTTGAGAATGCAAAGCTGCTTTCAGGGGGAGGAAAGTAAATTCAGTGTATATTCAGTCTAAAGGAGTTCATGCTTATGCTTCTAGTTGCACTTGATCTGTTTTAAATATGAGGGTGAACTAGTAGTTATTCTTCTAACAAAATGGTGATGTGGCTGTTTGTGGGCAATTGAGTATCTCATATAAAGCTTGCACACCCTGAGTACACAAATAATTCTCTTCTTCCATGTTTCCATAATGGAGATATTTAATAGAGTAAATTTGATTTTAGATCTCTGCATCTCAAGTTCTGTCCTGACTTATGAAGCTCTGTAACTTTGCTCACACTGCTAAGTCAGTGCATGTATTTTTTTCTGGGCACTGCACTGCATTACAGCTGGTATAAATAAGCTGTCTTAAGTGTGTTTTTATTTTTTTTATTGGACAGAGCAATTTCGGTATGGAATATTTCTGTATGTCATGATTTATTTCAAGCGGTAATGTTTATTATATAGTTTGAATCCATGTGCAGTACAACTGTGTTCACCTGAATACCCTGTATGTTTAACTTTCAGACTTTATATGAACAGTGCAGCAGTGGTAAAACTCTTGATGTATCAGCATTTGCAAAAACTGGGAGTCAAAAAACATGGACAACAAAATGACATACTACTGTTCAGGAGGCAACAAATGTCTGGTCTGTTCAAAAAGTATTTTGTGCTGCTAGCTTTTAAAAGGACACTCAGCATCAAGTTGCATTTTTATATGTTCGTTATGTTCTTCTGATAATGTTTGCAGGTCATTAAAAAGAATTGAATGCTTTTCACTGTGGACTCTTTCACTCCTTGCATGCTGCTTGGGTTGAGCAATGACAATGGCTACTTGGCGATTATGGTCTGTGTCACTTACAAAGCACTACAATGTCAGGAGTACAAAAACCTGTATGAGAATCTTTTAAAATGAGTTCTTATGAGAAGCTAATATAGAAAAAGTTCCAAAAAAATGCAAATTGATGTACGTGAAAAACATTAAACACCTTTTGAAACATCTTCTAAGGCATGAGCAGTGATATACTGTTCTGTCCTTTACTAACAAATACCTCGTGTCCAGTTTTGACCATAACCAAGGAAATGAACACTTTGTATAAAATGTCAATTACAATATTGGTAGATGCCTGTAAATGTCACCCAGTTTTTGAGCTGTTCCTGTGGTTAAGTGTTATGATGGAATCATCAGTACTGTTACGAACCCCTATGAATAAAATGGCTCTTGTATTAAAAATGCTATTGTAAGTGTAGTCTGCTCTTCAAATTTCAAAATAATAGAAAATCGTTCAGGATTCACAATGGTAATAAATTACTAATTTGGATTTTTAAAAGCATTAATACTAAGCATTCTCTAAAATGCACTGAATGAGGGAGAAGTGGATTTTACATGGTTGTTCTTTGATTGGTCAAGTTTTAACTGAATGACCTTGCTTGTGCAAGTGTATGTTCCTACCTGCCCTCCCTTGTTTTGAGTTAGCTGTGATTCTCCACACTACACAGGGAGAGTGATCAGGAGTGGGAACAATTCCTGATAAAGAGGAGGACTGAAGCAGGGGCAGAGAATTTGTGCTCACCCCAGTGTTGGAACATACACAAGAAAAGCACATCTCTTTCCTAAGAGCAAACCCGGAATGATAAACTTAAGATGTTGATCTCATTGTCATTATATGAAACAGGGTGTGGAATATCAATTAGTCATCTGTCAGGATGTGGGTAGTTGTCCCATATTTCTAGTGAAAAAGGTTTTTTCCCCATAATGGTTGTGTTCTTGCTCATTTTTTCAAGACTTCTTGCTGCTGCTGCAGAAGTTCAGTGATATTTCAGGCATAAGAAGTACATATGCTAATTGTACTCCACCTTTTGGTAATAGTTTATTATATAGATGTTAAAATTTTCACAGCTGAAGCCAATGAAGAAAAAACTTTCTTGTCCTGCACATTTCATATTCTAAACAGTTTGAGAGACTGCTGGGGTATGGGAACTGAAACACTTCAGCTTTCTCTGGGGAGAGGGGAAAAGAAGTATCAGTGTCTTCGGAGAAAGACTTGGGAAGAAAATCTTTGCTCTGCAGAAATGTCTTTTCATAAATTTAAAGGTTTTCCCAAGTACTGGTCTAGATTACAGATCTTGAAAAAATTCTTTGTAATTATTCAAACGTTACAATTGTTAGATTTTGCTGGTTTGTTTCTCTAGTTTGTGTTGAATATTGAGAAGCAGTGCTACATTACTGCACAGCAGTGCTACAATAGCTACAGCTATTTTTTTTGTAGTGTATGGTTTCTCAAAACTTTGTCTTATTCCATGACTGCTGAAGAACCCACAGGAAATATAACTGGCATGAGAGGGAGCTTATGAAAGAGCCCTGGGGCTGATGAGAGGCAGTGGGTTGTTATCTATCATCCCTTTTAAATAGTTTTTTTCCATTGCAGATGGGCAGTTGATTTACACTCCTTCCCCACCTCAATGGCATGCTGCAGGATGTCTGTCTACCTATGCAACTGCCACTTACCAGTCTTGAATTTATTCCAGTTTTTTTTCTACCTTATGGACAACTATCTTCCTTCTCAGGTTCTGCTGGTGTTTTAAAAGTATAAGTGAATTATGGCAAAATTGTTTGATTAGCTTTAAAGGACAAACAAATAACAATCTTGAATGTTGAGTAACAGGTCTGTTAGACTTCCAGAAGCTTTTTCAAGGTTACAAATTGTTCATCCTGCATTATTGTCACCCTCAAGGGTTCATCCTGTTCATCCTGCATTCAGGGTATATAATGGAGAGAGAAGATGGCTGGTAAAGCAGAGTATGTTTCTGTATTAAGTTGTTACTGGATAGATGTACAGTATAATACTATATCAGCTGATAGTGAGATATCACAGCTATGTGAAGTGTACAAAAGTAAATGAGAACACTTCAGTAACTTCCCTGTTGTAATTCTTGTTGGAAAAATTGGTTTGGGTACTTACAGCCTTTAAATCTAAAACTGTGGTCCAAAAGTTCTGCTCAGCAGCTGACACTTTAAAAGAAACCTAACTGCAGAAGGGTGACTTTCCTTTTCATTTATGAATGGGTACAGCATGACTTAGTCTCCAGCTCCCTCATGAAGGGCAGGCACTGATCTCTGGTGGTGGGAGCCGAGGGAATGTCAGGATGCTGTTGGGGAGGTCTAGGTTGGATATCAGAAAACATTCTTTACCCAGAGAGTGGTTGGGCACTAGAATGGGCTCCCCAGGGAAGTGGTCACAGCACCAAGCCTGACATAGTTCAAGAAGTGTTTGGACAATTCTGTCAGGCACATGGTGTGACTTGTGGGGTGTTCTGTGTAGGGCCAGGAGTTGGACTTCATTATCCTTGGGGGTGCCTTCCACCTCAGCACATTTTTTGATTCCGTGATTCTATGACTCTGCCTGAAATCTACTCTAAGGTTAGTTAGAATTCAAACACTAAATAGAGTTTAAGGTTTGAAGGCTCATCAATCTTCCTGTAGACAACACCTAGAATTTAGTCCTTGACAAATACAAGAAAAGGAGGCTGTTTGCTTGCATTACCTCTGCTCTAAGGATACTTGGCCAAGGAACAAGAAAAATCTATTCACAAATGCATCACCAAAATGCTGGAGGAATCAAATTCCTGCTTCTCATCTAGTCTTGTGGAAGGCACTCTTAAGGTGCTTGTGCTGTACGTATTGTTGTGCAGGAGGGAAATAGTAAAATCCCTAACAGCAGAGAGTGCAGAGCACAGGGTGTGTTAGTCTGAAAGTAAGTTGTCAAATTGTCATTATTTGGTCCCTCCTGTGGATTTCTGTTCTTTCTTTAGGTACCAGATAATGGTCTTGTGCTAAACAGCTTTAACTAATTCTGGGAGTAGGGATAAGTATCAACCTAAAAATTCAAAACTTGAGTTCAAGCCCAGGTGTGAAGTGTAGCTTGCTCCCTGAACTCCTCTGCACGGATCTCTGGCTAATCCTTTCAGGTGCCAGGTATGACAACTCCTTGCTTCTTTCTTCCAGTTGTTTACACTCTTACTGCCTTGCTGCTCACACAAAATGGAGTTCTCAGCAGCAACAATAAAACAAATACCACTTTTTATCATATTTCTCTCTTTACCATTCTCATTGGTAAGGTATGTTCTGTTTCAGCTCAGGATAAACTGCTAATATGGGAGTATTCCCTTCGTGCTTGATGTATGTATCTCCTCCCCACTTGGTTATCTGTGCCCACCTGCCTGGAGAACAAGGCTTGTCAGTCTGTCAGAGAGCTGGCACAGTGTGCCCTTACTGCTTCACATAAAGTATTCAAGAGATAAATCTTGTGAGATAAAGGCCATAAAGAATGGAGCAGGCAATGCAGTGTGATTTACTTGTAGGATATAGAGGTGTACACCTGTATGGACACAGAAGAAGTCTTTATAGAGCCTATCCATACACTTTCATGGGAGTTGCTGAAATGAAACCTGAGATAAAAATCTGACTCCTCACCTCAATTCCTTTTCTTGGCAGGTAGAATATTCACAGCTAAACAGTGATGCAATTTCAGGATTCTGGCTCTAATCAGATGAATTGCTAAAATCCAGGCAGATTTTGCAATGAAAGATATGACTAATTTGATGTGGAATAGTGGTACCATGTTCTGAACCTGAATAAACACAAGGAATAGGTCAGTTTTGAACACTTTCTGAACACTGAATAAATGCAAGGAATAGGTAAGTTTTAAACAGTGTCCATTGGTCTTAACTCTAATATGTTGTAAGAATCTCTGGCTTGTCTGTGTATCCACTTAATGTATATGTTGTGTGGTAAGTGCAGACATGCTTTGAATTCCTCTTTGTTACATGGTCTATGTCTGGCTTTTCTCCTATTTAATGCTACTATTGATTGTATTTTTAATTGGCTTTTAAGTAACTATATTTAAGAAAATATGAATTGGATTTGTACTTGTTTCCTTTGTAGTCTTGAATAGACAGTCTTAGAGGTCCTAAACAATTCTGTTAGCTTAGCATTACCAAGTCATAGATAAAATATTTCTGTGAGCCTTAGCTATTTACATTCCTTGTGTTTGCTCAGAGTTTGGCAGAAAGCTCTTCAGTACCATGGATCTGTACAGTGCTGCTTCTGTTCAGTGACTTATTGGGGCATAAAGCTCTTCACTGCTATTGCAGAGTGGCATTGTACTTTGAAATACTCTCTCAGGCATAAAACTTGTCACCCACATGTGTTTGCATGTTCATGCAATGGGACACGGTTCTGTGCAGCAGAAGGCAGTGAAGTCCCTTCCACGGTAGTGGGGAAGTGCAGGGAAGTGCTGGGAACTGCAGCAGCTGCTGTGTGGTGGAGGGACTCTTGAGCCATACAGCAGGAAACACTCACCAACATTTCTGGAAGGTACCTCAGTCATGAGAAGTTTGGAGTCTTCAGCAGATCTTGGGTACCTGAGTGAAAGGTATTTGCCTAAATCTCTTTCAGTCTGATCTTTGGACTTAGCAGATGTCCAGCACTGCAAAGATAAAGACACTTCCTAGCTGCAGTGATGGGTGCTCAGCATGCAAATATGAACAAAACACTGCTTTTAGGGAGAGCAGATGAAGCTTCAAAGAAACCCTGGCTTTTGGCTTGCTGTTTGCCATTGGTTAGAGAATGCTCCTGTTGCTGCTCTAGCTTCTCATGTGGAAAGGAAAGCCAAGTCACATGCATCGATGTTCAGAGCTGAGAAACTTGAAAATTTTCATGTCAAGCCGTACTCTGTAAGATATTAGTCCAAGGAACTACTTGAAATTGATGTGCCAGTGGCAGCTTTTGAGGCAGTTGATAAAGCTCTCCAGACCCCGGCGGCTTTGACTGCTGGAGTCTAAAGGAGTTTGTAAGAGCTGTGTGAGATGTTGTCCTGTGTGATTTTTAGATTAGCCTTAGGAACACAGAAGGGGAAGGTAGTAAATACGATACTGGTCTTCATGCATGTTGAAGCTTGTAAATTAGACTACCAAATATGCCTTCTGTCATAAATAAAACCTATGCTGACAGAACACAAAGGAATTCACATGGGAAAAAAAGTATCCTCACATACACACAACACAAGAGGCTGTGGAGTGGTATTTGAGGATATTGTTCTGCATTATGCGTAGTTCTCTGAAAATGTCTGCCCAAACCTTGTACCAAAGGAGCCAATTAGAATATTAATGGAAATTACTTCTATACAAGACTTAAAGCTACTGTATGACTTCCTTAGGAAACTCGCACTCTGGCTGGCTGCTGGATAGGAGGAAATGAGCATTGCGTAGGGCTAGGAGTTGATGAAATGATCAGACTGTTAGAAATGGATGAAAGGAAGATCCTAGGGTTTAGTATGCAACATGTAAGTACATCTGAAGTATTATGGAAGCCAAAGATACCAGTGTGTTCAAAAAGAGATTGGATATATTCAAGGAGGTTAGGATGATCCTTGGCTTACACTTACTGTCTGCAAGTGGTGAGATGTAATCTCTGGCTTGGGAATTCCCCCTATATATAAATCTGTGATCCTAAGTGCCTGGGATGTTTTGCCAGAAATGGAATCTCTTACCTTGCTGAAAGGGTTCATGATTAAAAAGTTTAGCAGACCACACTGCCTTGTGCTCTGACCCCTGTGACAATAGATTCCTTAATTGGTTGGGTTTCTTTGGGTCCTAGATACTTGATTTCCATCTCTGTGCCTGTCACTGTGGCACCTCTCGCAAGCACCATTTGAATGTATTTGCTCCATCAGTGTCAGTGGAAAGCGATCATGTTTTAGCAGGCATTGTGTACCAGCAGCGGCTTGGCCAGAGCTGTGCTTCCCACCTGCCATTGAGCCACTGCCTCAAGGAGTCAGGCAGGTTTTTTGGCTTTGCTGTAACTTCCCTGCTGAGCTCATACACCGTACCTCAAAAGGGCACCTGGAAGCTGGGATCATGGCAGGCTGAAGGCTACAAGACAGCAAGCAGTGCAAGGGAAGTCAACTACAGCACTTTGTGGTATAGCAGGGTTCAGATCTGCTGGTCAGAAATTTGGTCCCACAGATCCACTTTTAGGTTCTGTATACATGCTGTGGCTTTCTTGTGACTCTGCTTGTAACCATGTCCTGACCTAGTTGGCACTAGGTCCCACTTCACACGCTGCCTGCTGATAACACCAGCAGCAATTCCTGCCGGCAGCTTAGGTCGGTGCAGGTCGTGATGTTTCAATAACCACTTTGGCATGCTGGTGGGTTTTGTACATGGGTGGGTCCTGCAAAACTTGTTTAGCTAGCCCTTCTTTTTCAGAGTTCCCTGTGTGCTCAGTCTTCCCACAGCACCTTGCCTCACACTTTGCCATATGCATGTCCTTACACCCTGTTTCAAGGCAATAGCTGGAACCTTTCCAGTGGTGGTTTCATGGGGAAATGCTAGTTCAAGGAGCTCACACTATTCCTTTCCAATTCTTCTGGGTTTCACTTTAGACAGGGGCCTGGTATCATTGGGGTAGATTACTGCCATAATTCTCAATATAAGGCCCCCATGTCCTGGAGTTTAGGTCAGTCCAGGATCTGGAATAAGTGCTGAATAATATGGAACCCAGAGCAGTTGCTGTTCACTTTGTAATCTGTCACTATATTGGAGTATTAAATTTTGTCCTTTCAAACTTTGGCCAAGGATCTTTTTGAGTTCAGGGAAATTCTGTTCCATGGAATACAAGTGAAAAATAAACTTTCAGACATCCAGGTCTTGATTGCATCTGAAAACCTGTAGGTTCTCAGGAGGGAAATGCAGAAAGACTGGATGTGTAGTGAGTCAGTCCATAAAGATAGCTAATGCCTGAGTTGTGCATCCAAAGCTAGATCCAAGCACATTTTCCATAAAAGCTTATTCATTGTGTATGATTACAGTAAACAGGAGTCACTACAAGTGGAAGCTTACTCATTCTATTTACTGAAATATTGTATCCTTCTCTCAATTTTGCAATTATAATTATTAACTTGAAGTCTATATTGAGATATGGTATCACAGAGGTTGATTTTCCTCTTAAACATCTCTTAGAACATCATAGCCTGATAATGAAGAATTTCCCTAAGACAGGTCAAGCATAAAGGAAAGAAATGAAGATATGAATGCAGGACTAGATGAAGCATCCACTTCTATCTAAAGGAAAACCCTACTGTAGTTCCTTGTGTGAATGAATCCAGTTAAAAAAAACCAAAACACACAACAAAGCAAAAAAGCCCAGCCAGAGAGAGGGAGGTGCTACATCCCCACTGTTCTGCCATGTGAGCTATTATGAGCTTCTCTGGGACGGTGTCTGCTCTCCTGCCTTCTCCCAGACTTCCTCCTTCTTGGCTGAGTGAGTCAGACTTTTCTGTAGAGCGTTTTCCTGACCCACCTACTAAACTGTCTTTGCCTTTCTGTACATCCTGGTTGACCACATTCAGGCAAGATGCATTGAAAATGCAAAAAATTCACAAGTCTCACCAGGTGCCTTTTTAGAGGGAAATATTTATCTTTTCAGAGAATACTTTTCTAAGTACAATCACTAGGCAGCATTTTTTTTTTCATGGCTTAAGCAGTTATGCTTCATAACTAATAAAAAAATGAGTAATGCAGAACTCTTCTTCTGACCCCCTTTTTCACTTCCAGCAGTTAGCTTAGAGTGAAAGGCTTTGGCTTTGGCTCTAGGTACTTAAACTTTTCTTTGTATGATTGAGGTTACTGCGACTTTTTTCTTTACCACCTAGACCCGAGTGATTGATCCTGAATTGAGGATGATAAAGGTAGAGGTAATAATAAATTTTATTACAATATTGGTGGTGTCATTAATTATCTGTGATCCTTAAACTTTGAAGGTGCTCCAAAAGTCTCTTTTCAGTCTACTGAGCTGGCCTTGCTTTGCACTGAGCAACTAGGACTTCTGATTTCTTTCTGACCATCAGGGTAACATCCACAGTCATATGATGGACATGAATGTTAGTACTCTCTGTTGTCATCTGTCTTAATGCTTCACTTTTTCCCCATTTCAACCAGTAAAAACTTGTGCCAGAAGATGCATGGGAAGATACATGTAATGCATCCTGATCTCCTGACTGTCATAAGGAAAGAATTGATTTAGTAGGGTCTCATCATTAATACCCAAGCTGTATTTTGTGTCAATTTCTACATTATTGACACATGATTGTCATGTTTTTGAATTGAGGCATACTTTTGACATCAATCTAGTTAGTCTTGCATGGATCAGCACATTTATTGCCTTTACTTATTTATTTACGGCCTTAATTATTTATTGCCTTTTATTAGTCCTGGTGATCTTCAGCTATGTTACTTTAACTTCAAAATGAGTCTAGTTAAGCTGCAGTTTCACATGGCAATTTTTCCACAGTTACCAAAAAGCAGCTTCTTGGGGTTAGAATTAAAGTCCATGCTGCCTTAGAGCTCGTCTCTGGCCAGTACAGGATGCTAAGGAAAGAATGGCCTGGGGCAGGTGTGCAGTGATGCTTCTGATATGGTGATCAGCACCTTCCCCTGGCTGCCAGTACAGCTGCCCTTCCAGTTCCAGGACAGTGGAGTTGTGCAACACCATGCTCAGTTTCAATGGCTACCATGCCTTTGCTCCAAGGAGATATCATGGTCCTCACTGAAAACTGAGGCAGAGAATAGCTTTTTGGGGGGTCTTATGTAAATCTAGTTATGTGTATATTGTCCTCATTTTCCCTGTTTCTTTTTATGCAGGAGAACATCCTGTTAATTTGATTACCTTTTAGATGAAAGAAAATTTTTGAGAAGTTCTAAACCCCCCCTTTTTTTGAAATAGAGTTATGAAATGTTATATCTGGAATTAATACTTTTTCAGTATTTTAGAAATGAATAGCTGTGTTCCTCAAATCTGCATTTGTTTGTCCTGCCACTTTGTCTCTGTGATCACTTGCTTCTAAAAGAGTATCTTTCAATTCTTCTATCCTCTTTGCTTAACAAAATGTAACCTCCTGGCTTTTGGACTTTCAGATTTAGGAGCTATTTGGTAAGGAGAAATGTCTCTCTCTAGTTTGCATCTTGGACTTTTTATTTTTGAGGTTGCCAGCCTCCCAAAGGGTGTGGCATATGGTGATGTTAATCTCTGTTTTAGCCTCTGGAGAGCAGCTCTCTTCTGTACACAGTGCTGCTGCCCAGGGTAGCAGAGGTGGATGTCACCTGCCGGCCAGAACGGTCAAAAAGGAATCAGAAGCCTGAGGATCTTGGTCTGAGGCAAGCCTATAAATGAGTGCTCTCCTCATGCTTTTGGTTTGGTGTGGCCACAGGCCTGCCCTGGGAAGTGCATTTCAGGCTGGGCCAGGACTGGTGCTTGGTGAGCACTAAGGGCCAGAAGACATTTCCTCAGCAGAAGGATATTCTGCTGCATCTTCTGTATCCTGAACTCAACTATTTGCCCTGATCAAACTATACCCTTTTAATTGCTTAATGTTTTATTTCTGCATGTAACTTAATGTTGTATTTCCGTTGCAAGCAACTGCTGCTTACTGGTTGCCCTTTTATTAATGACTGCAAGCTTTTAATGTGAGCTATGACTGTATCCAAACCAGGTGTGCAATAGTGGCAGCCAGAGTTCAGGTTTGCTTCCTTCAACTATCCCAGTGTCATGGTTAGAACAAAGTGCCAGGAGTGGGCAGGGTTTCTTTTCGTGCTGTCCTGGGGTTTGTTATCAGTGATGATGCTACACAGCAATATGTCACTGTCCAGTCATTGTCAAATTGATAGTGGCATTGGTGTAAGAGCTGCTATGGCAATGTCAGCAGTCTCTCCTGCTCTCTGCATGGGCCTGTATTTTTGGCAGAGAACTGGCAGGTGTTGACAGTGCCTTCAGTCCACCTTCAAGATAATATGAATTGTCTTTTAGTTTTTTTAGATCTCTCTCTATAAAAAATCATTTTATTAGTCAGAGTCTAGGTGCCTTTAAACATGTTTCTACCTGTACTGACAGCTTCCTCATCTGTCCCCAAGAGAGTATGAACAATCTTTTGTATTCATAGCTCTACCTTTTTTTTGTTTTTGATAGGGTTTTGTGTTGAGTTATGCTCTTGTAATGGTTGGCTGAGCTGTACTATACTGACATGCCACTGGCTCTGTACTGTAGTTTAACTCACTTCTGATGGATCCTCAGGGAAAAATTTGTGTATTCACCAAATATCTCCCAGGTCGGCATTTGATTTGTGGGTTACCTACATTGATTTAAAGCACACAGAGCTTTTTGACTATGTCTGAAAAGGCATGTTTCTTGAGGACAGGGATGGCAAATGTTTTTTGGCCAGAGTCAAACACTGGTCTTCCAGTAGTAAGTCTAAAATTTGCTGTGACTATAGGCTGTGATCAAACCTGCTGCTTCTGCTCAAACATGCTGCCTGCTGGGCTCTGTGCCTGGCCCACATGCTTGGAGCCCCATATCCTGCTGGTGTTTTAGGAGTGCATTGCCCATGCACTCCTTCAGTGACTCACAGGTATTGTAATCAGGTTCTTTAATTAATTCCTTTGGGAATTAAATATTTAACAGGTTTTTAACAGTGGCTTGGATACTTTTGCATAGGAATAATCTAAAGCAGCTGATTCAGAGAGCTAAATTAGGTAAGCCATTTCTGAACTTGGCTCATTGCTTTAAGAAGTTTTGTAGTCATTCCTGCTGTGCTGGGCAGTTGCTTCTGTTTGACTCTGGTTAGCCATGATTCCTCTATGCACCTAGGAATGTTCCTTCTAATCAACACGGTTTGAGAAAGCTTTAGTCTTGTATTGCCACTCCTTTCCACAGCTGCTCACAAGACTAAGTCATGCTTAACTAATCTGAGGGCCTTCTATGGTGAAATGACTGGATCTGGGAATGAGGGGTGAGCAAGAGATGATGTTTCCTTTGACTCTAGCAAGACTTTTGGCACTGCCTCCCATAAAACTCTTGTAACCAAGGCAGGATATTAGGGGTTGGGTGGAAGGGTGGATGGACAGCTAAAAGATGGGTGAAACTGGCTGGATGACTGGGATCAGAGGGCAGCGGTTAATGAGTTACACTTTACAGACCCCCTGCAGTTCTCTACTTGTTGCTTGGGTGTGGCTATTCTACATCATCAATGGCCTGGAGGAGGCAATGTAATGCACCCTCATCAGATTTGCAGATGATTAATGCTTGAGGTCAGGGATGCTTTTCTCAGGAAGGCTGGAGGAATGGATAAACAGGAACTCCATAAAATTCAGCAAGGGCAAATGCCAAGTCCTGCCCGGGGCACCAGGACGGGCTGGGACTGCTGGGGAATAGCTCTGTGCAAAGGGCCATGGTTAGGCAGTGAGCTTGGCAGGTGTGTGCCCAGTGCCAGAGCACCTGCAGTGCTCTTCCAAGAGAACCTCTGCCTATGGAGTGTTTAGCTGAGGTAAATTAGCTAAACACCGCTGTTATGTTTTGTGTCATTCCACCATGATTCAGGTTCTCTATGGCAGTAGCATGATTTGCCCTGTGACCTCTGAGCAGTAAGCACAGCCATGCTCACTGTATAGTCTTAAAAGTTGGGGATTTGTAAAATTTATGTGGTCTGGGTTGTGAGGATGTTTTTATGACCTTTCCAGCCTCTCAAGGTCTTCCCTGTCTTCTTTAAGTGTGGCTGTCGGAGCCTGTGCTGCCCCAATGTCTTTGTGTTGTGAAAAGAGCACAGTAAATAGGAAGAACAATCATGAGGAGGAGGAAGCCATACGTGGGTAGTTTGCCACCAGTGAAGCAGCAGGTGGGAAATGATTTTACATTTTACATCTGATTTGAATTGATTTTAGATTTGAAATGATTTTAGATTTAACATCTGCTGGCACTGAGAAGTGGTTGGATAGCACATTGGTATGGGCTGATGTCAGGCAATTTGCTATCTACTGCCCATTTCCAGAAGAAGGCCAGCAATACTGCATCTGGTGGAGGAATCAAGCTCAAGGGCATTTGGTCTGTGGTTGGACCCAAAAACATCTCTATTTTCAGCTTATTCCTTGGAAATATCATGAGGGTAATGCTGTAATCAATCCCCTTTTAATTTCTTTTTCATAAAGCAAATAATTTCTTGAAAAAAAAATTTCTCTTAATTGAGAAACTTTCGATCTGGCAGTTTGAATGTTGAAGCACATTTATTCCTCTGGCATTGCAAAGAGCTCTTTCGGTGGGCAGGAGCTTTGTTTGCAGGCTGTGTTTGCGAGGCAGCGAGCAGGGACTGCAAGGTCGGACATTGCTCGGTGCTCTGCATCCACTTGAGGGCACCACAGTACCGCCGGTACCAGGGTTTGTGGAACTGCGTGCGGGACTGTACCACGACTTATTTAAAACCACCGCCACATTGTAAGAATGTGTATTTCTGCCCTGTTTGATCTTCCCCCGGAATGTGGGCACTTTGCCCAGCACACGAGACCCTCTTGGGGTGCACATGTTATACCAGGCCTTCCCCTGCCAAGAGGGACATGTGCTTTGTGGGTGAACAGACTCAAAGGGAGAAAAAACAAGGAGTAATTTAGTTCTTAACTCTGGTGAGATACCAGCTTTTCTGGGAGAGCCAGGGCAGTGACAACTCATTTATTTGAGAAGGGCCTGTGAGCCAAAGGCAGATACTGTGCTCAGCATGGGGAGTGGGCTGGGCATGCAGCCCTCTGCCCTGTCCTTCCAGCAGGCAAAGCCACTGCTACCACTAAGATGCTGAGCTTCTTCTTCTTTCCTTATCCCATTCCATGTCTGCATCCCATCCTTTGTCTCCCTTCAAGCACGACTCTCCCAGGCTCTCTTTCCATACGTGACCAGCCTAATGCAGGCATGTTTGTTAGGGTCTCTGCAGCATCCCCTGCAGGCACGGCCCAGCCCAGCTTTGGGTGCAGCTGCATTCCCTCAGCCAAGCGAGTTCTTTAAGCAATGCAGTCACCTCGGTGTGCCTGAGGAGGTGGCCCCAGTATCACACAGCTCCCTGGAGTAGCAGAGGCTGAACAAGCCCCAGAACCAAAATGGCCTTGGCTCACCCTGTATCCCCTCAGAGGTGAGGCCTCTTGGTTTGGTTGCTTGAAAGGAGAGCAATGCTGGCAGTTGTGGAGGGGTGGTTACTTCCTGGTTTTAGAGGGAGGTTTCTGAATTTTCATAGTATTATTAAAGTTGGAAAAGACCTTTGAGACCATCAAATCCAACTGATAATCCAGCACTGAGAAATCCATCACTAAGCCATGTCCCTAAATGCCACCTCTGTAGTCCTGTTGAACACTTCCAGGGATGGTGACTCTACCACTTCCCTAGGCAGCTGATTCTAATGTCTAACCACCCTTCCAGTGAAGCAATTTTCCCCTAATTTAGCTCTTCAGCACAACTTAAATGCATTTCCTTTTATCCTGTCACTAGTTAGATGGGACAAGAGACTGATCACCTGGCTACAACCTCCTTTGAGGAACTTGTAGAGTTGTAGGCTGTTGAAACTGTCCTCTGAGCCTCCTTGTCTCCAGGCTAAATGCCCCCAGCCCCCATCAGCTGCTCATTATAAGACTTCTGCTTCAGACCCTTCACCAGTTTGTTGCTGTTCCCTGGACACATGCCAACCCCTCAGTGTCTTTCCTGTAGTGAGGGGCCCAAAACTGGACACAGCACTTGAGGTGCAGCCTCACCAGAACCGAGCACAGAGGAAAAATCACTGCCTGCTCCTGCTGGCCACACTATTGCTGATACAATCCAGGATGCCACTGGACTTTGTGGCCATCCAGGCACACACTGCTTATGTGCAGCTGCTGTCAACCAACACCTACTTTTCCTCTGGGCAGCTTTCCAGGCACTCTTCCTCCAGCCTGTAGTGCTGCAAGGGGTTGTTGTCACCCAAGTGCATGACCTGGCACTTGGCCTTATTGAATGTTACAGCTGGTCTTGACCCATTGATCCGGCCTGTCAAGATCCCTCTGTAGAGCCCTTTTGGCAGAGAGGTTTGACTGAGGATCTGACTAAACCAGAAAGAACCATTGGGTGGTCTGTTCCTGCTAGGGCAAATTGTTAACAGGTCAGGAGTCCTTCAAAGCACTGTAAAGAGCTGCTTGGTGAAACCTCCTGAAGGGTACTTCGAATTTAAGCTTGTTACCTCAGAGGAATAAAAAGGAGGAGGTGTGTGCTGCTCTGGCAAGTGTTGCAGGCCTTGGAGCTGTGCCCCAAAAGTGTTTCTGTTTGCTGTGTTTCAAAGGCTAGGCCACTGCAGGCTTGTCAGGACATGAATGAGATCCCAAATGCATAAAGCTTCAGTAGGAGAGATCTATTCTACAATGCAAGAAAGAATATGAATTGATTTAATTTGGGACTCAGCCCAGGACTCCAAAGGGCCCTGGCTGGCAGGGTGCCAGGCAAATAAACAGGAAAAATGGCTTTGAGTCTCAAATCTACCATCAGGTTGTGTGAAAAATTGTGTGTGTTCTCTGAGCTTCAGCTTCAGTTTCAGTAGCTGCACACTGCACTTCATTATGTTCACATTCAAAGGTCTGAAATGTAGGGGTGACATTGCTGTCTAGATTTGTTATTTATGGCCTCATTGAGAACCTTATCTTTCTCACTGACTCATCTCTTTCAGAACTCCTCTGCAACAGATGAAATTTCACCTGATAAAAAGACTTTGGGCAGGCTGGTATTGGTCTAAAGGGTGGGAAAAGTGAATGCCTCTCATCCCTGGGTCAGCTACTTCCTTGCCAACTATTATCTCTCTTTTAGCTTTGTTGCATGAAGTTGGTGATCAGGCTGTGAGATTTGGGACTGCTAGTCATTCTGCTGAGCTTGTGCCAGCCAGGAGTGAGGTACAGCCTGCACTCTCTGCAGAGGCTGCAAATCAAACAACTCATTTTAATGAACTGATTGTTATAAATGAAAAGGTCTTAAAAACATCCAAGTTAAAATGTAGCACCAAATTTTAATTGAGATGAATATAATTAAATAAAAGGATACATTCAAATAAAAATGTATTGCATTCTTTATAAAAGTAATTTAACAATAAATGGACCTGATATCAATAAAGCTTGAGCAAAAGGCTGGCTGGCCAGGCCAGGGTACATATGCAAGGTTCAGGACCCTACCCCATGTACAAATCAAAGCTTATTTCATCTATACTTTTATACTGTAGCCAACACCCCATCTCTTCCCATCTTCGATTGTCTCCTCCCAGTTTTGATTCTTAAAGTTTGCGTCACCTTCTTAATTGCGCATGCTCCAGTTGTTTTTGAGGGTCTTCGACTCCTTGTGGTGGTCGCAGGGATGAAGGCTACTCCTCTTCCTTGTGTGTCCTTTGTATGACCTTGCTAGTTATATATATGTGCCTAAATAGTTAAGTACCATTATAACCAAAAAGAAATGAACATCTGGGCATTTGGGCTTATCTCAATGTTCCTGGACTCTTGTCAATCCCCTTTTAGCCGTCTTCAAGGACGCTTCTTTCTAACTGTCCTTGGTCCCATGTCCTGTTCTCATAGTATTTTGCCAAGAAAAAAGGGCGAGGGGGGCTCTTCTAACACTATGCCTTTATCTGAAGTTAGTTTTACTAATTCTGCTAATATTAATTAAATATAAAGTTACAATACGAACCTATTGATATTAAGTGATATTGAATATATATAGTGTTACAATTTAGCACAAACCATGCTCATTCATTACATGTTTGAAGAAAAAATATTGATAGAAATAATCTCTGGGTTTCCACAGTGAGAACCCAGAAGTCTCCCTGTTGCAGAGCTGTTGCACTGAGTGAGCTGTGTGAGGGTCTCCCACTGTCCCAGCCAGCCCATGTACTGGGACTGTCTCTTGCTTTTTGAATCAAACTGTGGTCTGAAAGCCCAGGGATCAACTCCACAAGTTGTTTTATCTCCTTCCTCTGTCAGACCAGCTAACCAAACAATTTTCTGGGAAGAAAACAGAACCATGTGCTGTGAACATTGACTGCAACAATGTTTCCGTCACCCTGTTTAAGCAGTTTGGTGTAGGTGTCAGAAGAGAATGGTTCCTGTTCACTGGCATCTAACAGATCACTATAACAGGCCTCTGCACAGTTCAAAAGGGTACTGAGGTTTAGGCTTCATTTTTGTGGTGTATTTCTATTACCTTTGGAGGCCCTGGGCTCTTCTCCAGTTGTCTGTGAACTCTTCCTTTGAGATGCTGGGTAGTTCTGTTCTACTGCTGTCTCCAGTTCCATTCTCTTCCTGCCCAATTGCTCTATCGTGCCACAAGGAGCGTCTGCATGCAAATCCCTCTATCTCCTGGTTTTCTTTCATATAAATCCATTAACTTGGCATCTTCTAGTACCTTTACACCTGCCATGGTTCAACCCCAGCCAGCAGCCAAGCCCCACGCAGCCACTTGCACACTCCCTCACTTGCAGGATAAGGGAGAGAATTTGAAGGTTAAAAGGTAGAAAACTTGCGGGTTGAGATAAAGACAGTTTGATAGGGAAAGTAAAAGCTATTCACACAAGCAAAGTAAAGCAAAGCAAGGAATGAATTCAATGCTTCCCATGGGCAGGCAGGTGTTCAGCAATCTCTGGGAGGACAAGAATCCATCACACCTGGTGGTGGCTTGGGAAGACAAACACCATCACTACAAATGTCTCCCCCTTCCTCCTCCCCATCTTATATACTTAGCATGAAGTCATATGGTCCTGAGTACCCCTTTGATCCATTGGGGCAACTTGTCCCATCTCCTCCAAACTTGCCAGGCACCCCCAGTCTCCTCCAGTATGGCAATACAAAAAGTAAAAAAGGCCTTGGCTCTGTGTAAGCCTTGCTCAGCAATAAAAAAATCTCTGTATCATCAAGCCTGCATTCAGCACAAGTCCAAAACACAGCCCCCTACAAGCCACTTGAAGAAAGCTAATTCCACCTCAGTGAAAACCAGCAAAACACCTCATCTTCTGCAGTGCATGTTTTTCATTCAAGTTCTTACTTTATCACAGGTGGTCCCCCCTTGGCAGGTCTCTGCTGCAGTGAGATACAGATTTCATCTCTCTGTCCACACAGTGGTCACTGCAAGTGGTCACTTGTTTTGTATTTCTAGTTCTGTCTTGTACAGCAGCACTTCTCCAAATAACCATTTCACATGGAAATACTAATGATTCAAACTGCCTGGAATATTTACATGCATTGGAACAGGGATGAAGGTGCATAGGACTCTGTTCATAAATTTAAGTGAAGTTACACAATTTACCTTTTCTTTTTTCCTGCCCCTGAAGATAAATGGGGAAAAATAGTATTAGAATTATGTAACACTGGAAAGAAGTACCTGCTTGTGTTTAAATATATATATATGTTTAAGTGATTTTTAAAAAAAAACAACCCAACTTTTATGTCTGCTAAGTGAACACAAAGCACCAATTTCATAGTGTAAAGACAAAGCCAAAGCAGTCCAGCTTGAGACTTAGTGTTGAATAATACTGTACTTTAGCTTTACAGGGTAAACATGGTCATGTTAGACCAGAGATTAATGTTTTCCATTAATGTTACTTGTTCCATAAACAAGACAGGACTGTATTATTTTTTCCTTTTAAAGCAGCATATTAACAAGCACATGCTGCTGCTGGATCCCAATTAAAGGTTAACTGCAGTCAGCTGTCATATTGGTGGCTTATCAGTTGTTTTCTATCTGTGAAGTCAACCTGAATATAATTCTCTGTCCTTGGATTTTGCAATTACATTGGGTAGTTTGGTTTACCTTTAAGATGGTTGAAGTGAAAATAAATATTATACTCATGGAGGTGACTGTCAGATCAAAAGTTGCTGGGTTCTTGAAGAGAATTCTGCAAGTGGTCATCATCCTGTTTGTAGCTAATCTAGCTGTGCATTGAGGGACTCAAAAGTGTACCTGGATTTGTCCCATGATGGAGTGAGAAAAAAAATAGGAAATAGGGAATTGGAAATCAGGTGTCAGAGCAAAGCTTCACAATACAAAGAGGGAAGTATTTTGCTATCAGAGCTGCTCTTGTTATGTGTACCATCATAAATAGCACCTGCTATGTGATACGCACGGGGACATATCCCAGCAACCGGCTTAGAAATATTGGTATTTGTTTGTCAGGGTTAATCTGCCTTCCTTCTTTACTTTCACATTTAGAAATCTTCTGGGCTTTGAGAGCAATAAGCAAGGATGCACCTGTAATTTGCTGGAACTTGTTTACTTCTTGTATTAATTTGTTTTGTGGTGAATCCAAAGAAGGTCAAGGTCCAGTTGTTTTACTTGCTCAAACATCCAGTGACAAACAAACAGAGAGGAGGCAGGAAAAAAAGGGTTAGAAGAAAACATTTGTTTATAAAGTAAATTAATGCCTATTTTGATATATCTTCATATGTCATTGTTTCTTTTGGCAGTTTATAACCATAGGATCAGCTATGTGCAGCTAAGGCACATCCAAACCCAACCACTTGTGTGGTTTCTTGTGGACATCAGTGACAACAATGCTTATTTGCAGGAAAGAAATTATTTTGGTGTTAGAAAATAAAATTAAAGGGGGAAAAAAGTCTTCTCACCTTCCTCTATTTTATCTTCTTTGAGATTAACACTTCCATAGTAAGCTCTTGGCTCAGGCAGTGAAGTGCTAATTTCTTAATAAACAATAACAATGAAAAGAAATAACCAGTAGTAATAATTTTTCCCAATAATTTTATTTTATTTGCTTGCCAGTTTTCTTGCTTAGTTATTCACTTCTTCTAAATGCCTTCATCTGTTGAGATTTCTGTGTCAGGATTTACTATGTAACAGAATGCACTAAGACCTTACATCTAATATCACCCTTATCCTTATCAAAATGTTCATTTTTCAGAAGATTTGATATTCCTAGAGACCACTTCCTATCCTGCTATGATTATTTTATGGGATTTCTATCATCTACTGATTTTTTTTTTTCTGTTCTTTTGCTGCCTGAAATGACATTTGGGTCAAGATGTGTGTTTTCTGAGGCTGTATTAACAATGTGCCAATCTTCTGGTCACACTGAAACACAAACTCAGAAGGTGAGGAAGGCCAGCTGAAGAAAACACCTCTGCTTTTTTCAAACCATATTGCTTGGTGTGGACACATGAATTGGGGCTGTGGGCGGTTCTTCCAAAAATAAATCTTTTTAGCTGTTCTGCATGCTGTTTTTAAATATATTCTATATTATTTGCTTTAATTTCAGAAGTTTCTCGAGTGTTGTCTTGTTTTGACATTACAAATAAAACCAGAATTACTTTCTCCCCTTATTTGTTTTGACTTCATTTTTGCCCCAGGGTTTTGGGATTTAAGGGTGACACTTGTAATCACTATCCCTTGTGGATAGTTACTCAAGAGAAAATGTGTGTGAAATTAAAATTTTAACAGGTTTGTTTTCTGTTGGGTGTTCCATTCCTACATTTGTTCTGAAAAACATATCTATTCTTTGTCACTCTTTGTAGTTATTAGTAAAGTGATGTTGCCATGACAGAGCAAAGGTAAGTGCTGCCCTTTCCAAACTCTGTTTGCAGAAGTGTCGGGGGTTGGGCAGGAGCACAGAGCTCTGAAGGGGTGACCTCCTACCACAGGATAGGACCTGTTGGGCCAGCTTAGTACAGCTTGTCCCAAAAGCCTCTCCAAACACGGAGCTGGGAACTGCGTTGAGGTACCCTGCAAAGTACTGTCACCTCCACATGTGTGGTTGCATCCATCCCTAGTCTCAAATGAGATCAATAATGAGCTGTGTCATTTGTTCACACTTATGAAATCCTATCACCCAAGATGGGCCGGGTACTTGGTGTGGGTTCAGAGGAGGAGTTATAACATGAAACACTTGTACAATGGGATTTGGGCATTTCCTAGATCAGTTCTACTTCACACTGAGCTTAGAACTTGGGAAATCCTGGCCCACTATGGGCATAGCTGTAAACTGTGCAAGGAGAAATCCTTCTGCCCTGTCCAAAAGAGAATTTCATCTGCACAGCAGATAGCATCAAGTGATGCCATCTGACTTGATGGAAGAAAATTCTATGGCCTTTCCTGCTTGACCTAATGAACCTGAAGCAGGAGAGGCAGGATGAGGGGAGGAAAAAGGGGAGAGGTTTGGGCCAGAATGACCTGCACTGTTGGATCTGAGCTATAAAGGGAAACAGGTCCTGGAGGTATAAAAGCTTCAGTCCATCTGAGTTTGGATGTGACCTTCCACAAGATTGTCACAGAGCTGTCCCCATCCTGTCACAGGAGATGGGGAGGGTGAAAGGACTCTTGAGCACTATCTAAACACTGCAGACACATGCTTCTCTTAGTCTTTTGTTTCTTTTAATGTGTTCACACAAGCCTTGCAGTTAAACTGATCTGATTTGTGGTTTTCAAACCTTGCCTTTCTGAGCACAATTTCAATGCACAGTGGCAGGACTCTAAGGTGTCTGTTCCCTTCACGGTGGGAGATTTAGGTATGAGACACACTCCTGAGAACAAAACTCCTTCTACATATGTTTCCCTGGGTAGCTAAGCGAGAAACAGGTATGTCTGCTTAGTTTCAAAGGCTGGTTTGAGAGGTGACAAGGGATGCATCTCTGAAGGAAAAATACCTTCCAGTAGCCACTGCAATCTAGGAGCAGTCATTGGTATGTATCATGATAAAATCACTCTGGAACTGTGTGAGTCCCAAAGGAGAATGTTACATACTTGATTTCTTGTCCAGTTTTATAATGTGTTTGAGATCAGTACATTGCATACATCTCAGTTTCCATTGCTCTAATGATCTGATGATTTCCTGAAATGCTTTGATGGAGTTTCCATTGACCTTAAAATAATAGTGTTTTTTAAAAAAGTGGTTAAGAGCAGACTTTTATGAGACAAATGGAGCCAGACTTCTCTTTCAAAAATATGATTTTTGCAAATGTGCATGGTTCTAAAAATCTCAGACCTGTTTTTCACAGTGACAGAAGTAACATAAATGCCAGAGTAAGCAGCAGTTGATCTTGCAACACTGAAGTTTCAATACTAAGTCATTTACTGTATACAGAAACAGGTCCAGAAGAAGGTCTGAATGTCTTTCAAACTACCACTGAATAACATGGAAGTGCCTGTGTCTTGTGGCCACCTTTGACCCAGCAACTCACACCTTCATACAACTATTTGCATTTATCCTGTCATAATCTGTTCTTATTAAATATGCTTAGACTGATCTTTCCCTCCTTTCTCTCCCTTCTATTTTTACCTGTACTATTTAACATTTTCAGGTTTCAGAATCTTCTATTCTCTCAGCATCCTAGTTCTTTATACAGAGATACTGTGACTATCCTTCTCTGGGTTTGAGCATTTGAAATACTTTCCTTAGCCTTAATTTCACAGAGCTGCTGGCTCAAAACCATACATGCTCTCTGACAAGGTTTTCAATCTTTCTTCACCCCTGCTGGACTCTGTGGATCTCAGAAAGCTGCCTCTTTCCCCAATGAATCATGACAGCTGAGCCTCTAACATGGAGATAGAAAAAAAAATTAATTTACAATTTACAGTACAACTCAACACGTTTTCTTTCTCCCCAGTTTTGTCAGACCAACCTATTTCTAAAGAAATAATTGCTCAAAGGCAGGCAGACTTGTGCCCTTATTGGCCTTCAGTGCTGCCAGTCAAGTAAAGGTTTAATGGTTTGAGTATCCATTGTATGTAATACCAGAGAATTTTCTTGGTTTAAGTATTCTAAGCTCTTGGAAAATCCAGATTTGAGATAGAACTGCTTTCTTTCTTTCCCCCAATCTGAATAGACAGATATATAAATCAAGAATTATTAGTAGAGAAGTTATTCTATGGCAAATGGTGAGGGAAGTTTGGCTACATTAATTTTGTCACAGGGCAAATTCAATATGTTTGTCCTATGTTTCTCACAGAAGACGTCTTCTGATCTTTTTGTCCCCTATATATTTCAAAATGAAATGAAAGAGTTTGGGATTCAGTTTCTTGGACTTTGCTAATCTGATCATAAGTGAAATGTGATGATACACCCCGCATACCTAATCTGCCATCTAACCTTCACTTGCCAATCTGTGGTATTTATTGAGTGCTAATCACTAGATTAGGTACTTATCTTCAATGATATAAGTCAGACTAAATTTTAATATGATAGTGGGCTCCATATTACATTAAAAAGTGTTTCATCTAAAGCACTCTCCTCAGCAGGGTAGGGGAGTTGCTTTTCAGCGCCATTCTGGAGATGGCATTGCTAGCCAGGAACATTTTCTAACCATGCTTTGCAGCATTTTTCACTTGCTGAGAAATAATAATCAGTACATCCATCTGTATTTAAAATGACAGATGGTGCCTGTCCCAGCACTGATAGGGGGGACTGTACAAATACCATCTCCTCAGTGGGGGAGCTGGAGAAAAATGGCACAAACTTGTACAAGGTCACTTCTGGTTTATTTTAGAATCTCTACATCCCAAGGTGTGCCCTTATAAAAAATTGCCAATTTACCTTTGTAAAAATTTTAGTATGAAGAAAGTGAACCATAGGTGTTGGGCAGCTTAAAAGCTATTCATGTCTCCAAATTCATGTCCATATCCAAACGTGGCTTAAACCAATCCCTTACCTGTCACCAAGGGAGAAATATCCCAGAAGCATCACATCTGCCATGGTGTGCAAAGTGGAGAAGGTGGCTCTGACCCCATTTTACTGCGAGGCAGGTTAGAGCTATTAAAAAAGACATGGAAAGAGTTTACTTATCCAGCTGGGTTTGTTTGGTTTTGCTTGTTTGTTTGTTGTTTTGTTTGTTTGGTTGTTTGCTTTCTTAAACAACATCCTTATCCATTTGGGGCCGTTTAGGGTTTATTTATGCATTTGTATGCAAAGAAATCTATTGCTTCTTTAGATTTATAAGGAACTGAAGAGTTAAGAAATATGTTCCTGTGTCATCCTGTCTTCTGCCTGAGGAGCACCACTGAGCTGTTATTTACTTTCTGTGCTAATATTTTAGTCTCATATTTGGTTATAGCTCCAGATGGCACATTTGCAACAGCTGAGATACAGTCAGGCAGCATAGTATCTCTAACAAAATGTCCTTGGTTTAAAATGAAGAACACTCCCCCTACTTCAGCTAGTGAGCAGCACCTGCCAAAAAGTTACTTTAAATCCTACCCCAAGGTTTCTTGAAACAAAGAACAGGAGGACATAATTTAAATATGATGGTTTAGATAGTTTTTTAGGGAAGGGGCTTCTCAGAACTCCTGTTTTGCATCAAGATTTAGGGCACAAGTTCAGAGACACTTGCCTTCTATCTAACTCAGTCTCCGGAGACAAATTTAAAACAGGCTGAGTTTCAGTGATAGACAACATTTCATAGCAGGGCAGTTGCCTCTGTATTAATTTGCTAATTTATTCAAATGGGTACCATCAAAAAGATGTTGATTTTATCAGACATAACCAAGCAAAGTATTTTAAGCACATACTTACCCTCAATCACTTGAGCTTGAAGGTAGGTGAAACATATTTAAATTAACTGGATTCATTATTCATCTAGACTTGCTTCAGATATAAGGGTCAAATCCTACTTTAACGTGGCATTCTCATAAGCTAAAGACACTTTTTAAAAGCTGAGCAGACTTCACCATGGGCCTGGTATTTCCGAGAATCTGCCTAGCCAACTCTGGCAGTCTGAATGGTAGCTCTTGATTTCTCTAGCTGAGAAAAGTATACCTTTATTTCTCAAGAAAGATGGAGGAAATGCAATCCTTCTAGAAAGGTAATGGATTTATTACTGTTTCCTTTGCTTAAGGCTGTTAGAGAGGTCAGCTGTCCTCAAAAGTGCCAGTGACGTGGAATTCACCGAACTTCTCTCAGGAAACACATTGCTAAAACTCCTAGAGATTCCTATTCAGAAGTCATATGGATGTTTATAGGCCAATTAAATGTTTGCAAGTGAGACCAGAGAGATAAGAGGTCACTGAATCAAGGAATATGTGCATATATCAACCTGGTGTGACACCAGAGAGGCTGCTGTCAGTTTCCTAGGAAGGCATTTCCTTCTTATAGCCCATATGAAAGAATAGCAGAAGATTCTTCTCCTCCAGAAATGCATCTGCCTCCAATCTCACCTTTTAGGAAAGTAGGAGAGCTCACATTAATGCTTGATAATAAAATAGTTACTATATACATGGTGTATATATGTATGGTCCAACATGTATGTACTTGTATATATGGACACTGTATTATAAGGACAGTGTCAGATTTTCAGTCCCATAGTTAAATTATTATAGTCTTTTAAACAACTCACAGTGTTGAGTGAACTATTCTGAAGAGCAGTGCCTTCAAATTTTGAGAATATGAATGTCTGCTAATGGTACAAAATTATTTGGAGGAAGACAGGACTGTCAGAAGAATTGTAGAAAGGCTTTGTGAAAATCATCAACTAGGTGCCAAATGATGATTAAGTGAATGTGTATATGCCTATATGGCAAAAGATGCATATAAACCACTCCTGACCCTACTCCTGATGAAGTTAAGAGCCTCTGAACTGATGACCACCATTCAAGAATAAAACCGGGGCTGTGACTGTACTATATGGGAACAACAGCTCATTGTTCAGAAGTGACTCCCGAGAAAGGCAAAACAGAGAACTTCATCCTGTCTCTGTTTAAATCCACGCTTTCCTAAGTTCTGGATACTGTGTCCTGTATCCTGATACTTCCTGCACCTCCCTGTAAAAAATATCTTAGAAAAGCTGTAGGAAAGATTCAAATAAAAGTAACAAGATGATCAAAGGCCTTGTGTCACTCTAAATAAAGAAGCTACATCTCTTTAATTTGGATAAAGGGTGACCATGGGAGTCTTACTGAGATCTATAAAGTAGGCCAAGCAATAGACAGGATGAATAGGGATTGATTGACTGATTGATTGATTCCCTTTTTTCCTCCACAGTAAAAGAGCAAGAAGGCACCAGATCCCCTAAATGTAATGTTCGATCAAGTTTTGTCTCACTTACAGGCATCCACAGAGAACTCCTTGACACACACTGATGAGGATGTTCTTACAGCTTTAGGAGCAGACTGCATAAGAACATAGGTTAGAAATTAATTGTAAGTTATTAAATGCATACAATCATTCTGCTTCAGGATTTCCCTAAGATGCAAATTACTGAAGGCAAGAAAAACAGTTGTGAGAAGAGTGGTATATATCATACACTCTTCCTGAGAGATTCATGTTTGACTGCTTCCAAGGTAAGGATAAGATTGCCATGTAAGCTCCTCTATTATCTGATAGGTCTCTTAGACTTCCAAGTATTCCATTAGGTGATTTAATGCTATGGACTATGAGCCAAAAATATTACATGTCTTATATGTTTGGACCCAATGAGATATTTATTATCTTAATTCCCAGCAATGGTGTAAATATAAAAGAGCTGTCTGCAGCAATCATAGAGACATAGAATGGCTTGGGTTGGAGGGGATCTTAAAGATACCTCGCTCCAACACCTCTGCCATGTGCAGGGGACACCTTCCACTGACCAGGTTGCTCAAAGCCCTTTCTAACTCGGCCTTGGGCACTCCCAGTGATTGGGCATCCACAGTATCTCTGAGAAATTTGTGCCAGTGCCTCACAAGTGCCTCACTGTAAAGAATTCTTTCCATATATCTAATCTAAACCAACTCTCTCTGAGTTCTTTTAATTTCGTGTGTAACTTAGGACACATTGTGTCATTGTCCAAATGGCAACACCTGAGCCCGAGGAGCAATTCTGATGATTTCAGAGAGAATGTGGTGGCATTGAGTATTTGCTGGCATGGATGTCTTCTAGGTTGAAAAAAGTATATAAATACAAACCAGAAAAAGTAGCACTGATGTGACTGTGTCTCCTTATTGTCAAGCCAGCATGCTTGAGACATGCTAAAATAGGTAAAAATCCATGGGGTTGATCATATCACAAAATTGGGTTTTGTAATACATGCTTCCTTAACATTGCAAAGTATGAAGCATTGCTACTGTAGCATCAAGACTTAGATACTTTATATCTAGGTGAATGTGGCTGCAATCATTCTAAAGGTAAGATTTAGAAAGAAAAATTAACTGTTGCCTGATTTATGAGTATAGAGCTAAATTTAGCTGCTGGTCTTCTACCTTTGAGAAAATCATGTCATGCAGAAAGTTCATTTTGAATCAGGAAAACCAGGATGAGTTTCACCTGCAATTCAATGTTGACTCATAATTCTAAGTAATCATTTCCTCAGGAAAGCTGATAGTGCATGATGCGTTCCAGGCAGTCACACTGATACAGTGACCTTTACTCTTATTTTTGGTAAATAGTCATAAAGTTATTATATAATTATATATATACACACCAGGAATTTCTGATAGAAAGAAATATAATTTGCTTCTGCCTCTTAGGTCTATACACAACCAAAGAAAATAAATGACAACAAAAAGAAATGGTATCCAATTGCTGACATCAGGGCTCTGCATATGACTGATGCAGACTTCAGAAGGAAAGAAGAGTAGGAACAGAACCAATTTACCCTGAGGGATAATTTTCATAAGCACAGTTAATAGGAGCTGTGAAATAATGACGTGAACCAAGAGAATGAAATGGTTAACCACGAGATGTTGCTCTTGGAGCACAGGAGCTGGGTTCCTCAGAACTCTGCTGCCTAGATTACTGAAACACCACCATGCTCACCAGCAGTGAGGAGACAGAACTCCTTTTCACAAGCAAACAGCGTGCAAGAACGATTTAACAAGCTCAGTCTCTCTACTAGTATGGCCAATTAATGTAATTCATGCTGAACCTCAGATGGCAATGGCCCTGTAACTGGAGTTCATTCCATTGAACCTCAGCCCAGTTTGAATTTTACATCATGAATAAGAAGGATGGGACTTTCTGGGGACTACTTTGATGCTGTGCCATTTACATAACTAACAAAGCTCTTTGATATCCCAGCAATGGACAGCAACAGGGAGCTGTTGAATGAATGGAGAGGTGGACAAGCAAATACCACCAGGTATTCAGGGCTGTGTGTGCCTTGAATCTCCACAGCAGTTAGTAGTAGCTGCACCTGAGCAACACTACACTCCTAAATTTCTCAACTTTGGAGCAGTCATCTCTTCCTCCACTTTTTGTCTCCTCAGAAGGGGAATATTTTACAACATAAATATCATGAAGAGGTAAAGAAATGTAATTTTTAAAATGGCCCAGCATGGAAAAAACCCCAATAAAACCGGCGTAGCAAAACACAAATTTGCAGTTACGCATCTGACGGTGGGGGAGGCGTTTACATGCCAGAGACTTGGAGATTTGGCAGATGAAGACCTTCAAGCTGTTGTTTTTAATGCTCAGTTTTTGCTAAGACATGGTAAGAGATGGTAGGAATGCATAAAGATCATGCTTGATGAAAAAAACTTAGTACCTTTTCCTCTGTATATAAGAGCAAGCGAGTGTGAAGTAACGAAAATTTGAAGTATCAATGTCTTCTTAAGGCTGAGTTCCTTTCATTCCTGCTACCTAATGTTCCCTGATGTTGACTGAAGAGTGCTGACAATTCAGTCATTCACCTCTTGAGCCACTACAAAAATTCACATCTACAGTAGTATGAATTGCCATTTTTTCTCCAGCAGTTTCTATGGGGAAAATTTAATTACACAGCCTGTCTGGGAGAAATATTCTGAAAGAGAAAACTGTACTGGATGTCTTGTGTCATCTTGTTCTACATCAAGACCCAGATTCCCAGGCTGCTCAGTAGAGTCACCATTCCTGGAGGCACTTAAGAGCATGTAAATGTGGCATGTGAGGACATGGATTAGTGGTGGACTTGGCAGTGCTGGGCTAATGCCTGGACTTGATCTGAAAGGTCTTTTCCAACCTAATCAATTCTACGACTCTAAGCCCTCACATTCTGTGTTTGAAATTATCATTCGTGAAATGCAAGAGAGAACACTGGCATGAATTCCAACAGATGACCTTCCCTGAAGTTTCTCTCAAATCTCACAGAAGCATGAGGTAATTCTGAAACACAGATTTCCAACCCCAGGACTGGCCCATGCCACACACTTCCCTGGGACTACAGCAGCCCAGGGACACCAGCAGCCTGCAGCCACACCTCATTCAAAACACACTGGTGCAAGTAAAGTTCAAGGTAACCTTATGGATTAGGGTCATATTACGTTTCAGCACCTGCCCATGTGTATATAACCACACAATGCCTCCCTGTGTGGCAGAAATGCCCTCCCCTGCTGCTGAAACATAGCTCCAGACATGCTGTTTCCTGCCACAGGGAACTCTGCCTCCATGGCCACCAAGATCCCAGCTGAGAAATTTGGGAAATGTCAGTGTGAGACACACCATTCTAAAAGCATCCTGTACCAGATCCTTCACAAAGAGCACGCAAGTGAGACCAAGTGGCACCAGCAGTGTTGCAGTCCCCACTGCTCCACAAGAAACAAAGGCTGCCCTTGTTTGGACAGGAGAAGAGTTGTCCTGAGAACACCAGAAGCAACATGCAGAAGAGCTTCTGAAGTGCTGTTGAAGACTTCAACTTTTATTAGAAACGTACCTTCTTTTTATCACATGCCTTGGGAGGATCAGTTTGTACTCATACAACAGAACTGGGCTCCTCTTTTTGTTCTGGGCATGGCACAAGAAGGTGTGGATTTTGACCTGAGAGAGATTCCAGCCACCAGTTTATTGAAAAAAATCCTCCTCAATCAATCTTCAACAGCTATGAATGAACTGGGCAGCTCATCATCAGGAGCATCTTTACCAGAAGTTCAGAAGATGAAGAATTTATTGTGGAAATTCTGGGACCTGGACATAAGTGCAAAAGAATATGCCTATCTTAAAGGAATTATTCTTTTTAATTCTGGTAAGTCCTCCCAGAAATTACACAAATTATTATGTACCTAGAAAGATATTTGACATTTTAAATTATGTATAGACAAATGTTTAGTTTTACTCTTTTCTATGAATATAGTTAATATCGTTCTCAAAAACCTGTATTCCGTTATTTAACAGTTTTTCTGCCTGATGTGGTTTATTTTGGTTCCTTGGATATGTGCAGTAAATCACTCACTGTAAGCCAGAACAACCTCTATTAGACAAACTTCAAGTCATAAAGAATTAAATGCATAACTTCAAACTGATTTCCAGTTCAAAGGTAACACAGCAGCCTCACCCTCACATCACAGCAAAGGAGAGATGGTGCATGGGTATGTGATGCGAGCTTTAGAAGTATTTTAACAAAGGCTTCCTCAACAACAAGAATACTGGGGAAGATAACAATCTGATTTTCATCAGGGAGGCAAAAGGATGCTGTGTTGAGGTTACACAGCTTTTATGTGTTTATATCCTTTATTTATGTAATTTAGTATCTCTGCATGCAAAGCCTGGGACAGCAGTCACAGAGCAAACTAAGATTGCTGATTGCATCCTCTCACTTCTGATGCCAAATTCAGGCTCCTTAGGAAGGAAGATTGCCTCGGTCAGCACCATGGAGTGCATGAGTCATTCAAAGCTGAGCTGTAAGTACACTAAAGTAAATGGAAAGACTTATTGACTCCAGCCTGCTCTGGCTCAGATCTGCAGCTCCTTCCACAGCAATCACTGCTGTTGGCTGCACTGTCAGCAGAGCGCTGTACTTGGGACTGCACCAAAAGGATACTTGAATGCTTCAGTTATTCCATTATATGTCTTGTGGTGGATGGTTTATAGGCTGCTCAAAGGCTGTATGACTTTATATTTGTTTCCAATGGGATTCAAATTCTGATTCTTGAGGTGTAATGTCATCCAGATGCTTGGTATTGCCTTGAGTGTCTATGCCACAGCATCAAACCAGAAGAGTTCGTTTAAGTGCAAGCTTTTTTCATAATAAAATCAGGCTAAAAGAGACTACTGGTTATATCCAGGAGGATGATAAGAAGAGAAAGGCCTCAGCAGCTTGCACAGTTTAACTAGCTGGCATTTTTATTGTCTCTGTGGGTAAAATGCAATTTTCACTTAAGGAGAAAGTACCAGAAGCAGGATTATGTTCTGGATTTGTGCCTTCTAAGGCCTGCTGCTTCCCCA
This sequence comes from Cisticola juncidis, assembly GCA_013400215.1. Classification (NCBI taxonomy): domain Eukaryota; kingdom Metazoa; phylum Chordata; class Aves; order Passeriformes; family Cisticolidae; genus Cisticola; species Cisticola juncidis. Next base: position 2,040,648 of record VXBR01003215.1, on the reverse strand, counting down.
GGGTGCTGTATAAGAGAGCCAGCAGCCCTTGATGCTGTCTGCAGCTACATCCCACAGTTGCAGCAATGACACTCAGGTCTTAGGTGGGATGACCCTATTCTCCGGAATATTTTTCCATGAGCTGCAGAAGGCAGCCTGGGGAACATCAGTTAAGCTTAGCTTCAGTTAAGCCTCCATATGAAACAAGTCACCATGTAACTCTGGGCTGAAACAGGTATTCAGGGTTTACACACAGCCCAAATCACCCTATGCTGCTAACAAATCTGTACAGCTGTTGTTTCACAACTTCTACTTTTAGTAGAAGTTTTTCAACACTTTCCACCAAACTCAGAAAATGTTTTCTATATATTTGCAACACATGTTCAAGCTTTTCAAGTTTTGGCTTGATGTTTTGCAAAAGGCTACCATTTTGCAGGCCTCAGTTCTAAAAGGATATCAGGAAGTCACCAGCAGTGACAATGGTAAACTAAGTCTCCTTTCAATTATGGAGTACCTCGTTACCACCCTTAATGTTTTACTTCTTTTGGTACTGTTGCGGCAGCCCTCTTATTAGAGGGTAAAAATGAGCCCAGGCACAGACTTCTTGTTAAACACAGCATAAGAAAGGTCCTGGTTTATTCCTCTTCATGGCTTAGTCATCTTAACTCAAACCATTCACTGACTCTGGCTGCAGCAAGCTCCTACTATAGCTTCCCTTGCAGCCTCTGGCTGCTGGTTATTTCCTGCTAAACTCTGACTGCAGGTATCAGTTTGCAGACTCTGACTGCAGCTTTTACCCAGCTAGATTGTGACAGGAGGTTCCACCTACAGGCTCTAACTGCAGACCCAGGCTGACCTCAGCAGTGATTCCCTCTCCCCAGGATCCTTCTTCTTCATGATTCTGTCCTTCATGCTCCTCAAGGTTCCTTCTCCATGGTGATCCTCCCCTTACCAGCTAATCCCCCTTTTATCTCACTCATCCTTATTGGATATAGCTGTGACTCATCAGGGGCGAGGCTGAATTGGTGAATTAACACAGCTGTTACTTATCAGCGGTGAGGTCACCTGTATTCCCTTCTCCTCCAGGGACCACAAAAACTGACTGAGGCAATGGGCAAGAGCCAGGCCCAGAGCAGTCTAGAGCTTGGTCATGAGCTGGAATTCAACAGGACATTCAGGCACACAGCTGTAGCTGCCATCGCTTGGATAAAGAAGCATGACAATTATGCAAAGCTTTGCTTGTATCCTGAGTGATCTCTTGTGGCACAGACATTGTGCTTACTATCATTAGAAAAATCCCTTGGGCAAGAGAATTTGGCAAGAGGAAAGAGCATTTGGCAAGAGGCAGCATGATGGAGTGTAGGTGCCCCTACTAGAATCATTGAATGGTTTGAGATGGAAGGGACCCTAAAAACCATCTTGTCCAACCCCCCTGCCATTGGGAGAGACACCTTCCATTAGACCACGTTCTTCCAAGCTCCATCCAGCCTGGCCTTCTGGCCAACTTCTGGGGCTGTGTCACTCACAACTTCTCTGGGCAAGCTGTTCCAACACCTCACCACTCTCACAGTAAAGGATTTCTGCCCACACATCTGACCTAAACCTAACTACCTTCTTTCAGTTCAAGACCATCCTCCCTTCTCCTGTCATTACAAGCCCCTGTAAAAAGTTCCTGTCCAGCTTTCTTGTAAAGCCCCTTTGGTACTGGAAGGTTGCTGTAAGGCTTTTCCAAAGCTTTTTCTGCTCCAAGCTGGACAACCCCAACTCTGTTAGCCTGTATTCATAGGAGAGTTGCTCCACCCCTCTGATCATCTTCAGGGCTCTCCTCTGGAGTCATTCCAGCAGGTCCATGTCCTTCTTATGCTGAGGGCCCCAGAGCTGGAAATGACAACAGAATCTGGGCAGCTCCTCTGTGTGGGAGGCTCTGGCTGGGTTACTGATTGACCACATTTGGGCCAGCAAGAACCAGCAAAGAAGAAATTGTGCACCAGCCCCTGAGGAGAAACTGACACCTTGCATCAACAGAATCCAGACTCTCCAGAACATACTGGCATCCCCACTCTGCCCAAGGGAGCTTTGACTGGGTGGCTTCGGAGCTGTCTCAGTATCTGTGGGTGAAGGGTCCAGCTGCAAGGCCTTGTCTGCTTGGACACAGGCACTAAGTCAAAGAAAGGAGCAGGTAGGACTGTTCTGCCAGATAGGAACAGCACAGAGTGAGGTGAAAACATTTTTGAGGTTTTGACAATTTTCTGAAGAGCAATTGGGACTGCACTGAAGAGATGGAAACAGTGGAAAATGGTGCTGTTATTATATCCATGCCATACATTTACATATTTATGTGTGCATATATATTCAAAAATTCCATCAAGGCTGTGACAGGGCTTCTGTTAAAAAAAAAAAAAAGATACTCTTAAGAGGTTTACAGTTCAGCTGGAAACTAGTGTTTGACATAGAAAAGAAGACCAAATGGGGAAATTAAGCATATTTGAAAAGATATAAACTATTGCAACTTCATCCTGAATCCACAAAATCCTGACAGTTTCCTTTCCATGAAAAATCTAACATCTGGAATCATCCCCACAGCTTGCAGCTGCTGGTAATCCTGGGGGAGATGATGAGTTTTCCAAACTCCTAATTTCTGGCTAGCCTGGTTGCAGGTTTGGCCAATGCTTCTTCTCCTCTGGCAGAGATGTCTAGGAAGAAGAGAGCTGCTGAAGACTGACAGTAGTCAGCCAGTTACAGACTGAAGGAAACCCAACCAGGTTGGTTTTGCCCTGGTACAGGGTACTAGGTAAGAATGCTGAACTCCCCACACTGCAATGAATGATCCTGTGTGAAACACACCTGGTATGAGATGCTCCGATTCTGTTCCAGGGCTGTATGGAGTCAGTCACTGTAAAAGATGCCAAATAGCATCTTCTACCCTCTGTTCAGACTGCAACAATTCTAGGAGAGAAAAAATATCCTTAGAGAGTGAAGATGAGAGGCAAAAGGGTTGCTGAGAGCAACATGACAAGGCAATCCCTCCAGAGGCAAAGGATGAACACAGGGTGTCCTCAGCACTGAGTTCTGGCACTCACAAACGCCCTCAGTGAGCCAGCAGGTCCCATGCTATGGGAGACGTGATTGAGGCTCAAAACCATGACTCCATAGGGCAAAGACCTCTCCTTTTTCAGGCACTCCTTTTGCTGAGACATTCCTCTTGCTCTTTTTAGACTGTAAATGAAAATACCTAGGTAGTGTGGTGAACCACAGTGCCCCAGCTTAGTCTAGTAAGCAGAGGCAACAATAGGCTGCAGATGGGGCTGGGTGTACTGTAAACCTACGTCTTCAGGCTGCGAGGCTGCTTGCTGCTCCAAACCATCTTTTCCATCTCCTGATGTTACCTAGGTAGGGTAGATTAGAGCTGGAATATTTCCACCTGCCCAGACTACTATCTCAGCATCATTTGGTGGTAGACAACACTACAAAAGTTCTTCATCTGTACTGAGTCAAAATCACCTGCTGTTACCATTTCAAAGCTGGATTTTAATGTAAGGGGCTAGATTGCAATGTGCTTACAATGCTGCCCAATGCTCATTCAAATTGCTGAGCTACACGTACCTTCTTTTTCCAAAAAGTATGTTTAGAAAGTGTTTTATTTTTTTTTCTACAGAGAAATAGCGCTATAAGCCAGAAATCCAGGCACCCATCATTACAAATTACAGAAATGCTTACTTAGGATTTGTTATTTTACTTTTTGTTTTGACAGAATGTTGTGTCCTGAAATGTCTGCCTTATGTACAGTCACTGCAGCAGGAAGCTCAGAAAGCCCTGATGGAGTTTATCTCAACAGTGTTCCATGGAAGACTCAGCAGGTTTGCTTTGATTCTTCAGCTAATCACGTCTCTTCAAGACATTGATGCAGATGCTATTGAAGAGCTCTTTTTCAGGCCCATCCTAGGAGAGGCCACCCTGAATGTACTACTTATAGAAACCCTATATATCAAGGCAGACTGGCTTTGAAGACAAATGACTCTGAGTGCTAAAATATTTCATTTTGAAGAGATGAGAGAATATTATGAGCTAAATAAACACATTTCAAACAAATCATTGATGCATATTTGTAAGCCATATATCCTTCAACAATGAAATAATTTTGTAACATTTTAGAATTAAAAGCAGAGAAAATTAAGCATTTCATGATACTGTGTGCTTTAAAAAAACCCTTCAGTCTAAGTATTCAAAGATGGTCTAGGACCATCTAGGAGCAACAGCATACTTTCCAGTTGTGCTTGGTTCAGCTGTATTATTTTAGTGAGCATTTTTACAGCTTTTGGCTTTAAGGAACAGGGGCAATGGTAAATTTTAGTCAGTTGAAGATAGATACATGAAAGGCTGGTCAATGGTAAAATCAGTATAAATCCTTCCTTCTCCTTCTCAGTCCCTGATCCAAAACCTTTTTCTGTTCCACTGAGAACAGTCCTTGGCTGTAATTGCTGGATGGAGCTCCCCCTTACTAACTGCTTTCTTATAGGTTCTTTTCTAAGTCTTGCAGCAAACCATGGGTATTAAATCCCTCTCCCATTATTTACAAAGTCCTTTCCTAAATAAGGAACTAAACAACATGAATCAAAAGTTTGTTGACTGGACAAAAGCCGTTGTTCAGGATTGTTTGCAGAATGGGAATAACAAAGGCTGAAAGTTACGGTGTCATGCCATAAGCAGCAGAACTAATGTAGCTCAGTTTCCTACACATTTAAGACCTTTTCCCTTTAGCCCTGCCTGTAGCCTTCTCTAATTACCCTCACTTCCTTCCAAATAGATGTCAGATATTCCTTGGATGGCAGAAATGCTAAAATATGGTTTCCTAAAGATGTGTACAATCTGTTCCTACATCTCTCACTGTAAGAGTTCCACATCTCCACCTCCAAATGCACTATGGCATGCCCCAAAAATGTCTCTGTCTCCTACTCGTCTGGCTGGAGAAGAGACAGCACGTGTTGGGGTGGGTGCCAAGCGATGCATGTGCTGACTGCCCATCTGTCAGGATGAAAAAACCATTGAGCTTATACTTTAGCTGCAACAGGGGAAGCTATTTGTATCCATTTCCTGTCCCACTCCTCTCCCGATGGTTTCCATGAAACTTAAGGGAATTAAATTCTGAGTTTTTTCAGTAGTGGATCCAGCCTGGTTTTGCTTGGCAAGGGGGCTCAAATTCACCAAATGGGGGCTGACAGACAGGTAGACAGACAGCATAACAAGGAGTATGATAGCTTAGAATTCTTTAGAATGTCAAGCTAAAATCAAAGGAAAGAGAACTTGTAAATATATATACATAATATATACATGTACAAACTGCACATCAACAAAGATGGATGTTGAAAGGACTTCTAGAAGTCCAACAAATAAAGAAAAAAGACATTTAAACAGTAATAGTTTAGTACCTATCAGTTTTGACAAAAGAACACACATTTTTCTCCTACTCTGTTAATCGAGGAGTAAATGACAAAAATAAAGGGGAAGAAGCAAACCCCAAACAAGACAAACCAACTAAGCCTCCAGATAGTAGTGATCATGGAAGTAATAACCTCTACAGTAAGCACAACTCATTTTCCTATGTCCCTAAGCTAACAACCTTTCAGAACTGCAGATTTTTGGACTGAAATTTTCCGTGGAAAGCCCTCAGAGTGGAAGTTTTCAGTAGCTTTTCTTTTGTTAAAATGGTTCAGTAGTACTGCCACAGATTTGCTGGTGCAGGACAACAGGATATTCCGTGGTTAGTTGCTTGTGATGCTGAATGAAAACATTAGTTTCAGACATTTGCTTTTTGTTTGTTCTTCTGAAGATTTAAGAAAGCAGACTACAGCCCAGACTGGTATTTGTACATTTGGTATCTACACTATCATTTGGTAGCAGACATACGAGTTCAAACACTTCCCAAGGCCTAAAAGCTTCTACCTCTGCTACGGATGCTGCACTTGCACCCAGACAGGGTGAAAGGAGAAGGGCTCAGCTGGCTTTGCACATGCAGCAGCTTCTGCAATGGAAAAGGGAAGAAGGACTATGTATCACCGTGAGCCTTGCTAGATAAGGACATTCCGGAGACAGCAGATCTGGGTTCAGAGCAGCAGGGCAGGAGACCAGAAGACTCTTGCCCCTTGTTTATTATCTCTATAATATATCTGTAGCAAGTTGACCATGGATTGGAGGGTGGTTATCCCACCTCTCACCCACATTGGTCCAGGGGGCTGTCATTCAACCTCCCCTTCTCATGGAGAAGGAATTCACGACAAGGGCAGTGTTTACAAAACATGGTCCACTGTTTACATTTATGAGTGTGAGAAGCTGCTACACTTCTGCTTTAATATGAACGCTCAGAAAACTAGGAAGGATCATGGCAACAGACTGGTCTCATCTCAGTGTTCCCACTGCTGGTTTGAAGAATATGGAGAGGGGAAGGAATGTCCTCAGCTCTGTGGGAGGAGTGAGGAATTTTAGAAAAAGGTAAAATGTACAGAAAATATATATAATGAAAAACAGTCATGGGGGCTTCAAGAGAGGAGCAAAAAGACCAAACAAAAAAAGGAGGAGAGAGGGATAGAAGTAGCTTATAAATAGAGCTCTTTTCTATGTAGAATCCAGTTCACCTTCATAAGTCAAAGGCCTGCTTAATGACTCACTAACAACCTGAACCCAGGACATGGTTCATGGTTCTGTAACCTGAATTTCAGGCTAATGAGAGAACACCAGACAGTCTCTGCTCACAGTTTTATTATCAAAATCTGTTCAAGGTCTTTGACTTTATCTACATGCTATACAGCAGCTTCAACTCAGCTCTCCTTGAACTGGAGGGCACGATGCCAACAAGTTCCCATGGGTTGGCTCACCTGGAAAGCAATGCTGTACCTGCTGATGATTCTTTTAGCCTGGTGCGAGTCTATGTAACCATGTCTGGAAAGTGCCTAGTGCTCCACAGGGAAGACTGTGGTCAGTGCTTTGGGATTTCATGATGACATCACCTTCTACCATGAAGGCAAACACTATGCCTCAAATGGAACTCCCACAAGATCTGATACTCATCTGATACTCACCTCACAGAACTTTGAATACAAGATTCTTCAGAAGATCAACAGATCTTATCTTGGTGTCCTGTTCAAAGGGACCGAGATACCACTGTCTTGCTGAGGACAGAGAAGAACCAGTATTTACTGTATTTATGCGTCACATAAAGTTGGAGGCTGCACAGGTACAAGAACCTGGCAGGACTGGGAAAGGTGAGGAATTGTGAGCAGAGGTTAGGAGCAAAAACAGGAGCTCTCACTGGAAGGTGGAAAGGCACAGCACCAGACAGCCTTTAGAAGTCAATGGAAATAATGCATTGGAATGAAGAAGCAGAGACAGAAATGAACAGAAGGCAAGAGGATGACAACTGAAAATCCCTACTCTAGGAAAAAAATAAAAAGAAAAAGAGAGAGAAAGAGAGAGAAAGAGGGAGAGGCATGGAGAGAGAAGAAACGAAGAAAGGTTTGTCACCACTTTCTTTAGCTTCTGGGATTGAAAACAGAAGCACTGTTTCTCCAGCTGTAAAATCCACCAACAAAGCATGTGTATCCATCCCCCTCTAGCGCCCAGGAGATGACAGTATTGTCATCACCTAGAATGTGAGCTTAACTGCTGGATGCATGCCAGATAAAGCACCAACGGCTGCTGATGATCCAGGCAGAGCAGAGACTCAGGGGCACCTCTCCTCTCCCGTTGCTGACTTGTTCAAAATAGTGTATGACAATATTTTTAAATTTTTAGAAGAAACCTACATTTGCAAAATCAAGAATAATGAAGTAAATTCAAATTGCTTGTGAAACCTTACTCCAGCCTCCTTCTCAATATGATCATAAACCTTTTTAATGGCCTGATTACAAATTCCTGTGGTTTCCTCTCAGGACTCCCTGCCTTACTTGGGGCAAAGAATGGCCTGTGTGTTCTGTGGGAATTTGTTATGACTGTGCAGTGGAGGAGTCTGTCGTTGGCTAAGGCTCAGCTGCTTCTGTTGCAGCACCATCATTGCAGAACCTGAACTAAAATGGATCTGCAGTGCCAGAAACAATGCTCTTACAGTGAAATTGCTTAAATGACACCTTACAGACTGTGGGCCAGCCACGTAAATTGAAGTGGCATTATTCCAAAGTGGTATTGTCTCAGAAAAGGGCTGCTGCTCAGTGTTACATGGAGTAAAAGGTTATAGTTTTTCACAGTGGCAAACAAAAGACCTGGGAAAGGGTGATTTGCAGAAGTCAGAAGGCTCTCATAGTTGCAATCCAGATCACAACAGGCTGTCTCACCCTTCCAGAATGATATGTAGTGCTGTAAGCACTGAAAAATCAGTCTATGCACACCTGAAGTGCAGGAAGTCTAATCTAGGTGTTCCAATTCTTCCCTTGTAAAAAGAAGAGGTAATAATAATGCCTTCCTTTTTTGACACATCTTTAAAGATTTTAATCACTGTTTGTAAAGAGCCAACAAATACTGTACTTAGGAACAAGAGGGAATCCCACTGAAAATTAATAAATTCAGTGTTCTATGCTAAATTGAGCAGCACACAGTAAAATAATGGAGAAGCCTACACACTACAGGGAAAGAATAGAGAAGATACTGAAGATCAAGCTTTAATAAGCACCAAGTAAGGCAGTGTAAAAGTAACATATCATTTCCAATGGTGGGATCTATCTTGCAAGAAGGCCACTTGCATTCTCTCTGGAGCACAGAGTGGGACATGCTCTGAGGGAGATATGCCATCCTTCTCTCAGACACATGGCTCAGTTTTGGATGAATCACACCATGAAATGCTTTACTTCTGCCCACTGCTACAGCTAAGGAGCCTACCTGACCATTTGAGATTCACTGCCTGACTTTTACATGGTAAAAATGAGATTAATCCTACCTCTAGGGCATATACAGAAGTGGTCTGGATGTGGTTTGCACCTGCAATATTAACTTTATTGTCTTCTAACTAATGTCAGAAGCATTCTTGGATTTGCAGTTCTGACCTTTTAAACAGTAGGTTTTGGACTTTACTTTCAGCTAAACATGTATTTCTAAAAACCTGATATAGGCTTGGAAACAAAGATAATTCTGTGATTTTATTCACCTGCCCATAATTTACTAAGAAGGGACACATAGGATATCACATGTATAAATCTATGTCCTATCTATACTGTGTTACTATTTCTATGGAGGTTTTTTTTTGTTTTGTTTGGTTTGGTTTGGTTTGGATGGGTTTTTTGTTTTTCCTGTGGAATGCCTGTCTTAGCTTTTTGGTAGAAAAAGAGTAATTTCATTCAAAAGCTAAAATCTAACTATTGCTAGAAAGCACTTGCAAGTCATAATCACAGACATAATTTTATTTGCAGGGCACGGGTATGTGAAATGTGCAGTTCCTGATTTCCTATATTAATAGAAGCACACAAGGAAATATACACCCCTTTTCCATCACAGGTCTGCTGATAAGCGCAGCCTGGCTCAGGGGAAAAAAATAGAGACAAATTTCTACAATAAATGCATGGTCTAAAAAAGCATCAGTTCCTTTAATGACAAAAAAAGGGTCATTGAAACCAGTGTTACTATGTGCAGAAATCCTAAATCTTTGCCAGTAGGCTAGGAGAGAGGAGGGTGAGTCAGTAGTTTGGTTTTGCTTGGGCTTGTTATCAACTGTTGTCCTTATGAGGCTGTGATTTTGAAAGTACAAGTTGTCATTCTTCCCGTGTTCTCTCTCTTTCTCTGCCTGGGGGAGTAGCAGAAATGTTGCAAGATGAAGCACTCCATATCTCACCTAAGATAAGAACATCTTCATCAAAGGAAGACATGGCCACAGCTATCTGCAAATAATCTCAGGAGCCAAGAATGCAAAACTTCAAGTAGTGTGGGAATGGTCCCATTTCAGTCACAGCGGAAACAGTGCAACCCACACACACTCATAACCATAGATTTTTACTAGGAGGGAAAAATGGAAACCTAAGTGTCAAAAATAAAGGTCTTGTTTGTGCAGAAGACAGCACAGTGAGGGGTCCAATGATCATTCCTTACCAGGGTCATATCAGCAATAAAAAGTAATTTGCCATACACCTGTAACAGTCAAATGTTTGCTTCCAAATATACAAATATCAGTTGGTGCCTTGGAACACAACTTAATGCAGTGGATGGCTGTGGCAACTGCAGAGGTTGAACATTTGCTGAGGAGCAATGCAGCTCCTGGGAGCAAGACACAAAGTATGATGACAGACCAGGAAGGGATACTCTAACCAGGAGGAACTGATCTCGCTGTGCAGCTGACAGGAGCTGGTAGAACCCCAGCTAGCTCTGATTCCCGGCTGTGCCAGGGGCTGCTCCCGAATCTGCCAGCAGTCTCGGGTAATGGTGCAGAACAAGGCTGTTCTTCTACAGCAACAGGGGTTGCAGTGTCCAGGCTTCGGAGCAAGGACTAGAGAAGGCTCTTTTCTGTATGATTTCTCAGAGACCTTTATTCCCCAAGAGGGGGGCATGAGAAGGAGAAAGGAACAAAGCCCGCACTCATTTTTAAAACCAAGAGGTGGGGGGTGTGGAACAAGCAAGTGATTTGCCCCAGGACAGATGGACAGGGGTTTTTTCCATAATCATAGGGCAGGGGTTTTTTCCATAATCATAGGGCAGGGTCAGGGGAAAGATGGACAGCTGACCAAAACTTCCAGAGACAGGGCAGGGGTGGGAAAGGTAGACAAAGAGACAAAGGGGGAGACATGCCTGGACAGCACCTAACCCATCAGGTGGGGGGAAACAGGGAAGTACTATTGAGATACAGGACTCAAAACAGCTTAACAAAAACCCACTACCACATGCAGCATTGTCTAGGAACTCAATGCAACTGGGAGGGCAACCAAAGATGTAAGAGCAAGTTGTCATTTCTGGTGTCATGGTACACACTAGTGGTGTATCTAACTAGTCTGCTACAAAACACCACATTGCCATATAGAAGCAACCACAGAGATGTTGCACATAGCTCGTGCTGCTTTGGCACCCTGGACTGGCAGATGTTGCTACTACTTCTGGGATTTTGAGTGCCCACAGCCCTGCTACATCACCCTGGACAGTCTCTGCATCCATAATCTACGTAGTTTTCCCACTTTGAGGCACCAAATATATGAGCTCTGCACAGCCTTCTGAGGGTGTAGATAGGTGTGGACTTGGACTCCCTCGCCCACACCCCAAGTTAGGCGAAAGCAAGCCAGTTCAGATCTGAAAGTCATGTATTTGCACAGATTTAACAACTTGGGTACAGCCTTGGGCCACTCCAGCTACACAGATTCCAGATGTGGGTGGCATCCAGTTGGCTTGGAAAGTGAGTGAGGCAAATGTGTGTCTGTCTGCACCTGTCCTGGTCAATACATATGAATCAACAGCATCATTATTAGGAAAATAAGATTAAGGCAGGGACAAGGAAGGTCCTCCTATGACATCCAATCTGGTCTCACTCATCATGGATATCAATTGTGCATATGATTGCATCCCCAAACTTATCAAGCTCCGTCTGAAGATAATCTAGGATGTGTTTGCATACCCTGTTCTTAAAAGCACAGCACATAATGGGACAGAGCCTCCTGGATTTATGGTTAAGGACTTCCATTTATTCCAATTCTAGATTACTTAATTCCAATTCTACATTACTAACATTTTATTATATGTACATTCTTTCTACTAGCAGTATCAATTCAAATCACTTTTCTCACTCAAGGTGTTGGATGTCCAAGATGTTTGTAGACAACAGCAGTATCCCCAGTCCATCTGCCTCTGGCAGCTCCAACTGCCCTCCCTTCTCTGATAGTTTGCAACTTCTGGTCCACATCTCGCTCTCTTGTTTTTGACTGATGAGGTAACATTATGCTCACTTGACCTCCTTGATGAATCTCTTTGATAGAGAGGTGGATCTCAGATTTGTTTCCATCTGTTCTCTCCTTCACATGGAGATAATTTTGTTTCCTGTCCTATGTCAGTATCACATAAGGCTTCATTGCTCTCTGAGACTCCACCTCTTAGCTATCTCAACCATATCTCCTTCTCCTCTGTTGCAACTCTCTTCCCTAATTTTCTCTTTTGCCATTCCATCATCTGCCTGGTTTTTCATATCCCTTTCCATTACTGCAATATAATTTCTCAATTTTTTCTTCTCTATCAGTTAAGGTTTTTTTATTTTAATTTTGCAACCGCATCCTTCTTTCTCTCTTACCCTTCAGGTTAATTTCCTAGATCCCAGCCTTAAAGAAAGGATGAAAATTCTCAGATCTCCACCTACAAATTGCTACACAAGCCACCCTTGGTGTTGTTTGTTTTGGGTAGCACAGCTTGCAAGAGTAATTTTTCCTTTGGTCTTGCCTGTAAGAGTCTTTCATAAGAAGCTGAATGCGTGCAGTCGTAGGCAGTAGCTTTGACAATACACATGAAATTACTAGTAGGTTTTGTACCACCCCCTGGCACATTTGAAGGAAAACAACCTTAGGCATTCTTCTACTGCAATGTAAATCATCTCAGTATCTTCAGACCTGAGCAAAACCACTCCTGTTTTCTATCTCATCCTCTTTCTTGCTATCATCTTTTCGGCATGCAAAAGAAAGCATACTAGGAAAGCACACTTCTTTCTTCCCACTAATCTCATTTCTGGGTGATGTGAGAAGCCGATCAGGAAGACAGAGAAAGATGTTAGATAGCATAAGTGTTCAGAAAGTCATCATATGCCCAGGAAATACACTTTGCTCTGCTGACCTCCAAAATATTTTGACTTCTCTAGCAAACTTGCTTCTACTGTCTTGCCTGAGATCCCTCTTTCAAAGGAAACTCTTTTCATTCATTAATTTGAGTTAGTTTGGACCAATGGTTTTGCATTCTGAAATATGTTTTAGTTTACTGAGGGCTCCTCAAAAGAAAGCACTGGAAAGTACAAATCTACAGTTTATTATATAGGAAGTTTAAGAAAAACAAAACCAAACCTTTTGGTGCTTTCTCTAAAAAGATGATGATACAGAACACGAATAGCTTTTCTTGGGGTGGGAAGGGGGATTGAGGCAGATGATTTTTCAAGTTCCTTTTTTTTAATATATCCACCTCAGAATGTAGATGGAAGATGCAAAGTCCTGCAAAAGGGGTTGAACTTTGTCCTCTTGGACACAGCTTAGGAGAAATCAAAAAGGTGGTTGTGCCCACTCTTGCAAACAACTGTAAATTCTAAGGAGAATCCAGGAAGACTGCTTGTTTAGGTCTTTACATACTGAATATATGACAGTATCTCAGAACATATTTATCCTCTTCTTGAGCAGACTTTCACATCTGATTGTACAACAATGAAAGGACCAAAGGTACAAAAGGAAATATTCAGGATTTTGGCTCAGCTGAGTAAGCAACTCTTGACATCTCTCATAAAACTGTAAAGAACAACATAAGGAAAACAGGCTGATAACATATAAATAATGTTTCCTAGCTTCAGGCATATGGTAACCCACATTTGAATTATGCAGACTGGAAAGACCTTTCCCTTGTGGAGATCCAAATACTTCGTACTACTTATCTGTGGTTTTAAAGACATAAGGCACAATAAGTGATAAGCTTCATGGTTATAATTGTCACTCCCTTTCCCACAAAGATAAGTAAACCACCACTGCCCCTGACTGAATCCCAGCATTAACACATGTCCCGTTAGGCTCTGTGCTAGTGAAAGCCCAGCAGGAGCATCAGGATGTGCAAACACAGATCAGTTCATGTGCAATCCACCGCAGGGCTCACATTGTGCTGCAGGCTTCAGGGGCAAATTGCAGTGCGCACACAGAATGCATTGCAGATTGCACTGCATGGCACCCACCTGTTCCCAGCAGCTTGTCCTTCGGAGAGCCTGTGCAGCCCCACTGAACACAATTCCCTCTGAGAAACACACTTGCTTAGTTACTCCTGTTTTTCACCATTCTCTCAAAGACAAAATTTTTTGATTATTGAACAACTCACAATGCACCAAAAAAAATATTGCTTGTTGGATTTCACCAAGGTTCCAAGCTCAGTCTCCTAACACACTGCAGCTCCTGTCTCATGATTGCCAGGGCTATGTTGCATCTTTCCTGGGAGGCCTGTGATCTACACAGTTAGAAAGTAGAAACAGGGTAGGGTGATCTATACATTGACTGCTAGACAGATCCATTGGGAGTACCAATATTGCTGTCAGATGCTAAGGCTGATAGCATGCTCAATCAGATTCAATCCTAATTGGCAGCTTTCTGAAATGTGTAGCTATTATTTGTGAATGAAAGAAATTGCTGTTGGAGATGACCCACCTTTTATGCCAACAGCCATGGGACTATGATGTGCACAGGCATTGAGTATTTACATTTGGAAGGAATCTGATTTTCTGCAATCCAAGTTATTAGAATCTGTTGCTTAAGTCATCTTGTGGTACAATCATTATTATTGGGTTTGGCATTTTTAACTATTGAAGATTCCTGTTTCAGATAGAGAGTTTCCCACAAGATTGCCTATGTCTTAACCGTGTGGATTTGACACAATTACTAAAACTCAGAGACAAAGATTAAAAATATTGAATTCTAACTCAAGCAGACATGTAGCCTTCACAAATAGTGAGGTTATAGCTTGTGTAGTTACTGTCAGTGTTGTCAGGCAATGCTGGGGCTGAACAGGAGGAACAAAGGACTCCTTGCTTCTAGAGGCAATTGCCTGACACAAAAGAGACACACTGTTGAGTTCTCTGAGTTGCTACCACACATTTCTCTGTGAATAATGGATTTCTGTCTCTTTACTGTCACTCACTTTACTGTCACTGCCATGTTAAAACTGCATTGAGCTGAATTTCTCTGTATATCAGACTAATCATTAACAAATCAACAAAATATCTCTGTTGCGCTTCTCTCCCTTTCAGGTGTCAGCTTATCAAATAGGAATGGCAAACTGCAGTTGTGTAGTATTTTCTGGAATTTTTACTTATTTGGCACTAGATTATTACATAAACAGATGGAAAAGTCTGCTTTGAGTCTTTCCAGTTAGCACATGTGACAATATCTATGGCACAGTTCCTACAACACCACTTGATGAGCTTGAGGGAACAAGAATAAATCTTTTAGGGGCTACTCTTGCAAGGGATTTAATTCCACATCTCTGGGAAACGCTGAGCATAGATTTCCTTATCTCCTACAGAGTCACTAGTAGTGCAATTAACTTCCCATGCATCAATCATTGAGTGAGTTATCAAGCAGACAAGTCTTGCCCTGTGATTCCTGCCACCTACCCTCTCACCAGTGACATCCATTGCAATTCTAAAATCAGCAGCCAGCTAGATTTAGAGACATAACATTTGCTACCAGTATAAAAAGATATTCCCTATCTTTTTACTTGCAGCCATTTGTCTGTCAGCTTGGGTGTCTAAGCCTTGTTAGCTCAATCCTTTTGTACCTATGCTACGTAAAAGGTCCCTATTTGTAGTGGGATCCAGACAAAAGCATAGCCCTTACAACCAAGGCCCTCAAAAGAATAATGAACTTTCTTACCTTTCACCAATGCTTACTGAATTAGACTGGCCTAGGGGCTACTTCCAGCAGTCAGATTTAGCCTGACCAGAAGCAGAGGTTAGAAGTAGATCCACAACAGTGCTGATGTTTAATTTTTAAGGAACTCCCAGTGGGATGAATATGCCTTTTTTTTTTTTTCTTTTCTTATTTCACAAAAGGATTGCACAAAAATGAAATCTGAAGCAGTTTTGATGAAAGCAGTGAGCCCTGTTGGTAAGTCATTTAATAATTAGCTAAACAAAGCTCTTGACAGTTCACAGTAGGAAATCTGATTCAATAAGGGTGGAGAGAACAATCTGATAGATCTGTATTTCAACATATGAATCTCATCAAGTAAATCTTTATTTTTCCCTGCCACCTAATGGTATATATGAAAAATTACAAACCAGTAAGCAATTCTCAATTTATGTTATTTCTAATAGACTTTGATATATTTATTTAAGTATAGAGAAAAATGAAAGTTAAGGATAAAAATATGAATTGTTATTTCTGGCTTTCAGTAAGATCCAGGCTGCCTAAATTAGTCAAAATTCTGTGTATTAGTGAAGCTGTATTTCTACATTAAATGCCTGTGCTGCCTAAGAGTGCCACTGAAAACCTATTTAAAGATCCTGTTCATCAAAATTAAACTTAGGCAGAAGCTTGTCATATATGTATTTGAAACAATCTTTTAAATAAAAGTCAGAAAGCTTTAATGTACAACATTGCCACAACCTAGTTGTCTTTTTTGAATAGGGCATATAAATGCTGAACCCATCCTAGATTTCCCAGACCCATACAAATTGCAAGAGTGTTAAGCACTCCTTCTCTTGGTGTGACCTACAGAACTTTCAGGTATTCTATGGTGAAGAAAATCTTTAGTCAAAAGAAAATATAGAAAGATACACTCTACATTAAAATTAAAAAAAATACACTCTACATTAAAATTAAAAAAAATACACCTACATATTTTTTGCTGGGATGAAGAAAATTGATTGGGTAAAATAAAAGAGAAGTAATAATAAATACCACAACCAGCTACTTTATTTAAAGACAGCTGCAAGTGGGTGACTGCAGCGGTGCAGACAGCAGTGCCACACTGAAAGCAGCATTAGAATCTGAATGGGAACCAATACCTGAAACCGAGTTTAGAAAAACACACCTAAAGCATTCAGTAACTGCACAGATGGTCAAACTAAAAGGAAGAGGTATGCAGAAGGAAAAAATCCCTCATAGTTTGGAATAAATTTAGGCAAACTGATAGCTGAGTATGGGGTTTGGCTTTTATAAAATTAGTAGCACAGGGATGCTAAAGTATAATCTAATTTTGGGTAGCTTTGATTATTCACACTCTGAATACAGTTCTCTTCAATCTTCTCATGCTTGACAACAATGAAACGGGTCTGGATACTGCACTGACTTCTTATGCAACACTGCTTCTCTGGCTAGTGATACTAGTTCAACAAATGGCCAGGTGATGCACAGAAATTGGTGTCTCCAGATGCAAAAGTATGGCATATTTTACAATTAGATGGCTGCAATAGGACTTGTTCACTGTGTGGTAGAGTACACATTCAGTATGATTAATTTCAGAAATTACTATTAACATTCTGGGGAGAGATTTATTACTTTTGTAACTGATCACAGCTCCCACTCTGATCAGCAGCTACAGGCCAGTCTGTGGCAAGGTGAACATTGCCTCAAACCCTTATTTAAATCTCTTGAACGTGTTGCTTGGTACATGGCTACCTCTAGAGCAGCACTGCCAGCAGCAGACAGAACACTGTGGAAACCTGTTGGGAACTCATGGGATCCAAATGTGACTTCTTTAAATCACAGGACCATTACTTAAAGCCATCTTTGTATTTTAGTTTTTTGAATACTGTTTATAGTGTCAGCTATATGTATGTATATACATATATACATACACACAAATGCATTCAATATACCTGAAGAATCCATCACTCCACTTGTTTCTGAATCTGATTCGGATTTTTGGCATACTTTCTTGACCAGTCAAACAGCAATTCTCACTTATTACTGAACAACAACAGGTATTTTAGAACTGCAAGGTATTAATAAGATTATTTCAGTATGACTTCACCCAGTAGTTTTGCTATCAAGTAAATTTGATCTATTTTTGTTTGAGCTACAGTACATCTACAAAGAAATCTAGCTACGATTTGAAGAGTGCAAGTGATGAGAATCCAGCATATTCTCAGGTAAATTGTTCCTACATTTAGCTATCCCCAGGATAAAAATGTGATCCCCATTCCTTGCACAAATTGGATTTCATTATGACTTTTTTTGGCAGTAGAAGTATGAGCTGTTAACTATTAGAAATCATTTCCCTGTACAGGTATGTCTAGATTAAGTCAGTAGAAAATAGAGTCAAATATGGTCTGCGGTTTCAAGGCAATTAAAACTGATTGAATTAAATAGAGGAGTGGGATTCTCATCCTGTAATTATGAAAGACTTTAATGTTGTATAAAGAAAGCTGAATAATGTCTCTATGGATAGACATTGCAGTCTCCATTGATTCACTTAATGTTATGAATTAGTCATGTAATTTAAAATAGGACTGTCTTCAACTTAAGTGTGCAGTGCTTAAAAATCTAAAAAGCAATTGGTGATGAAACCCACAATTACTACTCTAGACTGAGTGGGAAGCAGTGTGTTACCACAGAGGTGGGTCATACAGCAGAAGTAACTGGATGATTTCTGACCTTACATGAAAATGAGTGCAAAACTACACCATTGAAGCTTCTTTTCCTTTTTTTTTTTTCCTGCTCCCTGCCAGACTACAACTTGTCTGGTTCCAGATAGATTGCCCTGACCTGCTTTTTATTAAAGTGTAAAATAATAATTTCTCTGCCAAACTGCAAAAGGATTTCTGGCATTAATGCTACCTAAGATGAAACTATTTCTAAGTCCTGTTGATCAAAACCATTACTGCTCTGGTCTTGTTCAGTTTGTCTTACTCATTCTTAGGGGTGTGACAACCCTTTCTGTTCCCACATTTAATCTATATAGGACTGCTAATAAAGCCAGTCAGGCCAAATACTATAACTTGTCTGAGGAAGGAGGGATGGGAGAAAACAGCTCCAAAGTATCAGTACAGAAAAAGGACAAAGCAGACAATAAGAAACTGTTGAGGTAGAAACATGCAAGGAAATTCCTTCCATGAACCACAGAGCAGGGAGGAAAACTTACATCAACACTATAATGTCAGACAGAAGTGAAAAGAAAACAACTATGCTCGAAGGAATGCAACAGAAATTGCCTGGATACTTCATCATCTACAGAAATGTAATTTAAATGAAGTAACATCTACTAGGAAATGTGACAAGTTTAAGGTTCAGCTGCAAGCTATGTAAAAAATTTTGAGAGATTTTGAAACAGAATAGTAGACTTGGAGCCATGTGTTTTTGTCCAAATCCAATATTGCAATTTGCTCTCAACTAGATCCATGTCAATCAGAGGCAACAACATGGACTTCAAAGGAATTACATCTGATTGATGCTGGCATAAATATGGGCATAATCTGGTCTGTGTCAGTAGGGTCTGCAATCATCATCATTAGTTGCTTTGCATGATTATTCACAAATAATAGTAATCCCTGCCAGTGTTTTTTAATGGTTGTCAACAATGCTAAGAATGTGCAAAATGAGTAATACACACAGATGGGGAATGCAGCTGATTTCAGCTCCTAATGTCTGCTGTACAGATTTAACAGAAGCGGCCCTAAGTGACTTAACAACTTCCAAAAGAGGAAAATGTCTTCAAAATGTAATTGAAGTTGCTGGAATATCAAAACATGTACCAGCAACAACATGGATGTAATTATTACTCCATCAGAGCTGGAAAGACATAAATGCTGGGACTAAACTTCATTAAAATACTGTTCAGCCAATGTACATTTGGATAAACCTCTTTGATTGCCTCCCCCCCCTTTTTTTTTAAATTTTTTAATACCAGTGCAAATATCCAAGGCCATGTGGACAAATGATCTTTTGTACTCAAAAGGCAACAACAATTTAGGTGTTAGTATATCTCCAGATACTTTTTTCTCTTTCACCTAGGTCTGACTAGCAGGTGAACATCTTACTGAAGATACTTCTTCCTTACACACTTCCATCATAAATATTATAACTTCCTCTGTAAGACACATGACCACATGATCATTCCTTTCCTTTTCATGTTCCATATATCACCAGGTATAGGAGACAAGAGTTACAGCATGGCACATACTGACTGTACAAAAGCAGAATATATCTTACAGTTTATAGTATGAGTTTAGCAATTCACAGGTCCAACAATTGCCATATTAGTAACAGATTAGACTCACATGTAAAGTAATTAATTCCTTTCTATACTACTGATCTTAATTTTTAAATTTTGCAGATCTTGCCACAATGATGTGAAATATAGCTAAATTCTTTCTGCTCAGATACATTACTTTCTGAAAGAAACAAAATTATTTGAATAGTAAACTTGGATATTTGTAGTATCTTCCACTAATAGCAAAACATATTACACAGTTATACAATCACTTGATGGTTATCATGTTTTCCAGGTACAAAACTTTTTCAAAAATCTATGTATTGCCTTCAGTTCAAGTTGGAAGCAAGCTCACTTCACATTTATATTCTTCATTTATTGCAAAGATGGCTTTTCTATTGTTTGTTAAAATTCTCACCCCCTTAAATAGTGCCTTGTTTCCCTGGGATATAGTGGGATATGTTCAAACTTATTTGATTCCATGATCAGTCACTCAAAATTTGAGTGCTTTTTCAGCAACCTCTAAAGATAAAGGGCATGTTAAAGAGCAAGTGGATGGTCTTCCCAGTTAGCAGGAGGATTAA
Organism: Cisticola juncidis; assembly: GCA_013400215.1. Lineage (NCBI taxonomy): Eukaryota > Metazoa > Chordata > Aves > Passeriformes > Cisticolidae > Cisticola > Cisticola juncidis. Next base: position 2,020,258 of record VXBR01003215.1, on the reverse strand, counting down.
GCCTTTTATTTTGCACAAATCTTAATGATTAAGAAATTCTAAATCAACATAAAAAAATCTTTTCACAAACTATATAATGAACCAATAGTCTTCAATGAAATGGAACTGTGGTCGTTACAGGGATATTCAGTAATGGCTTTGAACTCAGACAGAAAAAAAAATGAAACTATAGCAGTTATACATATGTTAGGCATGAAATATAATATTCCAGTATTTAAACTAGGCCTTGCTCATACAGGATTACATATGAGCCATCTCATTTGAAAGAAGAGATGCCATTCATGCATAATTCTAATTGCTAACCATTTTCTTTGAGCCACAGTATTGAACTGGAGCTCTTGGAGCAAAGTAAAAACGCTAACCAGTATGGCTGGTCTTACAGATAATATCAAAACAGACAGGGAAGAACAGCTCAAGGTTTGTCACAAGTTGGAGGCTGCATGAAAGGGGCTGATGGAGAGGCATGTACAGGGATAAGATGTGAAACACTGACAAAAGGGAAAGGATTGATCTGGAGACAACTAAAAGGCAGAGGATGGGTGTACAGAGGAAGAAATGCAGGCTGCAAGAAGATTCACCTGTATGATGGAAGGAATGTGAGGCAGTCACTTTGGAGAGGAGAACATTAGAAAGAAAGTTTTTATAAAACCTGACAATGAAAATATATGCCTACAAAAGATCATACTTTCATAAAATAATTAACAGTTATGAGCAAGAGCATTTGGAAGAAAAGGCCTTAGAAATAATTAATTTGAAATGAGACAGATTGAGAGCCAGGTTGGATGGGCAGCTGAGAGAGGTTTTGAAAGCAGAGTGGAACAGGCAGGTTTATGAATTCTTTTTACCATTCTGGGGCAGCTGCTGGGGTAGAATTTGAGGATTTCAGATATTTGTGAAGGGAGCCTAGAAGAAAGATGGAGAGTTTTACAAGGGCATGTAGTGACAGGACAAGGGGAAATGGCTTCAAATTGGAAAACAATAGGTTTAGATTGGATATTAGGTAAAGAATTCTTCACTGCAAGAATGGTGAGGCACTGGAACAGGATGCCCAGAGAAATGGTGGATGCCCGTCCCTGGAAGTGTTCCAGGCCAGGCTGGATGCGGTTCTGAGGAACTTTGCCTGCCGCTGGCAAGTCTGTTCCAACTCAAACCAGTCTACGAGGTGTCGATTCTGGGGTGGTGGCACGACAACCCCTGCAGTGGAAGAAAAGAGAAGGGTTCAAGTGGAGAGGTGAAGCCTTTGATTTCAGCTGCGATTGTGACAGTGACAGCACCGAGCGTGCGGCGACTCCCCGTGTGGCCGTGCCTATGACTGCGTCCATGGCTTGTGGCCGTGCCTCCGACTGCACCTGTGGCTGTGGCTATGACTGTTCCCTGTGGCTGTGACTGTTCCCTGTGGCTGTGGCTATGACTGTTCCCTGTGGCTGTCGCTATGACTGCACCTGTGGCTGTCGCTATGACTGTTCCCTGTGGCGGTGGCTGTGACTGTTCCCTGTGGCTGTGGCTATGACTGCTCCCTGTGGCTGTGGCTGTGAGGGCGCACAGGAGCGGCGCGCTCCGCCCCTCAGGGCGCGCTCCCGCTCACGGCTGCCGCGCCGCGCGCGTACCCGTGCGCGTGCC
>VXBR01003215.1:1809564-2018618 GCA_013400215.1 Cisticola juncidis | reverse complement strand
CGCCGGGCCGCCGCGCACTTCGCTTTCCAGCCGGACCCGGCGCCCAGCGAGTACGGTGAGAGCGCGGCTGGGCCGGGGTCCACCCCGCGGGCCGGCCTCAACCTCGCTCTGCCGCAGGGTCCGCCCTATCGCCCCCGCCTTCTTGGGGGAGGCCGCCAACACCCCCGTCCGGGATGGGAGGGTGGCAGGCAGGCAGAACCCGCCGAGGACCCGGTGGGGCCTTGCGAGTCGGGCCCCGGACGGCGGAGCCATCCGCATGGCCGCGTGACCCCGCTGTGTCCTCGTCGGTTCCACCCACGGGGTTCCGTAGAAATCCCGGGCTGCGGGTGGGGAGGCCCCTCCGGGCCGCTGGCAGGGCCGGGAGTGCCCCAGGCCCTCGACGGTGGGGTGGTGAAGTATTTTGGGCTGTCAGTGCCAGAGCTGCGGTAGATGGGCCCAAAGCTGTGCTCAGAGCTGCAAGGCCATCCTCGGGCCGTGTCCTGTACGAAAAGCTTCTGGCAGTAACTTACTGACTTGACATCTGTCCTGGTTTTTGTATTGCATGCTCAGGCCGTGAGCGTGATAATAAACCTATGATGAATAAAGACTGCTGTCCCCTGAAAGGCTCGAGGTCATCCTCGTGGTCACATGGCTGAGAGTAAACACAGATAACTTGGAAATGAACAGCGCATGGTGCTTGATTGTTGTTTCTGAGGTGTTTCCTTGCAAGTGGCTAGTGCCGAGTTCTCCTGAAAGAAGCCTGCCAGCTGCAGAACAGCTGTTTCTGTCACGTGAACCTCACTGTCCTCTAGGAAACTTGTTACTTGGGTGGATACCTTGGTGTTGCCTCTTGATCCTGGCCAACAGAAACAGAGTTCTCTCCCGTTTCTGTTAGCGATAAAGATGTACAGGCCACATGGTGAAGATTGTGTTTGGCAGGTCCCTACCTGAGAGCATGTGAAGAAGCTCTGGAGTGGCATGCCAGTTAGTGCCATTATTTAATAGAAAATGAATTCCCTGTGAGTTAAAATACACTTTGAAATGCTGTGAAAAGTAGTGGAAGTGAAATAAAATTATGGCAATACTGATCCTGATCCTGTTGAGATACTGCTTTTCCAACTCCATAGTTCAATTCTAAAAGGCACAATTAATTCCCCCTTTCCTCTGTGGGGCTGATACAAAGGCCTCTGTTAGAAGCAAGAGGAGCAGGTCAGAACTATCATGGTGGGAAGTTTCTGAGAGTAGCTTAAGTAACCAGCCATTTGTCTAGATCAAATACTGGAAGGATGGTATCCTGTAGAAAATATAACCTAGGTATTAATGTGGCTGACTAGGGAAAGAGAAAAACAGCTGCTATTCCCCAGCTTTTCTTTTGAATTTGTAAATTTTGTTCATTAGAGCTTTTGTATAATTTGAACAGTTCTCATAATTTTTTTTTCACATTTTCCTCTCTTTAATGAGCCACATAAACATGTATAACAAGTGAAGTTACCAGTCTCAGAGATGTGTAGGAATGCAGCTACTCAATTAGTCAGGTGTGGCCTGACATGAGTCTTTAACAAAAAAATACTAACATTAATTAACAATTTAGAAGAAAGGGAGGCTGAACATTTGTTGAGAGGTATTGGAAAAAGAGTGTAGTTCTCCTTTCTGAATTCTAACACCTGTTATGTTTGTGTGGGATCTTCATATAACCATCTTATTTATTTACCTGTACACACTGTGTGTGTTGGTAGGTAGCGTTCTCCTGGACTGTGGCTTCTGGTCATGGCTTAAGAGGTTTTGCCAGGTAAAGAGCTACCAAATGTCAGCCAAGCAATTTCTTATTTACTTGGTTTCTTTTAAGAATTATTTCATTTTCTTGGAGAATCTGAATTAGTCACAGTAGTGAGGACTAGGCTATTGCTTGGTCCATTTTTGCTTTCAGGCCTCCTTGTTTTTCCCTGCAGTGCTGGAATGAGGAAGGGCATTCTGCTAGGCTTGGTTTGCATTAAACAGCTTGCTTTATGTCAGCACTAAGTTTCTTTTTTGAAGTATGGATTTGATGCTTCAGACACATACTAACTGCAGTGCAGAGAGCGGGCCAGTGGACTAGAAAATTTCTGATAATAATAGATGTCTGTAAATGGGAAAGGCTGAAGCTTAAAAAAATGTGATTAAAGGATGATAAAGTAAGCTTTTATGAATTTTAGCAGGGGGAGGGGGGAAAATCCCAGTCCTGAAAACAATAATACTTTGGTTTCTTCCTTTGAAAAGGAAGGTGTTGTTCCCAGTGTTTGACTGAGCACATTGCAGAGATGCATTTTCTCTAGGCAAGAGCAGAGTTTTTTTTTAAAAAAAAAGAATTGAAGTAGAATTATAGGCCTTGGGAAGGCCGAGTATACAATGCTTAAACCCATATATCCCATAATTTAGGTTTATTCAGCAAATGAACCTCAAGTATTCATAATAGGGATCTTGTTTTTGATGATTGTTTTTAAGGTTTTATGCATGTTTGCACCAGTGTTTTCTAATGTCCTTTTTGTTTTCAATCAAATTAAATGGTGGAATGATCACTTTCACACAGGGCAAACTCAGAAGATGAATCTCTTCCAGTCCATAACAAGTGCCTTGGACAATGCTTTAGCCAAAGATCCAACTGCAGGTACCTTATAATTGTTAGTGTGTTCTGCTTTATATAAATTGTGTTTTGGTTTGCCTACCTGTGCACAATATTTAGCGTATTTCTCAGCCTTTAAAGTTTTCTAAAAAGTGTTTCTACACTTTTTTCTCAAATCTTAAAAATGTGTTGCATTAACAGATTAGTAATGGATTATGTGATCTAAGATGCAGTTTTATCTGCTGTATTAGCTCCGTGTATTTCACTTGAAAGTGAGGACAGAAGATACATTATTTAACATGCATGAAGTATTACTGATGAGAGCTGTCCTTGAGGGCAGCTTAAGTCCCACTAGTAGGAGTTTTGAAAATATTACTTTTACATTTCTTATACTTTCTGTTCCCTAAAACCAGTATTTTTTGGAGACCATATATTCCTTGCTCTGTACATTCTGCTTTCTTCCCTGCCCTCCAAAGTTAATTTTTAGCTTTACTGATTTCTGTTCATCGTTATGCATAGGCAGTGTAAGATTTGCTAAGCTTTTGTGGTCTGGATAACCCATAACTTGGAAGATGCTACTTCATTATAGCAGGATGTAAAAGGCTTGTCCTAAACTATTGCACAAAACTATTTACTCCACTTTTAATTCTTACACATAAGAAGAGGTCTTTTGCTTCTGTTGTCCTAACAAAGGCATGATGATGGCCAGTTATCTGAAAGAGGTGCTTCATGCCATGAACACAGCTGCAAAGACTGCATCATCTTGTGTAATTTTGGGTTTTCTTCAGTATGTTAGTAGCCCTTTTTGGGACTCCTTGAATCACTGCTCAACCTAAAGTCTGACTGATTGTCTAATCTAGTGGGCTAAATTGCACATTATCTGTCCAGTACTATGCCTGTGTACATTCCCTCTCAATCTCAGCTGTTTTATATGCACCTCAGTTAGATTAAACTTGGACAAGTAAGGGTAAATTAGGGCCAAGAACAAATTTTATTACCATTTCTGTAGAATCAGCCATATGAAAGCAAGTAGAATGTTAGTCCAGCAGGAACCTAGACTCAGATATAATCTTGAGCCTTTAGAGAACCGGTTGCTCCAAGGTTCCAGTCCTTCTCTGCAGCTTTGCAGGCCTTAGTCTTTGTAAAGCCATTTGCAAGACCATGTTGGAGTTCTACAGTCCAGATGTGAATTCTCAGAATCACTTCACTTACTGAATTAATTAGGACTTTTTGCAATAGAAAACATGTCCTTCATATGTTTTTAGTTGTATGGGAATTGAGCAATTGTTAAGTGTGGAAATCCTCATACTTGTGTTGATGAGAATTAGAATCACTCCAGGAAAATATATTTCAGTGGCTGAACTGGATGAGTAAATCCATTCAATTTTGTGGATACCAGCATTAAATGGGAATATTTTTTGTAGCTGCCAGCTGGCTCAAAAAGTAAGGAGCCATATGGTAACAGAAAGGACTTACAAAGATTTTAAGTACATAAAATCCCTCCCAAATTATTGTTAGAAATTAGAGAAGTGATCTGGGGACATAGTTCAATCATACACTCCATGAGTGCATTCATTTTACATCTTTAGAGAAGTTACTTTTCTTTAAGGGGTGTCATTGATGTGATTAGCACAAGTATGCTAATCTCCTTTTAAGGATTCCAGTCATTATTTAATTAAAAACAGTATTTGAAGGGCAAGAAGGTTAACTTATTATTTTGTGTCCTTTAGAATATGAACAATATGGAAGAGTTGGGGAATAATCAGAACTGACCCTGGTTCATGCAAGCAGCTGCTGATGATACTGCTGCACATCTTACATGCCTAAAAAATTGAAATGGGCAATACTTGTTTCTGTGAAGCAGATAACAAAACTGTTTTAAGAAAAATTAAACATAGCCATTCCCTAAATTCAAAGAAAAAAGCCCTAACAGATTAGTTGATATGAAGCTAATTTTAGTGGTAAAAATTTATTGACTGCAAGAATAGTAGTGTTAAATACTGAGAACTGTCCTAGTTATTAAATATAGTCATCTTTTCTGTAGAGGAGCTCCTTCTGTAGAGTCACTCTTCAGGAGTCTGGCAAGTATTTTTGGAGAAGTCTTGACATTTCATATTGGATTGATATTTTGAAAAAAACTTCAATTTGATGGTTTTCAAAATACTGTATGTATTGAAATCTGTGGATGGAGAATGCAAGTGTTTACCAGTTGAAGCAGAAGGTTTAATTTCAGTATCTCTTTAGTGACTGAATGTAATTGCTTTTTGGAATTTTACTCATTTAATTTCAGGGACTGTGTTATTATAGGATGTTTCAAAATACTAGATAGCTAATGAAAGCCTGATAGAATCAGTTTCATGAATTCTGTTTTGAGACAGCTGTGTTGGTGTTTTGATTCCTCATTAACCGTGGTTCTTCATTTGTTATAGTCAGGCTGTGCATGAGAAATGCTTAGAACTAGATAAATCTTAAAGTGAAACGAAATGTTAGGAGTTACTTTTGTTAGTGTCAAATATATACTTTGAAACATGATTGTTTAAAAGTAAGATGCGTTGGAGTAATGTTAGCTCCCCTACTGTTCTTATTTTCAGTTGTATTTGGTGAAGACGTGGCCTTTGGTGGAGTCTTCAGATGTACAGTTGGCTTGCGAGACAAGTATGGTAAGTCAGTTTATAAATCTGACATCAGTTTCATATTAACATCTCTGCTCTCTTTTTTTACCCATTTTGCTATGAGAAGAACTGTTGCTGGAATGCTAAGAAACCATAAAATCAATGTTTCATGTGTGGCAGTCAAGTTAGTGTATAGCGTATATACACTGTATATATATGTATATATATACTAGCCTATATAAAATAGTGTATATTTTACAGGTCTTAGAAGCTGGTTGTGGCGACAGTAACATGATACAGCTTTTAATTTAACAATTGCTAGTCCCCAACTGGACTATTACAGAGAAGAAGAGGTTATATTAAGTTTCAGCAGCTTACTTTCTTCAAAGCACAGAGATGACTTTGACCTCTTGCAGCAAGTGATTAAATCTATTTAATGATAATAAAGATGTGCTATAGCCATCTTGGAGAACAAAAATCCACCTTTTTGTGAGTAAACCAAAAAAGGGAGAGGATGAAGACTGTGCTTCTAAGAAGTTTCAGAACACAATCATATTTTCTTGTCTTGCTTCTCTGCTTCAATTATTATATGGATGTTCTCTTGCTCTCTGGTTTACACGGTAGTGTTCAAATAACTTGGATAGAACTTCTGTTAGCTGTGATCTTTAGTGTTGCTTGTTGAGACCGAGTTACAGCTCTGTAACTGGTGTGATATGTTGACTGTGTGTACTAGAGTCCATATGAAAACCAGGCCTCTGAGACAGCAACCAGTTGCTGGAAACATAGGCAACAGAAGATGTTGTCTGGGAAATAAGTAACAGGAGCAGATGGTTCCAAAACCAGTTTGGTTTTAGTGAACATCTCGAGTTTAAGACAGAAGGGACAAACTTTATATTGTTAAGATGGTNCTATTTGGAAAGAACTCCTTTAAAGCGTGAGAGGGAACATGAGAATTGGAGAGGTACTTGTATGAACATTGAACAAGGACTAATGAAACCGGTATTGCCATTTGCTCAGAAAGGATGCTGACCTCTTCAGGGTGAATAAGAGGATAGATTTTATGAGGAAAAACTAAGAAGTGCTCTTGTTTCAGGTGACTGTAAAGTGAAATGGGCAAGTATATGGGTGATGGTGAGATCAGAGTAACAAGGTAGGAGGCTGTCTCTTCACATTTATTCAGATCATTGCAGATCTCATACTTCCTAGAGGAAAATCAAAAATCTCATTAAAAATTCAAAAAGCTTTTTGCTGTTTCCCTACATAAATAAAAAATTTGTTCTACAGATTCTGGTGTTTAGGTCTAGGTGAAAAGTTAACTGAAGGTGTTGATAGTGATTAAGAGAGAAGGAGGTAAAGATGGCATGACTTGATATGATGGTTTCACCCTGGCTGGAGGCCGGTACCCACCAAAGCTGCTCTATCACTCCTCTCAAGTGGACACAGGAGAAAAAATGTAATGAAAGGCTCATGGGTTGATATAAGGATATGGAGAGATCACAAACTGATTACTGCTATGGGCAAAACAGACTTGACTTACAGAAATTGGTTGAATTTGTTACCAATCAAAATCAGAGTAGGGTAATGAGAAGTAAAACACGTCTTAAAAACACGTTCCCTCTACCGCTCCCTCCTTTCTGTGCTTAACTTCACTCTTGATTTTCTCCCTTCTCCTCCCCGCACAGTGGCACAGGGAGACAGAGAATTGGAGTTATGGTCAGTTCATCCCTTGTTGTCTCTGCCACTGCTTCTTCCTCTTGAAGAGGAGTGCTTTCCCTGTTGCAACGTGGAGTCCTCCCCACAGGAGACAGTTCTCCATAAACTTTTCCAGTATGACTCTTTTTCCTGGGCCCTTTCCACAACGTGCAGTCCTTTGGGAGCAGGGTGCTCCAGCATGGGTCCTACTTGAGGTCACAAACTCTGCCAGCAAAGCTACTCCAGTACGAGCTCCTCTCTCCACAGGGCCACAGGTTCTGCCACGAGCCTGCTCCAGTGTGGGCTTCCCATGGGATTGCAGTGTCCTTGTTTTTTGGACATCCAGCTGCTCTGAAGTGGTTCCTTGAGGGGCTGCAGGTGGATCTCTGCTCCACCATGGACCTCCATGGGCTGCAGAGGCACAGCCACCTCACCATGGGCAGCACCAGTCTGTACCATAACTTTTTTTTTGTTTCCTTCTTAAATATATTATCACAGAGGCATTACTGACCTTGCTAATAGTCTCATCCTTGGCCAGAGGAGGGTCTGTCCTGAAGCTGACTGACATTGGCTCTAGGGCCATAGAGGAGATTTCTGGAAGCTTCTCACAGAAGCCACACCTGTAGCTCCTTCCTCTTTTATCAAAACCTGACCATACAAACCCAACACACAAGAAAAATAAAAGTTCCTTATGATGCTTCTGAGGCACCCATAAGGGAATGAAAGACAATATCTGAAATACAAGTTTGAACAGAAAGAGAGTCTGAAGAGAAGGTCCTGAATTTAGGACTCATTTACAGAATGGAAATTCAGTTTTGTAAGGCAAGTAAGAGAACATGGATAACTCAACTTCTTTCTTCTCTGATGGTGAAATTCAATAGAAAACAGGCAGTGGCTGAAGAGGGAATGGTACAGATGAACTAGTGAAAATATAATTAAAATGCTGAGGAGAAACAGAAAAGACTGAAGGTGCAAAACTGAAAGAATAGCACATTTTGAGGGGTGTGTCTGCCTATCTGTGCAGTCTCAGAGATTAAATAAATATTGGGTGGAGTGCTTGTTTTATGAAAAGGCTAAAACTCCATGTAAAATAAGGAGGAAATCCAGATGGAAGTGACAGCCAACCAACCTGATGGATCTTATGAGGAAGATTACATACACTTACTGACTCTGTCCCCGTCCCCCTCCTGAATTTAATGTCAAATTCTAATAGGTGATGCAAGTAATATAATATGAGGTTGTTTTTGTGTGTTCATATAAAATACGAAGGAATAAGTGGGATTTTTCCTCCTATCCTGGAAGAGAGAGGCTGAATGATGTTTCATTTGTTTAGTTTCATTTTCCTTATTGATAATTAAAGTCACTAGGTGGCAGTCTATGCCTGTAAGTTGTTATTTTGATACAAATTGATAATTCATTTTTAAGCACTTTTATAGAGGTCGAGGTCTAAATATCATCTAATATTATAGTAGGAAGAATTTAATATATTAATACTGTGTAGTGGTATTATAGAGATGTTGGTTGCTGTCCAGAATGCTACTGCAGTCTCTCTGGAGAGACAGAAGAGAAATTTGCTTGTAGAATAAAATGGTCATTAAATATAAAAGCGGCTTCTTTTTTTTTTTTTTCCCGGTGGGGTATTATTTTGTATAAACACAGACAGAGGCCTGTACTAGTAAGTAAAGGAAAACTCATTGAATATTTAAGGAAATAAATACAACCTTTCGATCAGATGATTTTTTAACATGCTACCAGAATTTTGTTTAAAAATACTTAATGAAGGAATTGTATATAAGTAAGTCAATGTGTGAAAGTTACATTTCCATGATAGTATGACTAAAAATAGTATGTTTGTTCGTATACATCTTACTTAAAGCTCTGACATACATTATTCTAGTTTTCTGAGATTGAATTGAATGTTCAAAAATCGGTCACTGTATAATTCTGAAAATGAATAGACTTTCTGAAATATTTATGCAGAATGTTCCTTTCAGATAAGGGAAATAACTGTTGTACACTTTTTTCCTTTGTCCTCTCCCTCTGGTCTGGTACACTGGAAGGCATATTCATGTTATTTTTCTTACCTCCTTCCCCATCATCCTCTGACAGGTTTTAGATTTTCTCCATTTTGCAGAAGTTATATCCTCTAACCTCTAGAGTATCTTTATTTAAATAAGGAATACTTGCTGTTCCATAGTCCTGCTCTATGGAGGAGTTTCCTATCCTTAGAAGAGTGTGATGTAAACTGCCTACTGTATTTTTATAGCCTAGGTAACGTGTGCAAGCATTTTTTAAATTTAATTTTTTTAAAGGGAAGTACATATTATTCCAATCCTTTGGACATAGTGCTGTCCATTTGTCTTTGAGTCTGCAAGTGGATTTGAAAAAACCGTCTTGGAGTGGGAATATGTGTCCTGTTGCTCTGCTTCAAGTGTGAAGTAAAGTTACAATGTGTAAACCTCACTATCATCCACATGACAGAAATATAGAGGAGATCAGAGGTAGGAGGAATTAGATGATAGGAGGTAAAGAAACTGGAGGAAAAAAAAGAGGTAAAAACAAGGTACAAATGGAGAAACTGGACAGAAGTGAAAACTGAGAAATAAGAATAGCAGAAACAGTGACTGACAAGGGATGTCACTCAAAAGAATGGTAGGGGAGGTGTTTTTTTGTATAACTCAAAAAAACCCCAAATAATCAAAAAAACCCTAAACAAACAAACAAGACCTCTCTATCCTCCTGTAGCCAAGAAATGAAAATTACATAAACAAAAAAGTGAAGTACATACATATATATGTATAATACTTGCCTTGAATGTTCTTTCTGCTGTTGTCCAAACTCCTGCCACTTGAGGGCTTCCTTCTGTAAGTGCCTCTGTGGTGATTTGTCTTTTATACCATTCTGGCCTGCACTTGAAGGGAGAATCTAATGTGCACTTGCTGCCATGTCAAAAGATTGTCCTTAGCGAGGGTAAGGATCAGGAGCGTTCTGACTGTCAGAACTTTGTATTTTGATATTTTGAGAATGTGGAATAGGATCAGTCCTTGCTCAGAACTCTTAAGTGTCCAACAGAAGAAAGGTGAGCTTGGCAAGTCTTTCCCCATAGCAGTTTATATGTTCACTTTTACAGATAAGGTTTGCAAACTTTTGAGGTTCCAGTCAATTCCGTATTAGGCAACAGCCTGCAGTTCCTTGTCATGGAATGTCCTGTTTGCCATCAAGGGAGTGTAGGTGACTATATAAGCTAGATTCCCAGTATTTGCAGGCCTGAATAGATTGTTTTCTAAGTTTTTGACCTATTGAAAATTAATTTTGACTGAAAGAGTAGTGTAAATGAGTCTTTTACTTTTCAGTAGGGAATTCCTGAATAATGTCATTTTAATTCCCCTGCAACTATTTGTAAATGCAGGTAGAATATGAATACTTTGAATGGGAAGTATTATTTCAAAGACTGTCTCAGTTTCAGGAGGATGTCACTGTGATACCTTGCCCAGGGTATAAGAGACTTGGCCTAACACTGTCCATCGGGAGTTGTGGACTTACTCCACAAAGATTTGACTGAGATGCCAAAGCTGATCTTTGTGAAGATACAGCAGAAATGCTTTTTTCAGCAGTTGTCCTTTTAAAATGTTTTGGAATGAATTTGTCTTTTGCTGCTGTGATTAATTTGTCACTGTTTGGGATCCTTTGTGTGAACACAGAGTGAACAAAAGGAGGATAGGTTTCTTCCTTTCTGGATTAATGTCCCATCACTGGTTGAAGGGTTTTTGACTCGCGGCTTTTTTATTTTTTTATTTGTTCTCTTTGGTCTGTTATTGATGTTCTCTTCCTTTTGTTTGTCAGTGCATACAGAGATGTACTGCCCACAGCAGCTTATGGTACCCTCAAACACAGTCCATTAGAACAAAGTGGTTTTTGCAAGGTTTCTGTGTAACATTGCTGAAATGTTCTAGAGTGATGTTTGCTGCCTTTATTAGCAATGCAGTGTGTACTGTCAGTTTGTCCCCAGGTATTTTTCTAATCTACTGCAGTGCAGCCACTAATTGCTTTTTTGCTGGGTGGACACTTGATAAAATGAAACTCAGTGAGAACAGCTGTGTGTCACTCCTAAACATACATAGGATAACACAAAATCAATGTTAGATAATTTCCTTTTAGGTAATTCTGAGTTACAGATGTGGATAGAGACATTAATACATTCAGGTAGTAGTAAATGTATAATAAGCATTGTTTTTCTCCTTACAGTTTTGTCATGTAATGTGGAAGGGGTATGCACAAGTCACTTGAAATTTAATTATCTTTTTTCCCTAATATTTTCAAGCTTATAGGATTGTTTTATATATAATCCTTCCTGTGTCTTACTCTTACTCTTACTCTTACTCTTACTCTTACTCTTACTCTTACTCTTACTCTTACTCTTACTCTTACTCTTACTCTTACTCTTACTCTTACTCTTACTCTTACTCTTACTCTTACTCTTACTCTTACTCTTACTCTTACTCTTACTCTTACTCTTACTCATTTTGATGCAGCCAGAAGTATAAATATAGTTGCTAGGATTATTTTCTTCTAAGCCAGGGTTTAAAAAAAGTGTGAAATAGATAGGGAGCAGATTGTAAACAGTAATTTCTGTCTATTGAATCAGTTCAGGATATTTTCTTGCAAACTGATAAATCACAGGGGAAAAAAAAAAGAACACCAAGAGAAGGTAACACTTTTATTGAGTCCTGTGAGAATAGAGGGAGTTGAATCAGGAATTTTTCCTGTGGCAAATTTCAAACACATCAAAAAGCGAGTGACTAAACTACATATGAAACCACAGTTGTAGCTGTGAAAGAAAATAGTATCCTTATGTTCCTTATGTCAGGATGACCTAGCCACATTAGCAATCAGCTGGATGCTTTAAAAATGATTTTATTTATCACTTCCATACTTGTTTTCCTGTCCTTTCCTTTCTGTCTGCCTTACAAAATTTTCTCTCTGAAGCACAGGGTATATTTTGGGACAGATCATCTGGCAAAGGCTGTTTTTAGCCTTCAGTGGTGAAGTTTCTCTGGCTTTCCTACATACATGGTCCCAGTGCAGGATTATTGTTATGGTTTGAAGTTTTTCTGTAGCGATCAGTTTTCTCTTAACTCTGGTTGCTGCAGCTGGAGTATATAGGGCATCCAAAACTGGATACTTTAGTCTCATGTTTTACTGAGTAAAACCTGGTTGCTTACAGCTCTGTGTTGTTGCATCCCATGATAATGCTAGCTTGTCTTGCAGCAATAATGTTTATTTACAACACCTGATCCACTGTAATCCCTGGTTGTGATTCTGTGGGCCTTGTGTCTAAGGTTTAAACACCTGTGTGAGTTTTCAGGGAACACTTCATTGTCCGTAAATGAATCGTTTATTTATAGTCCAGTAAACTAATTCAATAGTCTTTGTTTATTTGGCCAGGAGATGGCTGTACCTAGCTATGCCCAAAGCACACCAGCTTATCTAAAAAAATAGTAGTCATTTTTGAAGATAAGTATTTACTTGAGCACAATATTATTCTATGAGCTTTAGCTGTAGAAAACTCCTGAAAGCAAGTTCTGTGTTTTAAGTGAAAAGCCTCTGGAGGAAAACATGGGTGAGAAGATACTTGTCCCCATGTTTTTATGGTATTTGGTGAAGGTTGTTGGCTGAAGTTACCATGTGCTTGCAAAAACTGCATCATGTCCTGATGGTTTTTAGTAGCATGAAATTATGAGAGAAACTTTTGAAGTGGAGCTAATACATGTAGATATAGTATAGGGTTGTTTTTAAAAAAATTCTGATAGTTTGCCTCTAAAATACATCAAACACTTTGAAATGTTTATATTGTAAATATTTTTGTTAATGATTTCAGGACATTTTTTATTGTGTAAACTATACTTAATGTTACTAGTAAGGGAGCAAAAATCTGTCAGTGGAGATTCTGGGTTGTTCTGGTTGTTCTTGTAGTCTCAAATGTTACACTGCAAAGGTAAGAAGTACAAGAACACAATTTGGATGGACTCTAGTGCAATATATTAAGGTGCTGTGTTCTGCCTCCCAAAAGCTACTAATAGTTGGGTCTCAATTCAGTAGGTGGGAAGACAGTCTGAGGTTTTTATATGGAATTTTTAATCAGTAATCATGATGTCTTTTACATTCTTCTGGAACATAACCATATGCTATCAGGAGGAGGAGGAAAAACTCAGCCTAAAGTAGGGTAAGTGTTAGGGCTTTACTATATAAATGGGTAGAAAAATGTTATTTCAATGCTTCAAAAGCAGACTGCAAGCTTGCTGGAGAAACATGGTGCTTCTTTGGCATAGGTCCTGGTCCTTCTAAAACATTGCATTTGGTAGAAGGAAGGAGTTCAGAATTTTGACATCATGGACATAAATTAAGGGTGAAACATTCTATTTTATTCAGAGTTCAAAATGACTACTTGTGTGTAGATTGAATAAAACCTAAATAGCCTGGGGTTTGGTTATCATCATTTCTTTGTGGATAGATTTAAATGGAGAATTCTGCAGCTTTCTTGCCTGGTTCTCCCAGAACAGTTTGGCAAGACCTGGATTTGTTCTGATTTATATAAATGTCTTTGAACAGTAACATCTGGAGAACGTGTTCCGGACTCATTACACAATAGTACATTTTGTTCATTTTTGTCTTAAATAGCCAATTCTTTTCTGAAGATTTACAGTTAGAGAAAGAAGAAAAGTTATTTGGTAACTTGGTAAAATGTAATGTGTCCTTTTTACACCTTTTGTGTCTGTGGGATAATGATATAAATCAGTCTTGGTCAGAGCTAAATAGCTTTTATTTTAGTTTTGTTTTTCTTTTCTTTTTAGTTGTTCTGATAGTGTGCCTGGTGTGAAAATTGTATTTTATTTATTTGGGGCTTACTAATATTTATTATGTTTCTTTTCCTATGTTGTAAACCTGTTTGAAGGAAAGATAAGGAATATATATTTTAATATAGAACTTGATACTCAGTGCAGCATTTAAGAAAGCTGTTCCCACATTTTTAAGATATTTCAAGATACATTGCTGGGCAAAAAAGTGTGTGCTGCTGAACTTCATAAAAATGGAATTTTCCACTTCAGAAAATACTTGCAGTGAAACATGTAAAAACAATATTTTGATAATATCATGTCAAGGAGGATGAAACTTCATGTATTAAAGATCCAAGGTGGAATTGATGAGCATAACTAGGCTTTGCAGTCTGTATTAATACCAAGTCTGCAAGCACATTTGGTGTACCTTCTTTTAGACATCTCTCTTTGTGCCTTTGCAATTCCTTTGGTGGAATTAAGTGATTCTCAATTTCTTTGGTTAGTCCTGTGATTCCCTCTGTTTCATTTGTATGTTTGTTTATTCCGCTCATCAGCTGGGGTTAATTCAATATGTCTGCTGTTCTTTATACTGTGTTTGGTGGCAAGAGGGTGGTAATTTCAATTTAAGAAGGTGCTGCAAACTTTATTACAGGGAATAAAACTCTCAGAATTTTCTTGGAAGTAATTTCCTTGAAGCCTAAAAGAGTGAAAAAATCAAGACTAATACCCAAGTCTGGAGATTGTCCAAGCAGATTTGCAGCAGAAGCACTTTGAGGTGCAGGTTAATCTTATTTTGATTTAATTCAGAGCCATCTTTCACTGGCCAGGTTGACATAACGTGGTAGTAATTTATTACAAAAGATCTCTTTTTTAATTTGCAGAAACATTAAATCCTCAAAACCTGGCATAGGGTTTTCACGTGTAGATGGAAGCACAAAGTGCAGACTAATTTATTAATTTTTCTCATGCACATGCTTTGCATTATAAGGGGACAGGCATGGTTACCAGTGAGATCTGTAAGATGGTTTTCATTACTGCAGATTACTGGTCATTGAGCTCTTTGCTTCTGAGTACTTCTACAGCAGCATGAGATTCTTGCTCTTGTGTTGAGAATACTTGCTTCACAATTCCAGGTAGATCCAGCATGCTTTCATGCTTTCACATTTACCATAAGATATGTCTACACTGCTGATGCTGAGGAATGTGAGAGAGAGTAATGTGCATTTGACATTTTTTCCTACTCCTTGGTTTGTCATCCAGATGGTGGGCGCAGCATATTACAGCAGAATTTTCATTAACAGGTTGCAATACATAGCTTTGACTACTGTTCTGTGTTTCCTGTTGGATCTCTGTCATGTCATATCATGTCATCTTGCAGATGATGTGAAAATGCATGGAACCAACCTAAGTCTTGTAAATGAGCTGGTGTGTTGCCCTCTGCTGATACCCACATGTATGTATTTGGTATATGTCAATTTTGGGGCATATTTTTGCAAGTAAGCCCTCAATCATCTGGCATAGCTTCTCATGTCAAACTGTGTCAATTATGCTTTTGTGCAAGTATGCTTCTCACACAGCAAAAGTTTTTGGTAGTTGACAAAGGAATGTTATTAATCATAGCTGGAGGAATATTTGAATGCTTTGTCCAGTTAGGCATTGCTCTTTTTTATTTAGGCTGCAACTGGTTGTATGAGCCAAATGATGAGGAGGATTTCAGTGAGGAGTGGGAAGCCCGCATGAATGTTTGAACTAGCAGTTCCAGCTCAAAGTGTTCTCAACAAGTCATTCTTTTACTCAAGATGATGTGTTTTCCTTCCAAGAGCTCATTAGATCAAAACTACTCTTTCACCTCTTCTTCCTCCAAGAGTCCCTTAGAAAAGTGAAAAGAAATTCTGGTGAGGAAATCTGCCACTGAGATGTGAGTTGCTTTTAAAATGTTTTCCTAAGAGTGTGGATCTGAATCGTTACTATTTTATTGATGTCATGAAATGCTTCCATCAACAGGACAGGTAAAAAGGACAGGCATTAAAAGTTTGGGCTGTCAGCATGTAGCCCAGCTTGGGGCTGTTAGTAAACCATAGAGGGTTATAAGGAGAAGACCTTGAAATTCATCTGTTTCAAACCAGTACTCGGCACAGAGTTGAGTTTAGGTTGCCTGTGGTCTTGGCTAGCTGAGTTTTGAACATGTCCGAGGCAGGAGCTTCTACCTCTTGGGACAGCTTATTCCAGCATGTGACTACTGTGATAGTGAGGATTTTTTTCTTTAATATAATTAGTTTACTTTTTTGCATCATTCTTTCACTTGACACTGTGTACCTGAGAAGAGTCTCCTCTTACCCCTGTTCATCCTACTGCTTAGCTGCTCTTCTGTTGTAGGAGGATTAAATGAGTTGCAACGTTACCAGCATTCAAAGCTAAAACCAAACCTTTGCATTAATCTCCCCCAACTCCCCCACTTCTTTCCTGAGAAAGGGAGAGAATTACATAACATATTTTAATATTTTCAGTTTATTCTTTAGCTTTTGGTGGCTGCTAGTTTGTCACAAATGACAGGAAGTTTGAACTGGAGGAGAGGGCTAAAAATGAAATCTTCACTCTTTGCTTAGGAAGGCAGTCTGTAAGCCTGACAAGGACCTTCGTAATGTTATATTCATGCTGTGAAGTTTTAGAATTTACTAAGTTCTACTAGAAAGTTTTCCTTCCAACCCTGAAATTTGGTAACTGTGCAGATTGTAAGAATTTCTATGTAATGGACGAGGTTACTTCCTGTCCATAGTAACCTTTTCCTTGTACTTCAGCACTTGTCCTGACTCTGATATTATTTGTGGTCTTTGAGAGTGAGGGTTAAATGAAAATGCAATAAACATGCTTTTCCCCTGAGGGAATCTTGGGGGAGAGGAGGTGAAAGTGTAGTTGTGATCTAATAAGCTCTTAGAAGAAAAATGCATTGTCTTGGGTCAAAGAATGACTTGTTGAGAACACACTGAGCTAGAGCTACTAGTTCAAACATTCATGTTTCTTTAAATGTATGATTCAGTAACTGGGGGATACTTAGGAGAAAAATACACCCATCAGCTGTTCCTAATTTCTAAATTACTTGAAGTGCTTTTCTAAAGTGTTGGTGATGTCAGTGACTTACATGATAAACCTGTGAAGAATTCCTGTCCTTAGCAGTTCCCAGGCAGAGCAGGTGTCCTTTACTTTGGGCAATACAGTGGTGACAATGGTTCAGAAGGATGCATTTTTTGTGGGATTTTTTTTTCCCCCAAATGAAGCATATTTAAGACTCCTGTGAGCAAATGAAACCAAGTAAGAAAGACTTATCTGTCATTTGAACTTTAAAACCTCTGTCTAAAACTAGAATAAGAAGCCATCTCCTTTGTTGCAAAATAGAGCATGATAGCAGATTTTGCAGCAGCAGAATAGGAAGAAGCTAATTTAGTTTAGCGCATGCAGATCTCATTTCTGACCCTGTTGTTAGTTGCTCACACATTTCGGCAGTATGTTTTTTTTACTAGCTTTTGTATCTTACTGCCATAATGTGACTTTTTGGAATATTTATGGAAATTGTAATGGGAGTGCCATGTACTTAGTTGCTAAATAATCAAAATTTGAGTGACTTTTTAATTCAAGGTAACTAAATGTTGAAATTGATTTCAAGGCTTAGGCAGTGTACACAGAACGTGTGTGGATACATGTATTTCTCCTGTTAATAGACCCAGCTCACTGCACTTGACTTGAGACTTTACACTGACATGACTGAGGGCTAAGACCTGGTCACTCAGCTCTGGAGTTGGCCGAGTTCTGCTGGGTCTTTGGAATGTAAGGAATGTTTGGGCACACAACAAACACGAACATGTTCTTGGTTTTTGCAGGATACAGCGTTGGGGAAGAACAGGAGAGCAGTACAACTAAATTATGTTAGTTGTTATTTTGTGCACAGTGGGTAAAAGTGATCTTCAGAAGTTAAAAGCTACTTGCATATGAAGTCCTTTTCATTTGATATAATCACTTTTATCAGTTGAATGAAATAATGTATTTTAGTATGCATAACTCTGGAAAAAGCAGCTTTTTAAACAGCACAGCATGTTAGTGTGCAAGATTTCAAGACTGAGAGTAAAACCATCTCTGTGTCAGTGAACCTGAAGCCCTGCTTTGGACAAGTAGGTTTGAAATTTCTATATTCAGCTGTGAAGTTAATGTGTGTTTACTGGTATTCCCTTTAGAGCAATAGGGGCTATTTTTTTAAAGCTGGAGAACTGTGACTAGGTTATCAGTAGAAAAAATGGTAGAAGAAAATGATTAAAACTAATAGGTTAGTGGAACTACTTTTTGTTAACCCAGGAGCTCTTAAAGAGCTGAGTATAAATTTAACAAATTTACTTGCTGTTTGGCCTGCCCTCATATAGTACCAGAGAGAAGACTACAAGTGTCACCAGTTGTAAAATGGGGTTTAAAAGGGATGGTGGGATCAAGAAAGCTTAAATGTTGAATAGATTGTGTTAGTTATGTTAAGAAATAAAATTAGTAGACTGATGTATAAGTACATCTCTGAAAATCCTAGATATGTTAAGGATCAAAAAGGTCTTTAAAGGCAGGACTGACTGGAAATCAGTAATTCCTATTTGAATTTTCTACACAAAGTCCCTGGTGAGTAGCAAAAAAGCTCATCTGCTGGGGCTTCCTTTTTTTTCCAATATTTTCTGCATGTGCAGCCTGACTGCTTTGGTTGAACTCTTAATATATTTAGCTTCTTAGACTTCTCTGTTTGACTTCTGATGAATGTTATAAATGGAAGTCAGTGAGATTATTGGGACAAATAAAATACTGTCCATGTATATAGTTAATGCTGCTCAGTACTGACTTCTTTTAAGATGTGTTATGCATTTTGCCACCAGTGATGTAGAAGTATTTTGGAAACAAAGCACAGTTGTCCTTTGGCTAAATCACCAGCAATACTCCTTAAAGCACCCAAATGGTCCAGGGTGGACTCATGCAGAGTGATATGAAATTACTCAGAGCTGGAGCATTGGGTAATGTGTAAACATTATAGATGTAATATTGTTTGAATATCTCATTTTTGAAGTTAAATTAAGACAGGAACATGACTTGTTGCATTTACTGAAATCTGAAATACTTTTTTCCTGATGGGTTGGAATAAATAAAAATGAAGCAGCCAAAACTTTAATGCCCAATAATTGACTACAAATGTCTGTAAACATGTTCTGTTAGGTTGCTATGAAACTCCTTATTCCTGGCGAACAAGAAGATGACTGTGAGACTGCCTTAAAGCTGCTGTCTCTTACACAAAGGGTCAGTGGTAACTTGAACTTGAACATCCATGGGGTACTCTTTGTTCTGAAAATCACAAAGATCACTCCTTTTTCATTTAAGTGATATGAACTGAGTATGGCTTCTTTCCCCTAATGTTTGTTCTTCATAATTTCAGATATTCCTTATTAGGGAAGACTTTGAGTGTTTTTTCACTTCCTTAACGTGCATCTAGTCTTACTCCTTTGTTATTGGCATGAAGAGATGAGAAGAATCATCCTTTTTTTTTCGCATAACCATCCGTGTTTGCCGTATTCCTTCCCTGGGTAGCTGGCAAAGGGCACCGACCTGTTCAGATGGCTGAAAGCAGGGATGTTTACAAAGCCAGGCAGGCCAATTGAAATGCACACCGGTGTAATGTTCTTCCTGCAGAGGCTGACGCACCTGGCTTCAGAAAATGCAGAGGTGCTACTTTCACCTGGACTGACAAGTCAGCTCATTCAGTTGGTGTTAGTTTGTTTTGAACTGCGTGGCTGACGCAAGTCACCGGAGGAGAACACACTTTAGGAAGTGTTTCTTTGTTGGTAAGGAAATGAAAAAGGGAAACACAAAATATCTCTGGATTATTTGTCTGCTTCAGTCAGATTTCAGCTGAACTCTGACTTAGCTGGTTTGCAGAGGGTGATGTAAATGGCTGTTTATCAGAATGGACTTGCCTTTCACATTTTGGAAAAAAGTGAAAAAATAAGAAAATGTGAAATAAAATAGATAAAAATACATATGCTTAATGCATTTAAATGCTAAATATTTAAATTTTTTTTGTTAGTTTTAGTAATGATTTTTATACTGTATCAAAAAAATAGAAGGTTAAAGCAACACCATACCTTTTCTACTGTTTGGGGAAATTAATAATTTTTTTTATCCTAATAATGTGTATGTCCTTTTGTCATAAGAGGCTAGATTTTATAAAGAAACTCTTGAAACTCTACCCAAAGTTGTTTTCCAATCTAATATATGGTAAAATGCTTTAGGATTTGCGTTTAAGAGGTCCATATTTTAGTTTTAATGTTACAGTCAAAACCATTCCTGAGTAATAGATTTCATTCATTGAGGTCCCTAGCTCACTCTTTTCTGTTTTGAGTCATGGTGCTTTAGAATTGTACCTTTAGTCCCAAAACTCCAAATCAGGTGCTTCACACTCCTCACATTACAGCTATCTCATTACATTTCACTTCTGCTTTATTGATTTTCACTTCATTTATTTCATCATCCTCCAGTGATAGCAGCATGATGCCTCTCATTTAATATCTCAGTACTATTTGGCAGTTTTATTAGGATGTATTTTATATTTTGAATTAGAGAGTTACATACTAGTGTGGTGGTGGACTTAACATGCTTTTAAATTAGTTCACCATCCTAAACTGATATTAAAGAATTAATTTTCAAGTTTGTATCAATTATTAGTTAAAATCTTATTTTACAGGATTGTTCAAATATATTTCATTTTTTGTGTGAGGGTTATTTATTTATTGAACCTGTGTATTAGGCTATTTCAATGTACTTTGAAAAATCTGTTAATAAAGAAAAATGTTAGGTAATCTATAAGTCTTAGATCAAAGCATCCTGTAAACAAGTGAAGGGAAAAATAGTGATCTGTCAATGGACTTACTAGAAGCAGGAAAGTAGAAAGTAGGAAAGAAAAATACCAACATTACCATATTTCTTCATACTGTTAATACATTTTTAGCTTATTAAAATAGCATTTGTTTTAAGTTAAAATTAATTGTGTCAGTGAAAGAGAAGGGAATCAAGATGGCTAATTGATGGTATGCTAGATAAATAAAAGAGAGGGAAGGAAGTGTTTGCCAAATGTTTATGGTGTTACAGATGGATATGGGTATAGGGCTTCTGCCCTGTGAAGATGTCTTCACAGTTGTGGTGGTAAGACCTGGGACAGCTACACATTTGTACAGGAAGTTTATTTTCCTCTTTTTTTTTGGCCATGATGTCTGGCATCAGAGAGAGCACACCAGAGGACGTAATATAGGGACTGAGATTACAGCCCCTTCAGGAATGAGAAGAATTTACACAGTGAAGAGTTTCTCTAGGGGAAAAAATAATCTTGTATTCTCTTTGTTTCCACTGTCTTGTATGAGAAATCATGTTGTGTCCTGCAATTGTGGCAGTTCTTTGGATTTGTGTTGGCTTGTGTAGCCTCACTGACACCACCTACACTGTTGTATCATTCGATGGCATGTCTTTTTTTACTTGCTTTAAATGAATGTTCCTGGTGGAGGAAAAAAAACAAACAGGAAAGCAGAGGGGGAGCCAAAAACATATTCACTGATACATATACATACCTACATACACATGGACAGGATACAAGGGGTGACAGTGGTGTGCTGTGTGGTGTGTGAAAATGAAAGATGTGTCCTTTAAAGATTGTTAAGCGTACTTCCCTTGAGTATATTGCAGATACAGCCTTGGGCAGTGGTTTTTCCCTAATCATCTCTTTCTGAAAACTTTTATTAGCTTTCCTTTTTATATTTGAACTTAGAGATATTGAAAGTAGAAAACCTCCTAGGTACAGCTTTCCCACGTATTTAGTCTGGTTTTTTGGTTAGTTGTTTCATGGTTATTTTGTTATTGTTTAGTTTATTTCATAGCCACTGGTGTGCACAGTACACATTTGTTCCATCCAGTTTGGAGTCTTGGCATTTTCATACGTGATGGATTCCTATAGAAACATACTGTCTACCCAGTGTTCTAAAGGGAAGATTTAATAGCAGACTGAGATTTTTCTGCTGTAGTCCCTTGGCAGAAAAGTACTGCTGGCAAATATTGTAAATATGTCTTATAGAGGATATTGCAGTGGTGTTTCATCTCCCTCCCACGCCTTCTTGCTTTTAATTTCATGAATTTTGTTTGCTGCTCTCTATTAGATTGATGCGTATTTGGGATCTGAAATTACTGTGGCACAGAAATATGTCAGGACTAAAATAACCTCTTGCTCTCCATAGGGAAGAAATGAAATCAAATGTTTTGGGTTTGTAGCAGGAGCTGCAGTTCCTTGGAGACAAAGCAAAGTATATAAATGTGGCCTTACCTTGGGAGAGAAGAGTGGTAAGAATGGGCACTACTGATGGGGAGTGTGGACAAGAGGCGGTATGCTTTTGTACATGTCCCCTGGATATCTGTGTGCCTTGGAGTAGGGACAGTTGCTTTGCAGTGCCTGGAAACAAATGGAAGAAACAACACTTACCTTTATTGTAAACTTTTAAAAATGCTTCTAAGTATTGTTTAAGTGTGAATATGTCAGAATAAATTTTCCTTCAAGTTTTAAGAATGTTGTAAGTTGCAGAAACTGTTCTTAGTTTTCATTTAGTTTCTCCTTTTCTTCCTCTGAGTTGTAAATAAGTTAAAGTATCTGTACTGTAATGGATGATTATTGTTTCTACACCTAAAAAAACCCACCTAGACAGCCGTATGCTTAATTGCATGTGATTTTTTGATAAGCAAAATATTTCTGGGACAATGTTTTCCACTTAGAACTGGCGTATTAAAGGAATTATGTGATTGTTTTTTTTTTTTTTTTTAATATAGGTAAAGACAGAGTTTTCAACACCCCTTTATGTGAGCAAGGAATTGTTGGCTTTGCTATTGGAATTGCTGTTACAGGTGCTACAGCCATTGCAGAAATTCAATTTGCAGATTACATTTTTCCAGCATTTGATCAGGTTAGTACTAATAAATTTGAGAGCGGTTAAAAGAAATCTTACCACTGTTTAAATTAGTCTTGTGTTAGCATTAGTACTTGGTTTGAATATGTAATTTTTGCAAATATAACCACAGCTGTATTACTAATATTTATGCATGCCTTAGGTAAACAGGCATAAACTGCAAGCAGTGCTAGTACTGTACTGTAAACAGTAAACTGTACCATGGCCAGTTTGAAGGCTTATTAAATAATGGAAATTAAAGATCTGGTTTGAGGCAAATGTCTGTTTGTTTTAATTTTTGGTTTTGTGGCTGTGTTGGCTTCAGCAGTCATAAATTCAACAGTGTGTGTCTTCTGAACACAGTCTCATTTCTGCATACAGCTGCAGCTGGCCTTGTGTCCACAGGACAGAGTACAGATCTGGACTGGGCTGATTGACAGTGTAGAATGAGGAAAAAACTGGGTTATAAGGCTACCCCTGAGGCTTAGGCATCTGACTTGAATGCAGTAAATTACAGGTTTATTGTCTTTGCACTGACTTACAGTATTCCTTTGCTTCTGAATCCCATGCATGGAACAGATGATGTAGTTATGTTGCATGTATTGAAGTGTCTTGATGCATAACTGCAGGTATTGGACTGAATGTTGCTTCTGCATATAAATCTTCCCAGATTGTTAATGAAGCAGCAAAATACCGCTACCGCTCTGGGGATCTGTTCAACTGTGGAAGCCTCACCATTAGAGCACCCTGGGGCTGTGTGGGTCATGGTGCACTCTATCACTCTCAAAGTCCAGAAGCCTTTTTTGCTCACTGTCCAGGAATAAAGGTATAGTAACTCTTATTTTATGAAGATTAATTTTGTTTGTTTGTTTTATAGTGGACCTGACTAGCAATGAATCTGGGTGCAGACAGGGGAAGAAGAGTAGATATCAATTCACAACAAAACAGCTGAATATGTTAATTAAAAGCTATTAGAAAACTTAAACTGTGTTAAGTGTTTGAGAATTCATACCCCATATTGAAGCAATCTTATTAGATGTAGTATTTTGTGTTTGTCTGGTTTTTTGTGTTACAACATACATTTTACATGGTTTTGTGTCCAGTATAGTACAGAACCTAAAAACTAATGCTTAATCAGTAGTACTTTCCTTTTTATTTTTTTTTAATTTCTACATTTCTCTTAAGTGCATTATTGAATTAATTTATATGAAAGGTAGTGGTGGGCAGTAGGCACAAACTGAAACATCAGAGGTTCTTTCTGAACACGAAGAAACACAGATTGCCCAGAGGGTTTGTGGAGTCTCCATTTTTGGAAGTACCCAGAATTTGTCTACACATGGTTCCTGGCAGCTGGATCTCGATGGCTCTGCTTATTCAAGGGCATTGGACTAGATGACCTTCTGGAGGTCCTTGCCAAACTCAACTGCTTGGTGATTCTCTGAGTGAGAACTTCAGGCAAGCTTTCTGCCCGAGATGGTGGCATCCTTTGAAGTGAAGATGCCTTGTGCTTAGGTGGGTAACTTTACTACAGAAGAGAGAGTGGCAGCACCTAGTCATCTCAGATGAAGCGAGCACTGTTTGTCAGGCTCTCCAGTTTTTCCTGACTAATTTTTATCTGTGAACTTGTACTTTGGGTTAGCTGGCATTCAGTCCATTGAGCAGTGACTCATGACGGATTCATGTAGAAGATTTCAGCAGAACCAGTATTTGATTTCCAAAGACACATGTTCATTGTTTATCTGCTGTTTAAACTGTTGTCTCTCTATGATTTTGGTGTCCTAAAGCTTCAGCTGTTACTCATCTCCAGGGAGGCCATAGCCATTTCTCCTACTTGTTCTCCTCTTAAATAAAAACCCTTGTATTATTAATTTCATTTATTTCGTTATATTTGAGGAATGGGATACATTCTTGTCTTTGGGTGTTCTTTATGGTATTTGAGGTCCTCTTCTGAACTTGGAAGTATTTCCTGATTATAGGCAAAAGCAATCTACAAAGTCTTTTGCCTCGTTATTGAATCAAATGTTTTCTAGAGCTTGTTTAAAAATAAAAGTAGTTTATTATTATTTATTTATTATCATTGTATGGAAGAAAAGCATAACTTAGATGATTAAAATGCTGACTCCAGGTCTAGCTAATTTCTGCTGATCTTGTAGGTGAATCTCAAATTTTTATATACTAAACCAAGGGATGAGGTTTAGTTTTTAATCACCACTCCGGTGATTAAAACTCTTTCTAATTCATACCCACTACCTATACTGATGGCTAGTCTTATCAATAATTTAGTAACTCAGAATGGCTTATTTAGTCACTCCAGGTAATATAATTTCTTTGTTCCCACCTCTGATCTTTGTGTTGGTTTTTCACTTTCTTTCACTTTTCCTTGGGTAAAATGCTGAAATAGGTTGCTACCACTAAGATCTGTCATCTTCAGTTTAAGGCACATTAATTCTGTGGAACTGATGGAACAATCTACTAGTTTCTTGTGCACAGAGAAGTGTTTTAGACTCATATTTTGAATATTGTTGCTTTGTGAAAAGAGTGTTGTTCTTTAAATATTTTTTGCAAAGATGTTTGTTGATGCAATTCATAATGTTTCAAGATTGCAGGTATTTTGGAATAACCCTGGTCCTTAAAATAGAGACCAAGAAGTTAAAATGAACTGGTGGTTCGGATGCATTTTCAAATGTCCCATATCTAAGCATATTTCCTCCATATTACAAGAGGAAAGACAATGTCTTAGAAGCTGAGAAGGGTAGGGTTTGATCTTTGGAAAGAGTGGTTTTAAAAACAACCCTCTTACTAAACTTTGTGAAAGGTTTCTGGGTTTTGATTTTGTGTTTTTCTTAAGTGGCAGGTGCAGTTTGAGTTGCCAAACCCCAGGGAGTTTATATAACTGGTTATTCAGGGGAAGGATTGTGGTCCTTGGTACTTAGGCAGTGCTTGGTGGGGTTTGAGGACACTATTGGATGGTTGTATCTTGTGTCCACTCTTGTGAGGGTGTACATGGAAGACATTGATTCTCTGCATTCCACTGTATGAATATCTGCTCTCATAGTTAGAAGCTTTCTTCTTCATTTCCAGACTAAATTTGTTCTTCACTAACTTGTATATTTAACTTATCTGTCCTTCACCATCCTGTTTATATCCTAAAACACTTGTACTTTCTTTAGTCTTTGTTTTGTTAGACTAAACAAATCCAAGTATCAAAGAAATGTTAACAACAATATCTGGAACTTTTTTGACATCTGTTTCATTTGTTTCCTTTTCAAAGGGTGGAAAGAATCATTAAGTATTCCAGTTGAGTTTCTAGCAGTGATTTTTGCAATAGCACTAACAGTGTTATTCCTTGTCTGTGTTGTTCCTTTTTTTTAGGCCTTTACTCCGTAGTACGCTAGTCATCTTTTGAGCAGATAATAAATTCAGATCTGCATTTCTACTCCCGATTTTTAAATCTATAACAAAAATGTAATCCTTAAACATGTGACTTTCAGTATGTATTTTTCAGTTTGTTTTTGTCAGTCATGTCCTCGATGTGAACTGGGTCTTTCCAGTATCGTCCTCTCTTCTGAGCATTTGGATTACACCTGGAGGCCTTGCTTAGGNCCCGGGGGGCCTTGTTTAGGTTTTTTTTTTTTTTTTTTTTTTTGCTTAATAATAGTTTAAGGCATTTATTGGTTACCCATTTCCAAAATGAACAAATTTCAAGCTTCCACTGTAAGCAAAGAAAGTCAGCTTTAAATAGCTATTTCCTCTTGTAGCCTTCAAAATTTACCAGACTAAGTCTGAATACCTTTAAGGTCTGTTCTGATGAATCTTTACCCAAGTAACTGAGGATCACTCAGCTGCATTTTTTCGTTATACATCTACATTAATTTTACTAAGTTTATGTATATATATATATATCTTTGTCTATTAATCTGACTGACATTTTTCTGTTCCTTTTACCTCAAATGTTAATGTTAAGAGGTTAGTTCTAACTTATTAGACAGTATCTTGTTATTTAAAATCACTGTATAGAGGGGAACAATTAAAGGCTCCTCAACAAACAAAATAGAATTCAAAATTTGGAGTATGTTTTAATAATGTAACACTGATGTTAATTCACTTTGTAAGAACAGTTCAATCTGTATGTAGATTTATTTAAAGTAAATAATTACTTCGTTTGAAGTATTATTGAGGATGTTTCTGGCAGAATTGCAATTTTAAATAAACTACTTAAAATATTTTTACAGGTTGTTATTCCAAGGAGTCCTCTGCAGGCCAAAGGATTGCTGCTGTCATGCATAGAGGACAAAAATCCATGCATATTCTTTGAACCTAAAATACTTTACAGAGCTGCAGGTAAAGATTTGTATGTTGTATTTTCCAATAAAGCAGCAGTGTTTGGGATTTTTTACAAATACATATGTTTATAGCCACAGCTAAAACAATACTTCAGTAGAAGTCTTGACTTGTTTGGTCTCTAGCTATGTTGTGGGCTGGGTTTTAAGAGGAATTGTGAAAACTGAATAAATTCTCAAAGTTTGACTTCAAAGATAAACAAACATTTGCCATCTGATTTATGCTCAATTAAAGTAGCATGCTTTACAGCTTAGGATAAAAAAAGAAATAGAACTAAGGGGGTACTATTCTTTATCAAATTCTGATATAAATTTGGCAGAATTTGAACTGCTTTCTTGTGGTAACTCTAAAAACTAAGATACGTTTCCAGATCAGTTTTTATTTTTCCAAAAGAACTGAGCCCCACCATTTTCCCAAGGTTAAAATGTCTTAGAAATGGTTAATTTCTAAAAATCTTCAAAATCTGCCCATTTAGATTTTAACCTTATTTGAAAGGAAATGTGATTGCATTTACTTTGTTTTTTGTCATAGTGAACTTTCTGGTTCCGAGTAGTTTTAGCAACTCTCAATTATGTGTAACCTGTTGGAACAGCAGAAATTGACAAAGATGGTGTTTGAGTTGGTTCTAAAAATTCGCTTGTTACTTCTTTGGACTAGAGAAACTTGACAGAACAGAAAATGGATGAAAAATTTTGCACGTGGAGATAGGCAGAGAAATTGAATGAGCAACCAATAAAATCGAACTGAAGCCATGACTTACCTGTAGCATTTCCCTGTCTTATGGCTTTATATGCCAACTATGCTTGATCCGTCAATCCAGTTTATAATTTGACTCTGTTTAGACTGAATTTGAGTGACAGACAAAATATTTCTATTTTGCTTTGGACCTTTTAAAAGCACTTTTCCATCAGTGCATCCATTTTGTGAGTAAATTTATCCTCTTCCTAGATACTTCCTTTACAGCAATAAGGGAAAAATTTAGAAAGCAGACATCAAAACTACAAAAAAAATAGTAATATAATTCAGGATCAAGCAGGATATTTACCAGTAAAACTGTTTATTTGCTTTTATATTTTCAAAAAAACACCCAGAAGTCTGGTTAGCAATGTAAATTTAAAAGTGCAGCTATTTTTAGTGTGGTGGAGTGTGATGTATCCATAGGGTATTGCATTCCTTAAGTTCAGTGTGTTTTGAGAGCTTACTAAAATTCAACTAAAAGGTCTGTCCATTCATTTAGAGGAAGTAGCTTGAAAAATGAGCTTGAGTCTGAGTCCTGTTAAACAAAGAAAAAAAATGAAGTATTTTTAAAACAGGCCTTTGTTTCTCCCCATTCCCCCCAGTATTTACAAGTCACAAGTACAGACTGCAGAGGTAATAAAATACTGGAATGAAAGGAAGCACATCAATATCACACAGCTTTTGAGAATCTAGAGAGGTTTGTGTGTTTGAGGAAATGACTTGTAAAGCGGTTGCTGGATCATTTAGTGAACATAAATCAGGCTTGTGATGGAAATCTTGAGTGTGCTGAAATAATGTTTAATGTGATGTATGTGCTGGTTGGTAACCCTCTACAGTATTGCTGTTGTTGGTAATTTCTGAAAGATAGTGATTTCCTCCTGTGTTCTCATGGCTAATTTTCAGCAACTTTACCTATATTTTTTGTCTTAGAATTTCTAAGAACATCAGTTTAGTGGTGTAAGTTGAAATTTGTGGTATGTTTGCATCAGCATGTGACAGAGATGTTTGTAAGAGGTAACTTCTTCCATCTACATGAATATTTTATTATTTCTACAATATAAAGCAGGAATATCTTACTATATGGAATGGTTTTTATTTTCCTTTTATTTTCATTGTAAAACTTTCTCTGTGTTATCATTAGTTTGTCATCTTTACTATCAAGCTGTCCTTTGTGGGTTGACTCAGCTTGGACTGGAAGATGACTGCTGCTGGGAGTCTCCCTATAAAATTGATCTGTCATAGAGTTCATTCCTATTCTCCTGGCCATAGTCAGGATTTCTGGTAATTCCACCAGAGAAACCAAGTGGCCTGGTGAATTCAGAAATGGACCAGGGCCATCATGATTGATAAGATCAAGATGCAGCAATGACACACAAGCCTGGTAAACAAGAATAAGATAAATGGTGGAAAGAAGGGTTTTAAAAACGTTCTTGCATTTCATAGAGAAAATTTTTACAATACCTCGTGTGAGTGTGTTGATTCTAGCAGGAGAAAGAAAATCCTACAGATTCAGAAATTGACTTAGACAGTAAGCTTGAACTATGTCTGTGTTTATTGTGTCTTTCGATTATTGTCTCAAAACAGTACAGGGTCTTCTGAAGGCTGGGAGCGTGCAGGCTTTCCAAAACAAGAACACAAAATGGTGTCAGTTGTCCTCTGTTACTTAATTTATCTTTTTTTTTCCTTTTTAGCATAGTATAAAACTTCACCTGAGATTTGGGATCTCATTGTTCCAGTCGAAAATAATTTTCATTATTTCCATGATGCTGGCTCAGTCATTGAATAATGAAATTATTTTGCCCCTACCACAGCTTTTTTTTTCCCCTTGCTTTAGCTTCATGTGAATAGACATGTTTGTTCAGAGAGCTGTGTGAGTGATGTAACAAGGTGAGTGTGTAGGGACTTAGTTGAAAAATTAAGGTGTTAAGGACTTTAATGGTAAGGAAGATTTTCTATCTGTAAAATTAGTGTAGGCTTTTGAGCCTCATCATTTTCTTCTAATGGACTTTTGTTTCTTTCTATCGGACTTCTAAATATTTGTCCGTGATATTTTGTTCAGAGCTGCTGATGTATTTGAAATTACAACTGAAAATAAACTGTAGATGGGATAGTTGTTAAAACGCAGGGTATCTGTTCTTATTCAGATGGCCAGAGGCTAATACACCTTCTGAGTGTTCCTGACAAAGTTTGTTTCTTGTCTTAGTTACATTTGTCTTCAGGTGTATGTCTGCATATGTTGTTTATAGCTTCTCCTTTTTCTTTCATCATCCCATCAGGTGATTTTACTGAAAGAAATACTCCTGTGTTGCCCATACCCTTAGCAATAAGTGGAACTGAATAGGTTTGGTTCTTGTAACTGCCATCCTCAGCCTTTGTGGTAAAGTTTGTGTCCCTGTGTGTTCTTCCTTACAGCTTCTCCCTCTTCCTATTAGCTGCTTTTGTGTTGTAAAAATCCTTGTTTAGACACTCTGCAAGAAGCAGATGCTGTCTTCTTTCACATAACCATATAAGTGTTTATCAGAAGTATTGTGTATGTTAATTTTCTTTCAATTGTGTTATTAAAGAGCAAAGAAATGTAAGCCTTTCTGAGTAAAAAATCTAGAGTTAAATATACAAGCACACATGCGAAGAGAGAATTCTGTTGCTATTTAACTTACGAGATCATAGTGTTATTGAAGGTGTTGTAGTGACGTCCCCCTAAATGTCAGAGATACTAAGAAAATATCTGAATTAAAAAGGAAAAGGAGGCTTTGATTTATAAAAAGTGTTAACAGCCTGTGCAGTGTCAAGAGAACATAATGGTTATGAATCAAAGGAGGAGATGAGTCACCTTGACATTATCAGGTTTAGACATCTTGTGGAGAACCTACTCTGATGTTTTTTGACCTTTTCAGTTTCATTTAATTGTACTATATATGACATTGGTGGTGTAGAAATAAATACGGCTTGCATCAGTGGTTGTTATAGAGACAAGGCAGGTAAGATGAGAAAACATGTATTTTCTTTCTGCTGTTCAGACTGCTCCTTTAGAAAATGCAACAGATGTTGTAACCTCTTAAAATTAACTTGTCCTGGCCCTTTTTCACTGATAATGATAACTTTTTGTTAATTGCTGTATTTGAAATCTGTATTTGATTTGAAATACTTATTTCTTTAGTAATAGATGAACAGACTGCTGTGTATGTAAACATTGTTATGCTGGATTAGATAATTATTAGGAAAGAATATTAATAGAATAATTTCATATGCTGTTTTTCATCTGTATTAGTTGGGAGAGGAGTTTTTGCAAAGGCAATCAAGAAAAATCCTTCCAAATGAGACTTTCCTATAAATTTCTGACAAGCTGAATTTTCCATTTAAAATTGTCAGGGATTATAGATGAGCTAATTTAATGGACATTTTGTTGCAGAACAGTTTAGCTATAATAAGAAATTACTTGGTTTGTGTAGCTTTGTCTTATATTTCCCCAAGTGGATAAAATCATTGCACAGAGAAAAAGCTTTTATTTCTGTATCATGTACATCTTCCAATTCTTCCTCTGGCTCATCTTACTCTCTTCAAAACCTTTGCATTTGTGTCAGTATCCTGGTTTTCCACTCGAAGGTCGTGTGGTATCTTTTTAAGTTTCTTGTTCTCCAGATTTCATGTAGGTGACCTTTCATGACAAAGACGGTGATGCAATGCCAATTAGTGCAGTTGAGTTTCATTATCTTTCAGGATCTCTTTCTGTTGCCCAAGGGTTGTACAATGTCCAAACCAGACCAGAAACCTGGTCTGCCACTGATGTGCAAGGGCTGGATGTGCCTTTCTTTCCTTTTCTTCCCAGCCCTATATTTTTTTAGCCACTTGTTATTCAAGGAAATCACTTGCAGAGCAGGGTGCTTGGACTAGGCGATCTCCAGAGGTCACTTCCTACCTCAGTCATTCTGTGATTCTGTGACATACGTGGTATTTATATATCATTACCAACAAGAAAAAAGAAAATTGTCTGCTATGATTGAAAATTATTCGCTACTTCATTGTTTGAAGTTACCTTTGGAACTTTTAAGCCAGGAAAAAACCTAGGTCACTCTACTTGTATTTGATCTACCATAACAGTGAAGGAAAAATACGAACCACTTCACTAGTGGTATCACTCAGGGAGGTTCTTTCTTGTAACTTCAAGAAGCAATTTTGTTCAGCAGGAATTTGGTAAGTGTTTTATGAGCTATGAAACAGGTTAACAAAAAAGGCAGAATGTTTTTTTTATAAATTGTTTCTGTGTATTTAGAAATTTTTTTTTCTACTTATCACTAGAATATGTTTGAAGAAGTATTATTTGACTTTCTGGTTCATAGACAAGTTCATCTTTAGACCAAAACCAGTATTTCTTTTAAAATATGATATATAGGTGGTTTTTATCATAGTTTTAGTCATGAAACCAGTCAATATGTGGTGCATTGGAGCAGTGATGCAAAACTAGCACAACTGACCTAACATTTTTTCCATCTGAAAACTAGTAAATGAGTCTTGAGTGGAGCTACCTTAAATGTCTTAGGAGAAGACAAGATGCCTAATTCTTGCCTTCTCTCTTGAATTGTGGTGTATTTTTGGTGACTAGATAACATTTTTAAGGAAAATATTTAGACTTATTTAAAACTGCTAAAAGCAGAAGTTCTTGCTGATACTTCCTTTGTAGGTTTTCAGAACCTGAGGTTTTACCTCAGTTTAAACAAAATTTCGAGGCATCATGTTTAGAGCATCAGGAGGATGCTGGCACAGTGGATCCTTCTTGTCTGAGTATAAAAGTATAATGTCAGGACTCTTCTGATGATTACTAGAATTATCAAGAATTCTGATTAATTAGTAGTTACTTGATATTTTTTATCAACTGTAACAGTGTTGATTTCCAAATCTAATACTGATATTTTGACTTGATGTACACCAGAACTTAATGCTTCTTTTGCATGTGTATATATGCATCATCTTGTTGTGGTATATAACATAAATTTAACTCTACACTGAACATATTTGTAACAGTTTAATTAAAAAGAAATTGAATTGCAGCTAAAGCATTGAAATGAATGCTAATACTCAGTTATTTTGGCCTAATGGTAATAGAATCACACAACTGTTAGGGTTGGAAGGGACCTCTGGAGACCATCCAGTCCAACCCCTCTGCCAAGGCAGGGTCATCTAGAGCAGGTGACACAGGAACACATCCAGGTGGGGTTTGAATGTCTCCAGAGAGGGAGACCCCACAACCTCCCTGGGCAGCCTGATCAGTGCTCTGCCACCCTCAATTGAAGATGTTCTTCCTCATATTGAGATGAAGCTTTTTCTGTTTCAGTTTGTGGTCATTGCTCCTCATCCTGTCACTAGGCACACGTAACATGCTCTGTATAATTTTGGTGTATTATTTTAGATGCCTTTAACATTGAAGAGAAATTTTAGTGTATGCTTTTATGGGATAATATTGACTAATAAAGGAAACTAATGCTTATTTTCCCCTCTTTTCTCTTCTTTCAGTGGAACAAGTTCCTGTAGAGCCTTACAACATTCCACTGTCTCAAGCTGAGGTGCTGCAGACGGGCAGTGATGTAACAATGGTTGCTTGGGGCACTCAGGTCAGTAATTCTCTTACAAGGTATTTGTCACCTAGCAAAGCCTGGCCTAGGTGATGCTTGCATTCAAACTCAAGTGCCAGACATTGAAATGTGTGCTATCTTCCATCACTATGTGCTTGAATGAATGTTTGCCAGTGTTTATGTTTCTATGCAACCTGCTTTTTATTATGTAAGTTTTTATTCATTTTTGATTGAAGATCACTCTGGAAGTGTAGAAGAGGTACCTGTGCATCGGCTTAATGATTTTTCTGTGATTATGGAAATGATAGATTTAAGAATGAGGCAGTGAGATGTAACTCTGAGGAAAGAAAAGTTCAAAATAGTATGCTGAAAGAAGTATAGATCTCCACTGCATGATTTAAAGAAGTGTAATCCGGGATCACCTTTATACAGAAAGTTAAAAATCCATGTGATGTTTAATACAAGTAGGGATCGGTATAGTTGTGATTCTAACTTGTAATTTCAAAGCTATTCAGGACCATCATTGGCAACCCTCCGCCTTGCCATCCCCCTGCCAAATTAAGATCTGCAAATATTGAAAAAAACATTAAGAAAACACATCTTCATACTCCAGAATTATAGAAAAGAAATTTTAGTCTCATTTGGACTAACCAGAAGTTACTATTTTCTTGGCCTAGTTGTATCTGAGAAGCCTTAGAGGAGAGGGTTGTGTGACAAAGAGTATTAAACTGATCTTTGAGTTTGTGCCTTTTTGTTGTTGTTGTTATTGGGTTTGTTTGTTTTATTTTCTTTGAAATTTCTAGTCTTCAGTGCTTGTCTGTAGCAGTTTCCTTATCTTCAGACTAGTTTATCTCCTTTGTATTTATGGTTATTTGCACTGCTATTAAATTATAGACTTCCTAAATATCTTTACTTCTTTTTCTCCAGCAGATGTTGATAAAATAGTTGGCTTGATAAAATACTGGCTTAAAAACTGGCTATGGAGATTTAATAATATCCTGAATTTACTCAGTAGGCAGTAGTGCAGAGAGGACTTGGAGGGACATGCTTCAAAAAAGCTGTTCTGGTGCTTGGAAAAAGTTAAGACAGACTTTTCTTTTGATGTGGCTAAAAATAGGACAAATGTGCAGACTAGTCCAGGTTTAGGAGCTGACCAAACCATGGGTGTGGCTGTCATACAGCATGGGGGCAGATGTTTCACACATATGCAGTAAATCCAGTGTGTTGGGTTACCACTGGAGGTGACAGGATTCTGCAGATCCAAAATATTCAGTGAGTTTGTGCTGAGGACGTATTTAAGTGTAGCACATAAACTTAGAGTTTGACTGCTAATTGTGCTACCAATCCAGAATATCCTCTCAGTGGGCAGAGGAGTTGCACAGACTCACTGGTAATTTCTCTTAGGATTTTGCACATGAGGTCGTTGCTTCTCAGCTGCTGCTCTGGTGGGGATCCCTGATGCTGGTTGTCCTGGGTGGCACTCATGAAGGGCACCAAAGGCTTTTAGTTCCTCTGCACTTGTGCTCAGTCTTTTATTGTCAATAACTAGTCTGATTATTGTAAATAAATAACTCATATCTCCTGTGAGCTAGGTAAGTGTTTTTACTTTTACAGACTAACAGCAAAAATATGCATCCTGTGTGCCATGTTGAAAATTTTCAAACATTCTTACTGCATCCTCAGATGTATTAGAAGTTTAAACAAAAACAATGCAAGCTGTATTTATTTTGTTATTGCAATGCTTCTATTCAAAATAGTCCTGTTCAAAATAGTCTTTTTGCATTTAGCTGTTTATATAGGCATGATATAGTTTGTGTTTAAATCCTTAATCATCTTGTTTCATCTTTTTACTAACAAAAAACTTCTGAAACTCATTCAAACTGATTTAAAAAAATAGTGAGGATTGATACTATTCACTGAAAGACACTTCTCTAGAGAACAAATTTTGTTTGCAGTGATTCTTAAGTGAGTTTAGTTTTTGGAGTGGTGCTAAAATACTGAGAATAATTAGGTACTAAATAAGAGGAATGCAGTGAATACTAAATGGTTATTATTGAATAGAAAGGTCTGTGCTCAACATGCAGGTGATATGTTAAATCACAACTTGTGTTCCATATTTGTAATTTAGAGCAATTTACATAATTAAGATTCTTTGGTAATGATACATTGCTTTTTCAGGTACATGTGATCAAAGAGGTGGCAGCAATGGCTCAAGAAAAGCTTGGTGTGTCCTGTGAAGTTATTGATCTGAGGACCATCTTACCATGGGATACAGAGACTGTTTGCAAGGTAAGGAAATGATGCATATTAATTTAAAGACAACCTCATTTTTACAAAAAGACCTACATTTTTTGCTTTTTGTATATATTGCTCTGTATTTTTTGTATCATAAATGCAGAGTACATGCACATTACATGGACCAGACATTGAAAGAAAATTATTTTTCAGGACTCAAAATAATGTCTGAATACATGTTCTTTACTTTCAAGCAGAGGGCACAATTTATTCAGACTTCTGCCTGAAAAGTGCTTTTCCATGATTTCTGAGTCTTTGTCTTTCTGACATCTCTGCTGTCTTTGGCAAAATCTTTATTTTTTTTTTCTTGCTGTCTTACATTAAGATCTTCATCTAGCTGTAGGTCTGCAGTAATATGCCTTAGTGTTGTTTATCTGTATTTTTAGAAATAAATGTTTTGATTTAAGATACACGAATTCTGGGGGGAGAAAAAGCAGCATTTACTCTTCTCAGCCTACCAAGTTTGAAATTCCTGTGTACTGGAAAGTCCTTTTCTTCTTTGTGGAAGTCTTTGATGTTGGTAACAGAACACTTACTGCTTCTGCTACAGCTGAGAGTTTCCTTAAGCTGGCAAACCCACAGTCCTGCAGGACCATGGCTAACAACTCCTTGGGTCCTAGTTCAAACC
This sequence comes from Cisticola juncidis, assembly GCA_013400215.1. NCBI lineage: Eukaryota > Metazoa > Chordata > Aves > Passeriformes > Cisticolidae > Cisticola > Cisticola juncidis. The sequence goes on along the minus strand of VXBR01003215.1, from coordinate 1,982,341 downwards.
GGGTTCACTCGCTTATTTTCTGCTGCTGAACAATCACTCAGAAGATGGAGAGATGTCTGCAGCTTTCTTAACTCAGGCCTAGTAACTGTGATGTACTGAGTTAACCACAGGGATGAGAACAGCCATGGGCTTCAAAAAAGGTGTGTGATTCCATCAAGTACTTTTTCTGCCTGCAGTTTCTAATTTAAGGCAATATGATGCTATATCTACAGCTAACTTAGGTTGTACAGATGTTTAAATAGGGCAGATCAGGCATGTACTTGACTCTTTATACTTGGAATATCTTAATTGTGTAGACAAGTGTTTTGTCATTCTGTGTTTGCTCAGTAAGGACCTTGCTTCTGGTCAGGTAACATATAAGCACATTAGGTATGATAAAGGGAAAGATGAGACATTGGTCTGCTGCTCTATGGCAAAGCTTGTCTTTCTCCTCAGTTTCATTTATCTGGGGGCCTGCCAGTGGGATGGGATGGAATAGATTATGGGAGGAAAGATCCATGTTGTGCGTCTGCTGTTGGCAGCCTTGTGCTGAATGGTTGTGGATGTGTTACAAATTGTGTATTTATATATGTAGCTATGAGTTGCCTCATAAGTTTGATCTTCTTGAAGTGTTTTTCATTTTTTGTTTGAAGTGTAGTTCTTGTTACTTGGATGTACTTTCTAGCTGTGAAGAATTAAATGTGTTGAGTTACTGTCATCAATATAAAGTGAAATTTTGGCCATAATAAATCCTTTACAATCTCTTCTGGACAAGTAAAATGATCCATTTTTTTCCTCAGCTAATTTTTTTCCTACTTTGAAGATTTGAGCTGTCATTCTTTGAAAACAAAGTATCTCTTTGAAGAAGCAATTAAGTGTGTTCTGTTGCCTTGGACCTGCACTGAAACATCATCAGGAAAAAATGTAGCTGTGCACAGGAAGTGCAGAGCTTTAGTTGTATAATATTTTGCAAATATGTTCTTTAAATTTGAATATTCCATTAAGATTTTCAGCTCATATTCTGTCCTGAACATCTTTTAAGGTAACTGTGGCATAAATCAAAATATCATAGAATGGTTTGTGTCCAAAAGGACTTTAAAGTTCATGTAGTTCCAACTCCCGTGCCATAGACAGGGACATCTTCCATTAAATCAGGTTGCTCAGAGTCCCATCCAGGCTGGCTTTGAGCACTTCCAGGGCTGGGGCATCCACAGCTTCTCTGGGCAATTTGTTCAGTGCCTCACTGCCCTTGCAGTGAAGATTTTTTTTTCTAATATCTAATCTAAACCTACTTTCAGTTTGAAGCTCATCCACCTTGTTCTGTCACTACATGCTCTTGTAGAAAGTCTCTCTCCGTCTTTATTACAGGCTCTCATCACATACAGGAAGACTGCAATTAGGTCACCCCCAAACTTTCTCTTTTCCAGGCTGAACAATCCAAATTCTTAGTGTTTCCTTCTAGGAGAGGTTCTCCATCTCTCTAAAAGATGGGACAGATGGACCTGTAGCTTTAAATCTGTTAATAAGTTTACTATTAAGAATTAAGAGAATAATTTCAAAAAAAGTATAGTGCCTGTTGGCTAGGCAGCTCAGCTGTTTGTTATAATAAATACCAAACAGTAAATGTTTTTAGTTAGCATTGCTGTTATGTTGGTTTGGCTGTATGCTGGCTGGTCTGATGGGAGAAAATTTAATTTCTCTTCTTCTTTAGAACTTGTCTGTTTTGCTCAGCTGCAGAGAATTAGTTGTTTGCATTTGTGCATTAGTTGGTTGCATTATGTAACGCTGAAACTTTTTAAATTTAATTTGCATCCTGGGCAGCTTTTAGGTAATTGCTAGTGTAAACAGAAGGATGGAAGTACAATTCTAGCTGCTTGTTGTAGTATCATCCCAAGAGGAACTGCTTGTTGCAGCTGTCGCAACTGACAGTGGCTTCCAGCATCAGTTAGCGTGATGGGACTTGTTGCTCCCTTCTTGAGATGCCAGTGTCAAGGTCCAAAAGAGCAGTAGAAAAGTTGTCCATTCCAGAGAAAGTCCTCAGCTGTCCATTGGTCTGCTTATGTTCTCTCTGGGCTCTTAAGTGATAATGGAATTACTTTTACTCCAGTTCAACCAATAAGGAAATTATCAGCTGTTACAGGTGACCCTTTGCCTGTATTACTTATGCAGCACTCATAAACATCAGGCCGGCTTTTTGTTTTTCCTTGTCTCACACGTGTATTTGAAGTGCTTCCATTGTCTCTTTGTCCTGCTGAATGCAGATGATGGTGCACAGAATATGCTGTAACCTTACAGCCCTTCTGGGCAACTGGTGCTGGAATGCATGGTCCATGGCTGGTGGGAGTCTGCGTGGTGTTAAGACCAAGACTTCGAGTTTTGCTGTAAAAACACATCCCTCAGTTTTACTGCTGGGAGTGGTTCCTTTGTGATCAGTAAAGGCTCTCATTGTAGTCTTAGCTGGAAATACATGCAACTTTGTTTTGACAGCTGTGCTGTAGCCATGAAGAGGGATGGGCTGAAATTGTTAGTGCTTTGGAGATGTGCAGTAATATGTCAATTTTCACTGCAGATCTAACTCCTTGGTCTGCTTTTTGTAGCTTTTTCTATACAGAAAATTATGTCATCAAAATACATCTTTCCTAGAACTACCAGAAATTATACCTCATGACTGCCACCAGAGGCCTCTTCTTGTCAAGCTAAGCATTTGTTTTGACTTTGCATTGCTCCTGTGAGTGCATTTATGAATATATAGCTCTGAGGGAAATAAACAGAAAGAATAAATACAGTGAGCATAAATAAAAATTGCTGCCTAATTTTACTGATATTTTCTTTGCATTTTTAAGATTTTGAGATTCTGCTCAGTTTTGAAATGGGTTGGCATCTGTCCATCTGCATGAGGAGATGAGGTTGCACCGGCCTGGAGCAGACTACCGTAGACTTTGAATGGATCCCAGCAGTAATTGAAACTTTTTTTCCGTACAATTCCTGGAATGGATCAACATGCAAACAGGGGCTAGATTTTTCTTTTATTGATCTTTAGATGTCTAAGAATGAAAAATGAAGGTTGACTAGTTGCTGGAGCTCATAGAGCTATTCTAGAGAAAGGGTATTTCCTGAGGATCATTCGTCACAACTGCTTCAGCAGTCTGTTTTTTTCATGAGATAAACTGGACTCTGGAAATGTCTTGGTTTAAAAAGTCAGTCTTTAAAAAAAAAACTTAGGAAAACCCTAGTTTTCCTAGAGTAAAGTTAGGTGAGGCAAATTGAACTCTAATTTTGTAGCTGAGAGATGACACCTGCTAACGACATAAAGAATATAAGTAGTTGACCTGTTTAAAAAAAGATCTGACATTTTTACTAGGATAAAAGCAAAGAATCTGTGTGGTTTTCGTGTACATTTCTGTACATTAAAATGCATGCTGATCTGTAATCTTTCTCAGGTCTTTGACAAGACCGAAAAAATGGAGTAGATTGTACAGCTTGTACATGCACAGACTCCTAGTATATCGCTTCTGAACGAGACATGAATCAAAAGCAAACATGTGCTTTTTCCTTGCAGGATTGAAACTAAGCCCAATTTTAACTCCTAATATGTAGCTGTATAAATCACCTCAAAATGTTTTGTTGTCACGTGTCAGAAAAGTGATGCAAGCTTGTTTAAAGAGTATGTGCTGCCTTAGCTGCTTCTTTAGGAAGTGTAACTGCAAAGGCTGTCCTTAGATTACTGAGCATCTTGTCTATGTATAAATTTTCAAAGCACAGTGTCGTTGTGGTCAGTGAGAAATTTGTTAGGTCTCTTGTTTACTTTGGCAATCTTCACTGATTTCTGACTAAAACTTTTGTTTTATTCACTGGGACTGGAGCATAAGTGGTACAGCAGTTATAATTCAAAGAGAGCTGAGCTAGCTGTCCACAGAGTTGATTTTTTTCTTTTTTTGGGAGAGAATGTTTTCCCTATGCTTATTCTAACATCAGCATCCTTCATCTGTGTGTTTTATTCATGTATGAATGGACTGGGATCAGGAGTGATTTTTTCCCATTACACATTCACCTGTAAACACGAATGCATGAAATTAATGTGTTTCTCAACATAGCCTGCTGATAAAGAAGCCTCTGCCTTGAATGCTCTGCTGACTCCTCAGCTGTTGCATGTGCATGCAGACATCTGCATTTAGTGCAGCCACAGCAAAGATGTCAGTTCTCAATCCACACAGATAACACTGTTCCACTGCTTGATTGATTAGCTGTGTTATATTTGAAAGACTAAGCTGCCATGAAGGATGCTGCTCAGAAAACTGAAACATGAGTTATATATGAAATATCTATAAAATTGGTTGTCTGTAAGCCCCAAAACCGTTTAAAAGCACTTTTTCTCCCTTTCAGAAATGAAGTTTTCAAACAAAAGTTTTATTTCCTTCACTATACTGAATAGATTTACTTGGACACTTTGAGTAGATTAGACTGTGTGAACTTTCCTGTGTATGAACTGCTGGATGGTGTGGTATTGATTAAAAAGCCTATGGCACACTTCCCAGTGCTTCACTGGTAACATTCAGGGTAAAATTCTGTAGTTGTAGTTGTTTTTATATTGAAAGATACGTGTTACTGGAAGTAGGAAATCTAGCTCAGGATTAAGTACTTTTAAAGGATTGTGCAAGTTACTGTAGTTTTTTTCACCCTGAATTGAGCCAAGAATATTAGTTTAAATGTTGAACTGATTAGCATTAATCTGCCATTTTAACTGTGCAAGGGGAACTTTGCAAATGCACGTTTTTATACTTCTGAATTATTTAGAAGGCAAGTGTTTGCCATGCACAATTAATACCTAATTAATCATCTTAACTGTCTCTGAATGGTTGCTACCTCAGTGGAAAGATATGTTGAGAATAGTAATTTCAGAAGTTGCTTCTTTAGGACACTATAGGACAGTCAAGTGAAGGGGTGTGTGTAGTTCAGGGCGCTCAGGGTTGCTTTACTCCTCTTCAAGAAGGGTTCCTCAGACCCCCTCAGAGAGGTCAGCATAAGTGCTTGTCAGGCTGCAAACACATCTGCTGCTCACTGGAAAGAGCAAATCTGAGCAAAAGAAAAACAGAGTTCTACAGAAGGAACCAGAGGGTAATACAGATTGGGCAACCTCTGTGCCTGTTTTCCATCGGGGCTCATGATGGGAGCCTTTGTTTCCAGCGTGTGTTACAGCCTTATTCTTTATGCACAAGTGGCATTTTTGTCAGATATCATCAATGAATAATTTTCAGTAGTAAATCTTTCATGTCCTATACTTAATAGGCAGCATGTCCTAGCAGACCTATGGGTCTACCAGCTTGTTCCATTCCATTAAGTTTACTTCATCTATTTGGACTGTGAATAAAAGGAAAATCAAGATCAGCAAGCCTGATGTGGGTTCTTTTATGCATTAACTACACTCACCAGGCACTGAACTGTACAACTGTAGCACAGGTATCCTGGGATCAGATTTATGTTTCTTGGCTATCTGTTCTTGATCTTTTGCCATTTTATGTGTTGCTCCTTGGATTTCTTATTGAATGGATCTTATACCTATAAAATGTGATTGAAGTTGTACTGCTTGCATGATGACAGTTAATTTTGTCACTGTTTCCATAAGGAACGTTTCAGGTTACTAGAGCGTGCTGTGGACAGTTGCTTGGCTTCCAGAAGCAGAACGCTGGAGCCATACTTGGAGGCAGCCATTTTAAAGAATATATACATAACCATTTTATAAACTAATTTCATATCTTTGCTCTTCTGTGTTTTAAGAAAGCTTTGAATGGAAGCCTTGTTTTTTGTTTCTATGCATTTTGTTTTTTCATAGAAGTACCTCAGTGCCAAGGTGTTCGCATATATATAGTTCTGTTTTCTCCTTTCTTCCTCCCAATATAAAAATAATTTTCAATCTTTTTGTCTATATATTGACAAGTGATATTTGAGAAAGAATCTGACTGAACCATGATATAAGTTTAAGATTATGCAGTTAATTCATTTTTTCCATGTGATTCATATATGAGGTATTTGTTCAATTGCCTAAGCAATGTTCTTTTTAAACTGTAGTTGCATTACTTGGATCAGCAGTGAAGTGTGCTCTGAGTTGGAACTCCTTTGGTTTGTGTCTTGTAGCTTAAGACTTGCAAATGTTGACAGAGAATGCTAATCAAACTTTACAGAAAAGAAAAAGAGGAAGTGGTAATTTAATACTGTTTGGTTACTGTATAATGCTTGTGCTATAAATGTGCATAATGATTTCTCCATCCAGCTAAAAACCCCCATGTTGCCAGTTTTAATAAGTTCCTTGATCTGCACATGACAAAACTGTAAAATCACTCTTTTGGCATGTGGTCAAACATTACCAGTAAGTACTAATCTATACTATATTATCATGTTTGGCACTTGTGGTGCATTTACTGACATGCTACCTAGACTTTGAAATCTACAACACTGTGGAAGCTTACAGATTTCTTAAGGAAGAAGCACTTAAATGGCTTTGCTGCCAAAGGGCAGTCAGTTTTGAGTTTAAAGAGCAAGTGGCATCTATTTTTCATTTGCCATTAAACTGGTATGTTACTTTAGTATTAAAGGGAAAAGTTGATTTATTAAAACTTTTTCAAAGTTTCAAATTTTAAATGACATTTAGAAGATGAATGCTTTCTATCTGCTTCTTCTTACAGGGAAAATGGTGTTGAGGAGAAAAAAAAGAAATTCGCGTTATTAAGCTTGGCAGTGGGACCTAGTTTTTCATGTGTTTGTGTGGAACTCTTTGCAATATGATGGGAACAATTATTGCACTTTAACAAGCCCATGGAAACAATTAATTTCTGATTACCAGCTGTGGTGTTTTGCTGACATTAGAGAACTGTCTTGGTACTGTCATTTTTTGGCTAAGAGCTCAGTGATGTTTTAAATAATAGATTGACTAGGGGAAAATGTGATTTTTAGATCTTAAACACTGTCAGCAGTTTATGTTAATATAGTTTTATTTTCCAGTGAAAGAAAATAAACCTTTCACAGTAATCTGTCTACATAATTAGTCACTTGTAAATTGTCCTTTCTCTTGAACAATCAAAATATATTTGAAGCAGTTAATGCATATATTACTGGATATTTAGATTTAAAGTATCATCTTGATTATCTAGACATTCAAGTGTTATCAAGATTGATCTATATATGTTGAAGTTAAACCTGAATGATCTTGGTTGTTATATCTAATTGCCTAGTGCAATACTGAAATGTTGCAAAATGTAGAGATAGAGACTCTTTCTTGTTTCAGAAATAACTTACTAACACACTGGAATTTGCTTAATGGAAAAGATAAATTTAACTTTATATTTTTTTTCTCTGTGACTTCAGTAATTCTTAAATATTTAGTAAAATTATAAGATGTTTTGCTCAAGTCATCAATGTTAATTTTCTCACCTGTCCTGCATAGAATAAAAGAGGTTTTTTCCCCAGTATTGGGAAAAGGTCAAAATAAAAATGCATAGAAGATGCACATTCCCCCTCTCTCCTGTATTAATTTAGTATTTATGTCATTATCACCTAAAGTGACATCAGAACCAACAGGGTTGAGCAGCTGATGATTCAGCAAAGTACAGAGGAAATTGCTGATGTGATGAAGTTTTGAGCCTTCGCCATCTGTGTTCTAAAGAAATAAAGTATTTCTTGGTGATACAGAAATGCTGATCTTTAAATAAATACAAAAGTCTGAGCAATCTAAAATTATGTAATGTAGAGGCTCAGTGGTTTCATAAGTAAACATCATTAGAAATGTGGAAGTATAAAGGAAAAAAATTGGATTTGCATTATTCAAGTGCCTTTCAGATCCTTTAAGATATTTGTGAAATTACTCAATTTCTTTATTCTGTGATCTTGCCTTTTATGAATTTCCTCTGATTTTTTTCTTTTTCCAGTGTTGCCTGAGATAAATACCTTAATTATTTAGGGTTTGCAGTAACTTTTAACATTTTACGTCTTTTGTATCATTTTCTTCAAGGCACTGCAATAAGACCCTTCTTAATCCTCTTTTCCAATTATCTGAATTTAGCATGCTAACAGTTAAACTTTTGCTTAACCGATTCCCCTTTGAGGAAAACAAGTGAAACAACGCCTAAGCAATAGTTTTTCTCTAAAATGATTGCGTTTAGTAATTCATGATTACTCAAGAAAATTTTACCTAAGAAATCTAGAAGTTGTGATAAACTTGCTTCTAAAAAGCTTTTTGCGAACAGGGCTCTAAAGAATGTCAGAGAGCACAGAATGTTTCATGGGGCAGTCACTTGCTGGGCTTCTGTGAGAAGTGGTGTGCAGCAAGTGCTTTTCTGTAAGCAAATGTTGCCCAGAGTAAAAAAAAATGGAGAAAACTAGTAAACAACCACATGCTGTTTGCTACCTACAGTGCTGGATAATTGGTCTTTTCTCTGGCCCTTCCCCTAGCAAACCAAGGTTTTTAGAGATCCTTAACAGAACTACAGCTCTGCTAATTACTGCTTTCCAAAAATGAATTGACATTCTGGTTGAATATATTTTTGCTCTGTTGATAAGCTTGGTTATGCTTCTTTCATGGTCATGCTCTCAGATGTACAAAGCTCCTTGGTATTTCCATGGGTCTGTGTTTGATGCCTTCTCTCACTGGTCCCTGCATATACAGAGGATGTAAATGAGGAGATCTCTACAGGCATTTCAGTGATTACAGTGATGCAGCATAAAGACCTTCCAAAACAGGAAGGTCTCATTTATGCCTTGTATGGTTCTTACAGCAACCTCATGGTTTTTCTGTCTGTATCCCATCTGGCATTAAACATAAAAACTGCTTTAGCGATTTGGGAGAAAAATATTAGTGTGACACATAGTTTAAGACTATGACATTTCCTACTGTTCAGAGGAAAGACTGTCTCAGATATGCAAAGAGTACAAAATAAGCAGATAGGAGGCAACAAAGACTATTATTCAGCAATATTCAGAACTCTGCAGTGACTCAATTACAGGCTTTGATTATTTACTCTGTCATGTACAAAGATAACTGCTTTGAGTTGATAAGCATGTAAAGTGTTCAACACCTTTTAAACTGGTGATCTAAGTGAAAAATGCAGATGCCTTTGTATCATGTTGAACAGAAGAAGCCAAATAGTTAATTCTTTGAGGAGGATACACCAAATAGATAAGGAATATTTTCAAACTCTTATTGCTGATAACTTTCTCATGCCACTGACTCATTGTAATGCTATAGTGATCAGTGATAAATGAAAGAAAATTATATCAGGCTTTATTTCCCAGATTATTTCCATTGCTTTTTCAGCTCACCAGGAGAGGCTATTTAAAAATAAATTGTATTTCTTGGTCTGCAGACAGAATTTCTTCTGTGTACATTTTAAAATTACTATAGTTAGTGATTCTTGGGCAAGCATTAAAAGGTTCAGTGTAGTGATTTAACGAAGCTCTGTTGTGTGTCTAGAAGTATCTGTCTCATATATGAGGCTTGATTTGGTGTTTGTTGCTAAAGAGAATTCCATTGAGATCAGTGCCAAATGCATGTATTTTGTGAGTTTCTGTGTATGCTAATGCTTCATTGTCCTGTGCTAACCCGTTAAATGTCATTGGTTTACTCTCAGTAGCCAAAAAACCATTAAACTTTATGGAAATGAGTAATTGGAGAATGACTTTGGTTGAGTACAAGCAGCACTAAACTGCATATGATTCACCTTAGTAATGTTTCTGAACATTGGAAGAAGTTCTTATTTTAGTGTAATCTAATCTTTTTATTAGTTTGAGCTTGGATATGGAAGACATACGAAACATTCTGCAAGATTATGATAGTGACATTTGCCAGAAAATAGAGTCATAGTTTCTAAAATTCAAGCCTATCTATTAAAGGAAAGATTGCTGAGTATTAACCTTTGTTTATGTGATACAGTGTCAGACCTATTGTTACATGCAATTGGTCCAGAAAACAGGAATAATAAAACTTGAAAATTTATATAGATTTGAGTCATCATGTGATCTTATTCAATTGATACTGAGAAGTAATGTTTATCCCAAGTATGGCAGCTCTTCTGGGGGAAAGAAGTTATATCCAAATTACTGGTTTGAGTGACAGACATCAAAAAGGTCAGATTAATTGTTATAAAAGCAACAGAGTTATTACTTAAATAGAAAACAGCTACTGTTTCATGGTATTTTCATGGAAATTTAAACTAAGAATTTATGGGCAAATTACTGAGTGATAGCTCTATGTTGATGATTTAGAAATCCTAATGGCATAGTAGGACTATTCCTACTATGAAACAGAAACAGAAACCTGAAAAAAAAACCCAGAGAACTCTTAGATATGTGTTCCATGGGTTTTACATTTGGCCTTACCATCTTTTCCCTTCCCATGCAATGCTGTGAAGGCACAGAAATGAATTTATTTCTTTATTTGGATAACAACATTATGATAAAGAATGAAAAATAATTACTGCATGAGGGGTGAAGCCTTTTTTCTATGAATTTATGTCCCATATTTCCTGGCTTCCACCATTCCATGTTTCCATTTATCTACATTAAGATGCTCAGCTCCTTTTTAAAATGGCTGGCTAGACAAAAAGTGACAGGGACAATTTGTTGGTGCTTACTGGCTGCTGCTGAAAGAGGTGTGGGAGAGATAATGTTAAGTGCAACTAGTCTTTCATGAGGTTACAAAGTTAGCAGGAGTACTGATATTCCTCATAGAGATTGATTTTTACCAAGCTTTCAGGAACTTAATATTTTTAAGACTTGCATTTGGCTGCAAAATGTCTATCAGGACACTGACAAATGGACAGAAAAATGAGATCAAGTTGCAGGATCCTCATTTTCTTGGCTGACAGGCTGAAAATTAATCTATATCTTGAAAATGACTATTCCTTCTTCTGTAAGTTGAAGTAGGTCAGATAGGGAGAGAGCATATGTAACTGATGGAAAAAAAAAATGGAGATTGTAGTAGAAATGATGTGACAGCTACTGAGGTGGTTTCAATGAAGAGAGCACAAAAGATAGAAGAGGGAATAGGGCAAAATATGATGCTGAAGGAATGAAAGGAGAAGGTGAATTAGTTGTTGCTTTAGAAAAATAAATGAAAATAGAGAAAAATACAGAAAAAATAAGAAAAACATAAACAAAGGATACAGTAATTTTTACAGCACAGGTTTGCAAGATACTTGGCACAAAATTCTGTAACAATCTGTTATTCAAATAGTTGCCACATCTGTCACTTCACCTGCTAATGCTTGTTTTTGAAAGGGGCAGAGATAGCTCAGCTCTCATTTTCAGACATCTACATGATTATCCTGATCTACTTCATATTTTTATTTAATTATTTAGCAATTATTTTGCTCAGATCTTTCCCTTATATTGCCTTGTGCTTTCCCATATAGTCCATATTAGTTATTCAGATACTAAGTCCAGTAAAGCCTAAGTGGGTTCAACATCTGTAGTGAAATGAATTCAGCTGTCTTTGATGAACTTCATGAATTTGTGCTATCAGAACTAAAAGTAATTTAGGAAATAGGAATAAAGCAGATGCTGGATGCATAGATGCTGAAGCTCCCGCTTCTTTGAGAGATTTGGTGGAACAGAGTCCTGCTGCTGTCCTAGTCATTCTACAGTTCCCAGTATGAACCAGAGTGGAAAAAAAATGAGGGCTATGCCACAAGTGGTATTGCCAGCACTTTTCTCAGTTCCTTTCTCCATACCTTCCAGAATTCAGTTATTTTCTTTCCAGAATCTCTCTTGCCATGGCCTTTTATTTTTTCTTGCTGTTCTTCATTGACATTCTTGCACTTTTCATTTACCAGTATTAATTATTTTTCCTGCCTGTTCTATCTTCAAGTTCTTCTATTCTCACCGTCTTCCTCTTCATCTACAAATTTGACAAAAATTACTTTTATTTTAATCTTTCTCTTTGGATCAAAGCAGCTTTTTTGGTGGGATATCACCGTGAGCCTCGCTAGATAAGGACACTCAGGAGACAGCAGATCTGGGTTGAGAGCAGCAGGACAGGAGACCAGAAGACTCTCCGCCCTGTGTTTATTATCTCTATAATATATCTGTAGCAAGGTGACCATGGATTGGAGGGTGGTTATCCCACCTCTCACTCACATTGGTCCAGGAGCTGTCATTCAACCTCCCCTTCTCATGGAGAAGGAATTCACAACAAGGGCAGTGTTGACAAAACATGGTCCACTGTTTACATTTATGAGCGTGAGAAGCTGCTACACTTCTGCTTTAATATGAATGCTCAGAAAACTAGGAAGGATCTTGGCAACAGTGGGACACTCTAACAACCCTCCTTATAGGGTTGTTTGAAATATGTTAAAAGCTACTGAGCAAATCAGTGGGGGAAAATAAAAGTATTGTTGTCTTCAGCAATAAAACTTCAGTCTGTTTTACTCATCTTATTGATGACCTCATGCTGTTTTTCTCTTTTCTTTTAAGAACTGTTGTTGACTTTTTTTCAAGTTCTCCAAACCTATAGTTAGCTTCAGTGAAATTATTCTGAGGAGACCTGTTGTATAGGTCATATCTGGCAAGCTGGTGTTTTGCTTCTGGATGAATACTGCCAAGATTTGATCCAGACAGTGTTTTTGTGTGTGTATTGGAGTGTGAGTCTGGCAGTGAATTAGCTGGCCTGTTCTTAGATCCCCAAAATAGCTGGGGAAGTTCTCTATCTGTTGCACGTCACAGAAAGTATAGTACAATATTTGGATTAACTGAGTATTTATGGATCTTACAAATCACTGGATTGTCCATGGAAGGCCTTTAAGAGTTGCCCAGGATGCCATCTGTTTTTCAAGAATAATAGCTGAATCACTGTTCATCTTCTTGCTGTATGACTTGGCTTCACTGTCTGACTTTTTGATGTGACTCTACTTGAGAATCAGAGCACCTGGAAGAGTAAGGGTACTGAACAGAGAGAATGGTGGTGGTTGTGAGGAAGGCAGATAAATAAAGTTAGCTAGATGCTCCTAGTATTTCAGGGGTTTAGGTACCTTCATAGTCCTGGGGTACATCCCTCTCAGATTTTGGGACTTTCATCTTAGGGAATGTGGGTGATTTCCCTGCCTTTTTGGCTGTAGAAGACTGCAGTCTTTCCTTAAAGGTTATCTTGGAGAAACCTCAAAACCACTCCGACTTAAAGCTTGGATTTTATTTTCTAAAAACGTACTATAGTGAAAAGAATATGTACTACTACAGCCTGATTATTCCAGGAATTTGAGGGACAGATCAAATTTTCAAAACCTGAGAATATTAATAAACATTATGCATGTAATTTCTGAAAGGCAAGAAGAGGGCTAGCTAATCTCAAATTTTAATTTATTAGTAGACTTACAACATTTAAGGCACAAAATAAGTGCTAGATTTGAACATGAATATAGAAAAACTGAAGAAGCAAGTTGATTTATGAGGACACTAATTTATATGTTTAACAATTAATTAAAATTCAGAAAAGGACTTATCTCCATGGATTACCAGCTGAATGGTGTGGTGATGCCACACAGACTTGAGGGGTGTCTTATAAAGTATCCATGAAGATTTTTGGGATGAAAAGGATCTCTTTAGTGTAAAGGATTTCTTTGGTTCAGTACTGTTCATCTGTATTTCCTGAGACTTCCTAATTTTGCTCCCGTAAACAGGGAATTAAAAGTTATAGAGTGTAAAGGAAGGGTAGGTCTATCCATGGTGTTTTATTCACACTGGTGAAGGTTGAAACTGCTGTTCCTGTTTTCTGAGACCCTTGCTATTAATCCTTATGTTTTAGGCTATACCCAAAGAAGGATTATTTGCAGAGATGTATTGAATTGTGGTCAAGTAGACAAAAATAGTTCAAAGCGTGGAGGAGTCATGAGTTACCAGTCCAGTGGATTCATGAATATTTTCTGGAAGTTTAGTTGCCCTTATACTTTAAATGTGTATTTAAAGATTGTGCTCATAGTTACTGCTGGAACACAGTGACTGAGAGATCTAGAGTTATTTGGTTAAAATAAGTTTTTTTCAATATTGATGCTATGTATTTCAGTAGTGTTAGCGGATTGTGTATGGAGTCCTCAGAACATACATCTTGCACCAAATGTATGTTAAAATTATTAATTGTCACTATTAAGGAGAGCTTCCAATGCTAGAAAGTAAATGAGATGTGAAGAGGTGGAGGAAAAGAAAGCAATAAAATCAGTGTAGTGTATATGAAGTGATAAGAACGAGCCAGATGGGTTTTATTTTCAAATGTATTTTTGAATTCTGAATCAGTCTTCTTCCCCAACCAATTCAATCTAGTCTGTATGTAGCAATTTGTCTTAAGGATATCAAAAAGCCATACTATGGAATTCCAGAAATACTTTTTCTTTGCCGGTCTCATAATGAAGTAGATGAATGTGTTCTTAAATACTTTTAAGTTAAGCAGGAGTATCCATTTGCACAAAATATAAATTTTCTTCATTGTCTCCACAATCCATGACCATTATTATCGCCTGTTGTTTTCTCAGCAATTATCTGTTTCAGGGTGCATAGAATGATGTTATGAAATTATTACAAGAGGGTTTGTAGCAGTGTTACATTACAAGAGTAAATTTACTGAAAGGCATTTTAGAGTTAGTCACTACTTGATAGAATATTAGTCCTTTTAGTCTACTTGAACCCTATTCTATTAAAAATTATATCAAGCAGCCGAAACTGTGCTGAGGTGCACCCTGCTTTGTGTCATACCTCATTTCTCTTTTCATGGTTTCAGCTATTTAAATTGCAAGTTCTTCGGAGAGGAATTCTCTGCTACTCTTCATATGCTACTCTGTACACTGGGGATCTATCTTTGGTTCTTGGCTTTGCAGGAAGCTTATAAATTTCTGTGTTGATCATCTCAGTCATACACTGACAATGTTGTGTAGGATATAAAGGCCATAACTGTTTTATTATCATCTTTTCAGTGCTTCTTAGGATGTTCTACCTAGCCCTGTAGCAATCCCATTTAGTTTGACTGCCATTTTTTAAATTTTCCATGTTACTTTACATTATTCCTGTGCTTGTTTTCATTTTTCTTTGTCTCTGCACCACCATCTTTACACTACAGCATTGTTCTTGGTGCTTTGCAGGAAGAATCCACATTAGTATTTCAGATTTCTTTGGCATTTATCGTGTAAAATGATACATATTGGAATATTAAAATCTTGGTATGTCAAGTTAGTAAATTTTATGGTTGTGTTAACATTTCTCTGTGAGATATTTCATATGTTCATCCCTGCTGTGGTCAAATTAGTTTTTTATGAACTGTTTCTGTCATAACTGGGGAAAAGATCTGTCCTCATGTGGATTTCAGTATGTAACATCAGCATAACAACAGAAATTCTGCCTCTGGGCACTATTGCAAGGAGCCTGGCTGTGTCTTGTTTGCACCCTCCCTTTGGGTATGTAGATACATTGATGAAGTCTCCTCATCCCAGTCCCTTAATTACCTTTGTGGCCCTCCATTGGCCTCTCCAGTGTGTCCATGTCTTTCTTAGCAAGGAGTGCAGAGCCGGATGCAGTGTTCCAGGTGTGGCCTCACCAGTGCTGAGCAGAGGGGCAGCATCACCTCCCTTGTCTGGCTGCCAGCACTTCTCCAAATGCAGCCCAGGATAACATTTGCCTTCTTTGCTGCAGGGGCACGTTTCTGGCTCATGGTCCATGTGGTGTCCATCAGGACATCCATCTCTCTTTCTTGCCAGGCTGCTTTCCAGCTGTGCAGCCTCCAGTGTTCACAGGTGCTTGGAGTTGTTCCTGCACAAGGACAGGACTTTGTGCTTCCCTTTTTTGAACTACATGAGGTTTCTGTCAGCCTGTCCAGATCTCTCCAGATGGCAGCACAGTTCCTTTGGCCCATCAGCTGTTCCTCCCAGTTTGATGTCATCTGCAACTCTATTAAGGGGTATACAGTCTACCCCATTATTCAGATGCAACTGCAGATTTGCCCAAGAAGAAAATAGTAATAACATTTTCTAAAAAATTATGTAGAATGCAGATCTGAAAATGTGCATTGAGATTGCTGGGGTGCTCCCAGCTGAGCACCTGCTCACATGTCTTCTGCTTCAGCAAGCACTTAGTTGCCTTTTTGTGATCAAATTTAAGAAAATGTTATTTATATATAATGATAGAGTTATCTGTAAATGCTTTAAAGGCGTATTTGGTCTTCACGCAAACTACTGTTCTTCACCCAAACTCAGATTTTTGTATGATTTCTGGATGTATTAATGAGATAAGAAAAAGTAAGCATGGCCTTGCTAAGGCTAAATCTGTGATGAATATCTGGGTCTGTGGACAAGGGATGAGCAGTGAAGGCACCTTGACTGCAAGAAGGCTTTTGATGCTCTCAGAATACTCCTGTATCCAATGAAGAGCTCTGGTCCAGTAGACAGCAGGATAGGTAAAATACTGTTTGTGTGCTTGCATGGTCATGGTTAGTGGGGAGACTACAGTATTCTACCTAGGAGCCAGTGACAAGAAGGACTGCAGGGGTCTGTCCTAGGGCCTGTCCTCCCTCCTTTCCTTCATCCATGCTGTTGTTAGCATTGACTCCTGCTTCTGGCTTTGCACTGTCAGAAATACAGTCCAGCTTCTCTCTGCTTCAAATTGTTTCTTGTTGCTTCCCCTTCCTTTGAGCTCTTGTTAGGATTTTCTTCCACCTATGTATTGCTAATACTAAGGAGTTGGTAAAACAAGCAGCCAGGTGGAAGCACAGTTGGACTGGTTGTTTAGGAGAGAACAGATTTAAAGGAGCTTTGTAAAATGAACTTAAGTTTCTTTTTTTGAGCTTTGCTTCTTATTGGAAGTCAATATTCAAAAGCATAGTATTTGTTTTCAAAGAGCTGAGTAGACAGCATGATAGCTTTCTACAGCATCCTACGCTTGCATACATGGTTTGTTAATTTATTTGCTGAAACATTAATCATTTGGTTTCAGGTAAACATCTTATTTGCAGCAAATACATTTCTAATATTTCTCTTAATTATCCTACATTTTTGTCCATCATACTTTTAGATCTTTGTTGATTTTCTCTAATATCTGGTCTTTTATTGTGATTTGAAATCAATTGGAAGGGAAGTTAGACTAAAAAAATCTGGGGGTTTGTGTGGTGGGTTTTTTGTTTGATTTTTCTTTTGGGGAGGAGGTGTTGTGAGTTTTGTTTTTTTTCATCTTTTACTCCATAGAAAGCAGGTAAAGGTATAGGGACAGTGTCAGAGGGGATTTGTGTAGCAGGACAACCTCTCTTACCGTTCTTGATGTGTGAAGGTCACACATTGTGTTCAACATTAGTGGACAACTGTTCTCTGTTCTTTCCCTTGTCACAGTTTCCTGTTAGTGTTGTCTTCTTCTGTGTTTTACTTCTTGATAGAAACCAAAATCAAAGTGTCTTCATCTGTGTGCTCTCTGCAGCCTGGGAACCGTAAAGGATCTGCTTGTCATCATTCTTGACATACAAATTAGTTATCACAGATCCTTTTGCTTTGGGGAAACTCACTCTGCACTTCCAAAGCTAGCAGTAGGTCTGAGCCTCTCCCAGCAACTTTGGCTGTGCCATCTGCAGTCAATGAATTCCAGACTTGTAGGTCAGAAAGCACAAACCTTGGCTGTGTCATCTGAAAAAGCAGACAGGAGTGGATTACAAGGCTCAGTTTTGGTTAAGTAGTAGCAGAAAGACAAAGATTTGTACTGTGGTAATGTGGGTCAGTTCAGCTTGGCAAGTATTTAGCTGTTTCTCTCAAGCTAGAAAGGTCATAGACTTGTTTTCTATTCCCTACTGTTAATCAGCATATTTGTCTATTACAGAATTGCCTATGGTTTTTTTCGTTTTATTGTTTGAGAAGTTTTGGTTAAAGATTTTCCCCCTATGTCCTTCCTAAGTGATGTAGTAAAAATTACATCTTTTTCTTTCCAGGTAGATTTATCTTTGTTCTTCATAGATTGTTGCCAGTGTTAGGCAAGGATTCTCTGCTGTATAATTACAATATTGTGATAATATTTGTTAAATATAACAGAATCTCAACAGAAGGTGGGTAAGGCTGACTGCCTTGTTACCAGTAGTTGAGAAGTCTCATTCATGCTTTGGGCTGTTGAGCTGATGAAATAATATTTTTTCATGTAATTTGATTATCTTGAAATTGTCTTGGTTTTATTGAAAAATGACTCGATGAGTTCTAGTCAACTTTCAGAAATGTATCATAGACACTTTGATACAATACATCTCTCATTTTCTTTGTTTGGAAATCTAGTTCTGTTGAAACCCACAGCAGATGATGTGATTTTGTTTCTTGTTTCATTTTTTCTTCAGTGTTAAGAACTGTTTTTGTTGGTTGGAGCTTTAAAGAGGGCATACTTTTCCTAGCTTTTTCTGCTTCTAGGAGAAGGCCCTCTTGGGTAAGTGTATGGGTATAATTTGCAAACTACAACATGATTGTCAGGAAGCTGCAGGGGGTTTTTGTGTCCAGGGTACTAGGACACAAACTGTTGCCCTTCCTTCCCTTCTATTCCTTCTCTTAGGACCCTAGGAAAAAAAAAAATAAAAAAAAAAAAAAGTGGTGCTTGAGGATGTTTGGTTTTCCCAGTGCTGAGCAAAGTCCAGTGGGATTTGCCCTCTGGGATGTCTGGAAATTGGGGATGGAATAACTGTATTTGCTAAGACTCTCAGTGTATCACATGCACAAACAATTCATTGTAGCTGGGATGTGTCATCCTGTGAATTTGCATGTGCTAAGTGAATGTAATCCTCAGTGATTTATCTGGCAGATTATGTTACATATTTCTCTGCGGGAAGTGCTGAATTGAAATCTGGGATCTTATTTCTATCCCTGTGCTTGTGGTGTTCAGTACCAAGAATGCTGCTATACAATTTGTTACTGAAACATTAAAGGGAAGGTAGAACTAATGGGTTGTGGAAAGTAGCCTCCCTCAGGTTTTACGTTGTCCAAGCACAAATTCATTAAAGCTGGTCTAAAAATGAAAAAGGAAAATGTTTTTCAAGACATTTCTTGAAACTTTACCAAGTAATTTTTTTGAAAGCTTCCATACTCTCATTTGTTTTTAGTAAAAGCATGTAACAATTAATGTTCATTTTTGTGCAGTTTTATAACTGCTTCATACATGCTCAGTACAAGATGGGATACAATAAAGAATATAATTTCAGTACTTTTGCCATCTTTTTAAAAATTATTGTGGAAAGCCAGTTTTTCGATTATGCAGGAAATTTTTATAGTTTCTAAAGAACACAATCAAAAGTATGCAAAAATTTAAGAGGGAAAGTTAACATTAAAAAAAATTCCTTTTCTGTCAGAGATGGAAAAACTTTTATTTCTGAGAACAGAATTTTCTTCCTAAAGAGAATAGCCAGCTTGCTATTGTGATAAAATAACAGTTGTTTATAAGAAAAGTTTAACTTGGGTAGTTTCTCTAAAGGCAGTGCCTGTGTTACTGAAGCAGCTGGTTACACTGGGAGCTGTGGTGCTGCTATATAAGAGCAGTAGTGTTAAATGTGGTTTAGCATCAAACTCCTTTTGGTTGGCTCCTTTCTCCTAAGGGCAGAATATGTTACTGGTAGTGTCAGCACTTGGATTTCTAAATGCTTGGAAATGCCAGGATTGTTTTGTTTTCTTCTGTCATTGGTGCCTGCAGGAGAGGAGAAAACAGCCAACACAATGAATTGAGACTTGAACAGAAAAGTGATTATAGAAACTCTTGGATAGAGAGTGTGGTCACGGAGATTGAAAACAATTTGCTTGAACTGCTTCACTGTGAAAACACTGGGCTGCATCTCAGGAAACCTTCAGATTACACCCTGAAAGCATTTGTTTTGCAAAGGCATTAGGTTTTTTTGCATTTTCTTATCAGAGTGATCATGCTGTTAGCCTTTTGCTCTGATGCACCATCAGTCATCATTCTTGTGAAGGACATCAATGTACAACAGTCATGACAATGGAATTGAGGTGGAAAAGTACAGTCAGTATTTGTTTCTGGTTTTCTTTTGGGGCTAATTTAATAGTTTAAAGCCCTGGAGTTTCTTCTCTAATATTGGCTATAGCAGAGGTGACATTGGTGTGCTGTAAACCTGGGTCTCTGCTGCCTTCCGGAGGGAGAGTGCACTGCTGAAACTTTTTTTGTGCAAATTTTGACATGCCTTCCATCTCTAAACCTATCTTGGAAGCGGTGTTTGCTTCTCTGTGCTAACTTTACAGGATAAATCAGATTATCCCCTTCAACTGACTTTCCCAGTAGTCTTCTCGGTGTTGAGAAGATATCAGGGATTAGCTGGGAAAAGGAGGTTCTGGGCAGGAACTCCTTTTTAGAATCCCAGGGTTGTATCATCTGAACTGCCTATCTGGCTGTCTATCTGACAGCACAGAGTGAACATGATATGAAGAGAAGCCATGCTCTCTAAGTGCCTGGATGTTGCCTCTGACTTCCCTTTATGCTCTGTTACTAAAGATGGCAAAAGAAATCAATTTTCATTTAATTTGAGATATGATATACATACAGAATCTCTTGGTGCCCTCTGAAGTATATGTGGACTTTAAAGATCAGCAAGCAACAACTTCTAGTTGTAAAGAAGGAACATTTTGATCAGTGCTAATCTCTTAAGCCATACCACATTTTTTGAAGATACGTTTTCAAAAGTACACTTCATGAGCTGCAGAATGTGAATGCATTTCAAAATTTTAGTTTTTTACTTAGGTAACAAAAAGTGTAAAGACTGCAGTTTTGGAAGACAGAATGGGGATGTTGAGGAAAAAGGGGAGAATCAATCCCTTAGAGAAATAAAAGTGTTGTGAGGGGACAAAATACAATGTTCTTTGAAAGGCCCTCCTTTTCCCTACCTAATCCAGACTAATAAAAGCACTCCATCTGTCCACCTTCAGAAAAGGTGGTAAAATGGTAGGATTCTGTGCTGGCCAGTTTGCTGCACTCATTTAGCCACTGTTTTCTCTGGTTTTATGCAGTGGTGTTTCCTGTGAAGTTTGAAGGTTGAGGACCCCATTACCTGATGTTATTGAGCTGCATTCATTTGTAATCTAAATGCTCTTCTGAATATTGGGCTTTGATTATTCTGGTGTTTAAATGATCGCCTTGTCTAAATTAACAGGGACTAATGTTTTGCCATAGATTTAAAAAGTGAAATTAATGTCTTATAGGAGAGGAATGGTACCTGCAAATAATCATTAACTCATGTCTTCTGTGCCCTGTAGATAGTAGAGCAGTTAGTTTTGAAATCTGCACTTTTAACTGAGTAACTACGTTGCTTCCAGGAAATAAGGTTAAATTTTCATTTGAAAATATAGAAATTGTTAGCTATTCTATGACACTATGAATATATTTGCCAGGCTTTGTTCAAAGCTATGTGGACTGTCATATTTTTTCATAATAGGTATTTAAAAATGGTGTCTAGAAGAATCCCATCTGTTGTTATTGTGTGCTGTTATTACTGTACTGTGCTGTCATATGTAAGATAGAAAAAAATGTCATAATTAAAATTAAGAGGGCATACAAAGACTGTAATATATTTGCAGTATGTTTGCTAACTGAAACTATCTCTTGATTGGGAATTTATTAGTCTGCTACCTTATGGATCAGTTTTTCCACAAAAAAACCTTTACTAAATTAATTGGGGAGAATAATCTGTAAGCTCGGAAGATGCTATTAAGAAAGAAGCAGCTCTTCAAAAATAATTAGAAATACATGATCAACAGTTCAGCATTGTTTGAGAACATTTAATGGTTGCTCAAAAAATAAATTATCGTAGTTTGAAAAGTAAGACATTAGTAGTGAGCTGACTCATAATGGTGTGGCACAGAAAGGCAGTGTTAGTGAATGGAAATAGTCTCAAGGTCCTGCAAAGTTGGATTTTGAACCTGTTTTTTTAGTATTTCTAAATTTAGTATATCAAATGTATGGAAAACATTATAACTGCTACTGGCAAAAAAATTAGAGGTAATAAACAGCTAAGAAACAGATAAAATAGTTAACTGATAAAGAGAAAATAAGCTGATTAACTGAGCTAAGCTCAGGCACATAAGATTTTTTCAGCATATCCAAATATAATTCTGTGTCTTGAAATAATAAAAGCACACTATTTTTTCATCTTTATTCCAGGAAGACATTATCCTTTAACCTTCTTTCTCACAAGTAGGGAGTTGCAGTTACTAGTAAAAGCTGGATTCATCCTGTTATGCTTTAGCCATCAGGCCTCATAGATCCAGGAGCTGCACTACTGCAGCTGCATTATCTCTGCATTTGATGGTGTTCTGAAAAAATCTGGAATGCTGGTTCCAGATGGGTGCATCAAGAAGGACATAGAAAACTGGAGATGATTCAGGATAGATAGGATTGTCAGAATGATGAAGGAATTGGAAATGTGCTGTTTGCTGGAAGATTTAGAGCTCAATCAGCTTAATTTAGCAAAATTGTGTTTAAGAGACCATTTGATCACAGTCTTAATGTGTTCACATGGGAGCAGAAGTGTGGTAATAGATAGTGCCTCCTTCTAGCAAATCAAAATAAAAAACAAAACTGCAGCTTTGAAGTTAAGTCAGCCAAATTAGTTTGGAAATAAGGTGCAAAATTGTAACCAGGGAGGGGGTTAAAAACTGGAACAACTTGCCAATAGGTATGAAGCATTAACAAACCCTAGAAATACTTAAGATTGCATATGTTCCTGAAAAACTCACTGTAGGATTGGTTGAGTACTAAAAGTACCAAACCTCTGCGTGATTTCCTACCAGAAGTGATACATATATTGTATTGTAGGGCTGAGATATTTGTATGCAGTGCTTGGTGATCACAGCTGCTTGTTCACTCTTAACAAACTCCCAAGACATGGACTTCCTTGAAGCCAGTGAAAATCATACATAAAAACAAGGATTTCTCACACAGTAGAAGAAGGTTGCCATAAAGAGATAATTTCTCCCTTCCCCTTTTCTTTATTTACATGGATTCAATTTGAGAACAGATTAAGTAAAAATTATTAATTATTTAGTACAAAAGACCATATTAGATTCAAGAAACTGGAGATGTGAAAATAATTGGAAACTGGGACATAGTGGGGGAACATATTAAAGGCCTTTTTCTTTTTCTTCCCTGAACATTAAATTATCTTTTTAAGGAGATAATTTACTGAACTGACAGATTATTGGTCTGACCCCATGTGAATTTTCCTATATGCTAACAGTGTTTGATTATATTCTATTATCTTCTGAGAAATGAAATCTGTAACTTTAATGATAGCTTGTAATCTATCAAAGTATGGACCTCTCAGAACAAGTATATGCATAAGAATCTTTAAAATAAAGAGGATTAAAAAAACCCCTAACAAACGAACTGAACTTTAACATTGATTAGTTGTATCATTTTGCTATAGCAACTTGTACTATAGCAACTGATTGTATCAGTTTTAATCACATCAACATATCAGCTTAAAACTGAAGTGTACATTTTGTTCATGGAACTGTTGTTCTCATGTACTGGACAGATTTATAGTGCAGTTAAGACCTGTGTTCCTTTAGATACAAGATTCCAGTGCTGGAAAAATACCCCAGGAAATCAGCCTTTGTAACTGGCTTACTTTCCAACTTCTGAAATTAGTTTTTCTGTCTTGTTTAGCTCTGAATGTTTTCAGACTACTTCATAGTACAGTATATGGAACATGTTTTAGCTTGCAAGTTGCCAGTACATCTGTGCATGAGTTGCTTAGAACCACTGATTGACTCATTGCTGTAAAAGCAAAAAAATTAGTAAAATACTTGAATCAGAGAGAAAGCTGCATAGTTGGGGCATTGACTTCATGTATCCTATTATGTAGATAACATGGAGCTGTCTGACTGGAGGGTATACTGGTGTAGACATTAAATTGAAGATCAGTATTCAGAAGGTCTGATTTGATAGCAGACGCTATCTTGTGCTCTTCCACTTGAGTAATATTAGACCAGCAGTACTCTGTGTACTGATCTTAAATGTCAGACTGCAACTGTTCTTGAGAGATTAACATATACAATAATCTGATTTTTTTTGTGATGTACATTTTTAGAAGTTTATGAAACCTTTTTGTGATGTACATTTTTAGAAGTTTATGAAACCTTTTAATGAACCTTTTTATTATAATAATTTTAAATATCATGGAAGCAGAGACTTTGCTGCCATATTTCTTACTAAAGGTATCTGATACTGTTTTATTCAGGCAATTTAGCGTAGTTGCAATGACATCAGTGTACTTGTGTGTGGTGAGGCTTTATATTTCCCATCAGATTAAAAATATTTTGCTTTCATTGTTATTTTTCTCAATGAACACAGTTTTGTTTTTTTTTGATCAAAGATGCTTAGGTCATCTGTATATATTATGCTGTTTATTTAGTTACGAAGTAGATTACATAAAAACTGCACAAACATTGAAATCTGAAATTAGAAAATGATATTTCTAATTGCCATGTAAAATTTAAATACACAGCACTAATCTACACATTTTCTTGGTAAAATTTTTATTAAACAGTTTTCTGAATAGCAATGGTTCATGACTTTACATTGGATCTGTTTCTACAGATATATTAGTGAAGGATTTCTTTGTGCATGTGTATTCTATTATTTTGAGGACAAATTTTTACTAGCTACTTGCTAAAATCCTTATTCTATTTTAGAAATGTTACAGTTTGCATTGGTAGGGTAAATTCATGTGAAACAAGTTCAAATTTATTCTTGATACTTGCTTAAAATTGAGTGGAAAATGTGAATACTTTTATCGTAAGTATAAAACCATCCTATTTATGACTCAATTTAGTATTTTAGGATAATTTATCATTCACTGGAAATTCAAGAGAAGAAAAGTAGCTGTGTTCCAGCACTGTTAACTAAGTCACATATGTGATATATTCCACAAGTAGTACAAATAAGACATCACAAGAGCTGTAATTTGATGACCTTTTGGGCGTTTGTTTTTCCTTTTCAGTCGGTGGCAAAGACTGGGCGATTGCTGATTAGCCATGAGGCTCCCTTGACAGGAGGATTTGCATCTGAAATCAGTTCCACAGTTCAGGTACACAACTTATTTGTTTTTAAGTGTTCTGCATGGATGAATATGTTTCCTTGTAGAAGAAATATTTAACACTACATTAAAAATTGAGGTTTTATATTTTTTTTAAGTTGTTCTCTTTTGCAGGTTTGTGGATGCTTGCCTTACTTTGTCTGAACAGCAGAGAAATCATGTACCCACTTAGGCACTGTGCATAGTATCAGCTAAGCTAGAAATTTAACTTCCACTGCAAAGCAGGGAAAATGTGCACTGTGAGATGCAGGGGAAAATCTTCATGTATAGTCTGGTTTTAATGTTCTTTTTTATTTTTCTCAAATGCTTATCCCTCGAGCTTCTTAAAAATACATTCTAGGAATGTATTTTTAAATCAGACACAGAAAAAGCATTTGGGTCCAGTACAGTATAACACAGTGGGACACACAGTGTTCAGAGACCTCATTAGAAGAGTCTGCAGAAGTTTTGTTCATGTGTGTTTGTGGTGATGCTTGTGCACATGGTGAGCTTGCATGCACAGAACAGCTTGAAAAGCCTGAGATGTACTTCAGTATCAGTTACATCTGGAGCTTTAGGGTTTGGGAGGCCTTCCTAGCATCCTGATGTGCTTTATACCCGTACCTCCTTGGAAATTTTCTCCTTAACTTGATTTCTTTCCTGTGCACATCAGTGGTACTGGTTTGTAGAAACATCTAAATTGTGTCCATCACTATTGATGACTCTTTCGATTATTCTAGGATAGTTAAATTATAGGACTAGAGTGAAATGGGATTGTAAAATTCACAAAATATAAACCATGTAGGCAGTAATTAAATCTTGGTAATTAGCCTTTTTATGGGAAGGAATAGAGTTATTAGTTCTGGGAGTGTAATTCTGAATTAAATATGCAGAAGGAATCAGAATACTGTTTCTTTATCTTTGTGATACAGTTTCTTTTAAAGAATAGTTGTATGAATTATAATGTATTTATTTTAAGGTAAGTTCATTTTTTCTACCAAAATGTTTCTCCATTAAGAACCAAATATTTGGTTTCATGGAGACCTCATAACAACCCTCCAGTATCTGAAGGGAGCTTACAAGGAAGCTGGAGAAGGGCACTTCGTCAGGAACTGTAGTGGTAAGAAACAGTCATGGATTCAGACTGAGCAAAGGGAAATTCATGTTTAATATATGGCAGAAATTCTTTACTGTGAAGGTGGTGAGGCACTGGAACAAGTTTTCCAGAGAAGCTGTGCATGTCCCTTCCCTGGAAGTGTTCAAGGCCAGATTGAATGGAGGAGCTCTGAGCAACCTGGCTGAACATGTCCCTGCCCAATGGGAGTTGGTACTAGATGAAGGTCACTTCCAACCCAAACCATTCTATGATTCCATGATTTTTCATCCTTCTGAATAATCAGCATTAGACCTCCTTTCTTTAGTAGATAGTCTCTGATTAAACTAGGACTAATAAAGTTATAAGCCACTGCCAGCTGTGAGTGTAGGAAATTAATTTTCTTTATAAATTCCCACAAAAATGTGGGAAATAGACTCAACCAAAAGAGCTTGTCTTCTAGCATCTTGTCTTATTATTACTATCAACACTTGAGGAGAAAACTATTCTAAGGTAAGCAGCAAAGTCAAAATCTACCATATAACAGAGGAAAGTATATGTGTTGGGTAAAAAAGCTGGAAAAAAAAGTATCAGTAAATATCATTGGAAAAACATGGGATGCCCAATATATTGCTAAAGTTACAACATGAGTTTTTAATCCTCAGACCTTCACTGAGAAAGCTACTTACCTGATTGATCCTTCTGGAGGTGTTGTTTTTCATATCAGAGATACATTTGACAAATATCACTTGTTAAAAAAAACAGTTGAAAATGCTTTAGTAAAGGGCTATTTATCTCTGTCAGTATTGAAAGAAAATGTTTTTTTTATTATAGTTGCTCATAAATTTATATTCATCTTTTTTATGAAACTAGGCTTTGTATCTTAAGATATATCTATTACATATGCTCCCTCAGAATAAGTTAGAATATATAACTCTTTGGCATTACATTTACCAATGACAGATTTCTTTCATATAAATTGCCTGACTTGAATCTGTGTTGTAACCATATTGTCATTACTCTGTGTATTCATTCTTGAAGATTCTATCATCCATACTAAAATTTTGATATGAGTACTTTAAAGATTATACTGCAAAAGATATTAATAATAAGTTACAACTTTTTAAAGAACAATATCGCTTTAGGCGTAATAAAGACCTTGCTGTTCTTATTCAGTTAAAAATATTGATCTCTTAACGACCAAGTTAAGTTCATATGTCTCATATCACTGTGCTGTAAAAATGAAAACAAAAAGTGAAATTCTCTTTTGTTGGATACAATGCATACTGAGAATGCCAAAAATCAGGGATTGCAGTTGGCTTTAGTTTCTTCTTACATATGGAAGTAATAAGACTTCAATAAAATACGTCCAGTTGGAATAGATGGTTAGTTTCCATATTGTTATTCCATCCTAGCTGTGAGGTCTCATCATAGATATAAGGTGAATAGAAGTACATAGGCTATGTTAAAAGTTAGTGGTCACATACCCTTCATGGTGATATATAATTCAAGGAAAAGAGTACAAATGGAAATGAGGGGTTCCACTTGTGAACTGTAGGAAAAAATACATTGAATGCTTCCATTTTTGCATATGAGACATTAAAAGCAGTGTTTGGAGAGATGTTAAATCAGATTTGTTGTGTGTCGAGTACAGAATATTTTTAAGGGGCTCATTATTGCACTAAGTGGTCATTTTCTCTGCTCAGACATAAAACTAAAAACAAGAAGAGGTGGTGTACTTAAAACTCTACACGATACGACTCTGCTCCAGTGTTTCATACATGCTCTCAATGGGTATTCTGAAGTGAGCAATGAATACCAGGACAAATTCAATACAGGTACAATTAAAAGTCCAAATATTTTATATTCTGTATGAAAGCATGCAAAATTGTCATGTTCAGCAGAGAAAGTGTTAAACTTACGTAAAGCACAGTCTGAGAAGCCTTGGGAGAGAAGCCCACTCTGACTGAGATGTCACTTCCAAAATAATGAAGAATTGTGTGTGGAAATCATCAGTACATTAATCATTTGTAATACACAGAAACATAAATCCAGTAACTGTGTCCTGTTTAAAAACAAAAATTAAAAAAAAAGGAAGGAAGAAAAGGGAACCAGGCAGGATGGAGACAGCTAGCATGAACAGTCAGGGACTCTCTGGGTTACTTCACAGGGTTGCTGCCTGCCAGCACTGGGGACTTGTTATGGGATGCAGGAGCAAGCATTTTGGAATCATACAAGTCTTCTGGACTTGTTTAGAGGAGGAACCAAAACTGAAGAAATGTGGGGGCCAAGGTGGTTTGGGGAGGCACAGATATGGGAAAACTGAGAGAGAAAGGGATAAAAAGGAAGCTTCTATTATGGCTTCAATAATATGGTAGTTGCTATTTTCTGATAGGGCTGAAATAAATGAAATAAATTCTGAAATAGAATACACCCTCTGGCATTGATCCTGCAAATACAGGAAGTGTACATCTCAGGAAGATCTTGGTGGTTTTCTACCCATTCTCTGCATGTAATGGCTAAAATTTTTTAAAATAGAAAACTATTCTAATAATTTTTAATGTTTTCATTTAAGGAATTTAAATTTTCATTTAGGATTTTTGATTTTTTGTACATTGATGCCATTATAGCAGGATACACCATGAAAATATATGCTGTTATTAAAATAAAAGAAATGCATATGAATAAAGAAATTTATTTGCTGCCCTGGTAAAAGTAATTGCTGTCTATAAAATAACAAGTTAGCACATTGTTTTTTGTAGACAGTTGCACAGATGTGTCATTCTTGCAGGAGCAGAGCAATTGTGATTTAATTGCAATTCCTGTCTTTGTAGCACAGTTTCTTTTCTTACTGCCTGGTATGTACTTTGTCCTTGAGCCTCTGTCTGCACAGGGGATGTTGGATCATCTACCAAAGAAATGCACAGGTGAACACAGCTCAGTCCTCAGGAGCCCTTCCAGAGGACTCAGCCTGTTTCTCAGAATTACACAGAAGTATCAATCTTCCAGAAGACTGGTATCAATCAGAGGATAGGACTCAGAAAACTCAGTGAAATAACTGTTTCTGAGAGTTGAGTTCCATGATCCTATTTTCTCAAATCTTGCCTTCTGTATCTACAAATTGGATATAACACTATTTGACTGTTTGATCAACGGTGCTTTAGATTTCTTCCTCTTGCAGCAAAATAAGGCCTAATCTCCACTAAGTGGTGTAATTTCCTGCCAGAGTGTGGCATTAGGGGAAACTATTAGGGGAGCTGGTTTTGTGAGAAGCATTTCAGGAAAAGGAAAAGTGGGTTTATTGTGAAATACCTTTCAAAGAAGTAAGAGTTCCACAGCAGTTTTGTCCTAAAGCAGGTTACCATGGAAAAAATGTGCCCAAAAATGTTAAACGACAAGAAAAAAAAAAAATTGTTTCAGCAGTATGAACATTTAAAATAAAATGACCTGGTATTGACTGATATTGAACAGGAACTATGTTGAGTAACTATTATTTTACAGAGTCCTAATGAAAAAAAAATCACCTTCCCAACAAAATTCTTTCAGAATGTTTGTCCCAAATACTTCTCATACCATTACATTATCTGTCTTTAGAATTTGGGATGTTGAGATATTCCAAACAGTTAATTTATTTCAGTTTTCCCATGAGTACAAGTCAAGGTGGGATTTCCCAAGGAAGCTGTAACAGTCCTCTGTGGTGCTTTGAGGAAGTGAATGCAGTGCAGTCTTTTAAAATACCCATGGGACCAGCTTTGAGTTTCAGATTATGCACCTGTATTCGTACTTAGTGCAAAAGGACCTAATGAATAACTTTGTCTGTGGGATTGATTTTGAAGTTATGGTGTGTAGCATCAGATTTTGTGCTGGTGCCACTTAAAATCTTACTTTAATGAACAGGCTGTAAACTGGTATTATTGACTTTACTGAAAGCAGTTGCTCTGATAATTCTTATTTAAATAAAGGTAAATGTTTTCATTCTTACAAAATGTGTTGAAGCAAAATGCCTTTTGAACTGACCTTTGAGAGACAGTGGATTGAGTATGTACTATGAAGCTGGAGGAGCTTGAGGTACAAATTGTTAGAACTACATAATTGTGGAAATGAAGGAAATGCTTAATTAATTCTCTGTTCAGCTGGGGAAATAATAAAAAGACTCAAATACATTTCCCCAAGTTGATTAAAAAATAATTGGGGCCAGCTTGGAGAGCTTTTTGTAGGACAGACTTTTTTCACTGGGTACCGTTTCACTGGCTAAAGGAAGAGGCTCTGGACTAAATGTAACATCGATATCAAAGGAGAAGGCTCACTAAAGCATGCAGGTACAGCAGTATGGTTTTCAGCTGATGTAAGAAAATTATTACATCTGAATTGATGTTTTTAAACTTTCTTTGACACAATTACAATAGACAGTAAAATTGGAAGAGATGAAATATTGACACAATGTGGTCCTTCATTTGTTATCCTGTTTAACTTTCACTATCACTCATGGCAGATCTAGCAGCAATCACAAAGTACAATATAAAAGTCTGGTTTTATAGATCACACCATCAGTTTCTGTCAGTGGGAGTGTGATCTAGAAAATACTGGTATAGAATATAAAGAAAAACTACAATAAATACAGACAAATAAATTCAAGGTGGTCATAAATTGCTTAGCAATAAAAAAAAAGAACAGGGATTTGAAGAAAAAAATAAAATCAAATACAGGAATAAGCCATAATGATGTAAACCCGTACATTTATTTCTTAAGTGTTTGGATTGAGAGCAATAAGGGAAACAGGATAAAGTTGCCATTCAGTGACTAGGGACAAAGGTACATGAAAATGTTGCCTGTGTTTGTGAAATGTGACTCTAAACAGTTCAGCAAGCTCCCAATTTATGATGCAGGATGAACTAGAAGCAATTTTTGCCATGCAAGTCAGGAGTCTTGCATAGCTTTGAATGTCAGCATATTTTGGTACACAATGTAGAAAATAAAGGTGAATAGACAAAATGTTACAAACCCAGGGTTTCTCAAAGGGAATGAAGCTTTGTTATTCATCTATTAAAAAAATACATGCACTACAAAAAATGTTTGAAAAGTGAGATTCAACAGTGATTCTGAAAAGTTCAGTAAAATCAATATTTAAAAAATCTTTTAAGATTAGGAATTTGATGTATGAATTTAATATGAATCACTTATATTAATTATCAAGCTAAGAGTTATTTTTTATCTTAAAAGAGCTTTCCAAAGAGCTTGGATATAGCAGTAAACCTTTAGGATTTTTTTGTTTTCTTTTGTAAATAAGAAAGAACAAATTCTGTGTCTTGTACTCCACTGTCTGCCCTGTTGTAGAGCATTGCCCCTCACTGCCATAGTGCCTGCACAGTCCTGGGCTTGTGAGCCCAACTGTTGGGATTTGGTGGTTGTGTTTGTCTGGCAGATATGGCATTTTTTTGCACATGTATCACATTTAAAACAGAGACAAAATCTAACAAGCAGTACCTGTTCACAGGGTGGTGCCTGGCACTTTCTTCACAGGAAATTTTGAGACCAAAATTGTTTTGGATGTTACACAAAAGTCTTTTATATTTTATCCCACTGCATGGAAGTATCTTAATTTTCATTTGTCTTGTGTTCTGTTACCTATACCCATACAGATGTCTTGGTTAATAACTAAGAAATGCAGTACAGGATGTAAGAAATTCTGAAGTTTTGTTTAATGTTATCATGTAATAAAGTCCAATTTACCCATGAGATTTTATGCATACTTTTTTAATTTTAGTGAGCATAAGGAAGAACAAATTCTTCTACAATGAAAAGAGCAAATGATTGTAATAGTGGCATATGTTACCAGTTCAGTTACAAGGGAGTGTTGTGTTCTCTCTAGGCTGGAATAAATTCAATACCGAGCAGAGAAAAGTGATTTAATGAATTCAGTATAGCCAAATAATGAACAGGACACAGTATTCTGTCCTTTGCAAACCTCCCAAATACTTTTCTTAAAACAAGCAAACACTCCCCCAAATCCTAAAATAACATTCAACATTGGAAAATGAAGTGCTAAAAAACGGTGGTGGATTTTCATAAAATTGGCCCCAGAATACATTCTCTAAAGGTGTAAACACTGAGTGTTTGCATGTCCAATTAGTCCAGTTTCTAAACATAAAAAATACCAAAATGTCTTGTTCATCTGCAGCTCAGCTTCTGTCTTCCTCTGTGAAGCACTTCATGAAGAGGTCCACACCAGAGTGGGCACCTGGGCTAGAAGTCTCAGCCTTGAGGTTGCTGGTGCACACTTGCACCTCTTGGCCTTGGGTTCAGTGTCATTCCATGTGCAAGAGAGGACATGAACCAGTGCTTGCCTTCAGGTGGTGTTTCAGTCAGCCACTTGTGGCACATCCTTCTCATAGCAAATGATTATACCATGTTTGAATCGCACTGGCTCTGATTTGGACATGGATTTCTATGCTGTGTGAGTGTGCCCCATCTACTTGGCTTTGGGTCTGTTCTGTCTAAAAAATATGGGTTAGAGTAAGCTTTTCCCATGCTCTATGGGGCTAAAGCTGTTTCTTGGGGTTTTTTCCTTCATGAGGCTGAGACAGGAGCTTGGCAGTTTCCATAGGTACTGAAAGGAGAGGAGAACAGTACACGCTGCCTCACTAGAAGTCTTCTGTAAGTGAGAGAAGAAATCCACCAGATTTTGAGGGACTGCATGTGCCACCTGCTGCAGGACCAGAGTTCACAGATGGAAAGGATGGGTTGGAGGAGAGGTGTGTGCCCATGTGCTACCTCACCATGGATGGAAAAGGGAAAACTCAAACGAGTGATCAGCTTGTCTGCTTCTCCAAGCTGACATTTATGGTAGGCAAAGCCCTGCAAGATAGGCACTTTTAACAAACACATTCAACTTAGAAAAGAACATTTTAAAAACTTAGGCTTAACTTGAATGTTTTCTATGGAGTTACTTATTTTCAAGTGATTTATTGAACAAAGGCTTTTGGCACTGAAACAAAATAACCCTCTCCTGTCCCACTTTCAGCTGTGTTGTGTGTTAGGCAGAGGGCGGCATTTCTTCCAGCCACATCAAAACCTGTCTGCTGGTTTTGCACCTGAAACCACTACACCATTTGTCTGCTCCTGTCAGAACTGTTTTTCCTTGCATTGGTGGGGTACAGAAGTGTGCGGCCAAGTTTTTTTTTGTTTTTTTTTTTAATGCAAATTCCTGAAGAGCCACAAGTTTCTCCCTGGTCAAAATGAGGTGGTTAAGTGACAGAATATGCTGAAAGTCATTGTGGTTCAGTGAAATCAAAAGTTTTAACTACTGAACAAGTTTATTGTTTGATTCACCTTAATCACTTGAGTGTAGAGTATTAAGTGTGCTCTTAATATATCCAATGAGGACATTTTTTTCCATGTTCTGATATTTAATTTGGCATGCAAACGTTTGTATGCCTGAGGCTGAGCTCCAGCATCATTGTCCTGCTGATACACCCATGTTCATTCATTGTGATTAATAACTTAGAACAATGTGTTTAGTCTTCTGTATACTAATTCTGGAAAAGACCAAAAACATGGGCACTGAGGCAGAATTAAAATTTTCTCTTTGCTATGCACTGCCTCCCCATTTGCATTTTCATTTTTCTAGCTATCAGGAATTCTTCTAATGAAAGGAACCTTTTTGTGGTTTTACTTATTCTGTGGTAGAGTTTACATTTACAGTTTTAATGCAAACTGTTTTGATTAGACTCATGTTGTGATTTTAACACTCACATTTCTGATAGCTCATGGAGCTGATAGAAATGAAATTATTTTAATCCACATTGTGAGGAGGGCAAAAAGCCTACTCTGAACTGCACATCCTATGTTTTCTGCTCTGTGATCAGGTGATATTTTTCCTTTCCTTTTTTTTTTTTTTTTTCTCCCTCTAATACCATATTATAGTTCAATAACATCAGCGTTTCTAACTGATCTGTAAATGTAGCTAATGATGATTTAGGACAACATCAAAACTATGAAGCTCCCTCTAGAAATTTTGGGTCCTGTTAAGCCTATTACTCAGCAGGCCTTTATATTACACCCTGTCAAATCATCGACTTGTTGTTTAATAAAAATTAATACAAATAATTTTTTTTAAAATTCTGACACAATTCTGGTAACAGAGCATCTTCAGAGTAAGGTAAATCTGCAAAGCAACTACTAATTCAAGGATATTCAACTTCTGCCTGAAAACTGAACAATAACATGTGTAGCTTGCTTTATTTTGTTTGGCATTATCTTTCATTCTCAGTAAGTTATGAGTTGCATTAGTACCACTAGTAAGTGCTTTGAACAGCAATTTATGATAGAGAGCCCAGGAGTCCCTGTAAAAGTGTAACAATTACCTTTCTTTCAATTTCTAGTGCTTTGGAGCTATTAAAAAAAATTTTTGGGTGGTTAAAGTCATTTAACCTTGGGCATCATTTCTCCAATTTCTCAGTGGGATGCAAAAATCCCTTGCTAGCCACAGGTATAGCAACTTAAAACGTACTCAGGCACCCCGGGCAAGCCCAGGTAAAGAAAAACGTGAAGTTTTTTAATTGCACTATGTCAGATTTACTTCTTTTGGACCATACAGTCTGTACCTTGTCTTATTTACTGAAAAAAATATTTTAGTGGGTTGGTTTGGGGTTGTGAAGTGCTGATTCATGCAAGTATATTCTATTTTTTCCTGGCCTTTCATATTTTGGTATGGCTATTAGAAATGGTCTGGCTAGACTACTAATTTAGAGCAACAGACATAGTTCATAGTAGCATGATTAGAGAAGAGTGGCCTGTGGCATATAAAAATCTATACAGAGTAGGGGAAAATTATAGAGTAAACCAGAAAAACCTATCCTTCTATGTTAATGGTTCAGTGAAGTTTTAAAAATAAAAATAAATACGTAAGGAACTTTGTCTTTTTAATTTTCTTGCAGGGTTAATTTAATAAATACATAAAAGGCCTGTAAAAGAGTGTGTATTTATTGATGTTTTATGTATGCTCACAAGATCAAATTATTTCAGTTCTATGGTGAATATATTTGTAGGAGGGGATGTAAAAAAAGCCTCTGGAGCTCTTCTGAGCTTCTGTGCTCTTCCAGAGTACTGTGAATTTTATACTGTTGCTGTTGGCTACATTAAGATTTTTAATACAGAAGAGAAAATGGAGGGTGCACTTCTGTTACCTCAAAAAAACTAGTCTAGGCGTCTGCTGCTTCCTTGAGAAGGGGACTGCCTGATCTCCCTGGGACAGACACATCTTCTCAGTGCCCAGATGTCAAGGCTGGCTTAAAGCCTCAAATCTGGATCTACAACAGTAGGAGGATAAGTTATGACAGTGCTGGGTTTCCATGTTACAGGTATGCACAGAGGAGGAAATTTTCAAATAGTCCTGTTTGTCCAGTAGTCCTTTTGAATGCAAATGGGCACATGTTCATTGCAGTCGTGTAGGGATCTAGCAATTACAGTGATGCAATTACAAAGTTACAAAAGTGGTTAAAACCAGTTAAAAATGCCTCAATAGCAGATGTAAGCCTGAAATTAGTTTCCAAGGAAAAAATAAAGTTGCAGTCCGTTATATAAGCAAAATAACCATGCTGGGAGAGACCTTGTGTGTCTGTCTCTTCCTGTGGTCTTACGTGTGACGCGATCTGTGCTAGAGAAAGCTCTGTTCTGTGGTATAGCACCAGCAAAAGAGAATGAGCTACTCCTAGTTGTGCATATAATTCATATGCTGTATATCAGCAGTGCTTTTTGTAGTTGTGCTGTGTCCTACCTCAGTGGGATTTTGAAAGGCAGCTAGCTTTACTGGCAGAGCTATAGCAGTACTGGCATCTTGTTGGAAGTGTTTGTTACTCTTACCACACTTAGTAATGATCATAGTGAGCAGGAGACAAAGTTCTAGGCACACACAGCACAAATCCTTCTAAATGACACCTCAGAAGGAGAGAATGCTAGTGAGGATTTAATGCTCATTGTGACTGAGGAAGGCAGGAAGGGCTGCTTCCTCTGTACCAAATACTGAAGTGATAATTTTATAAAACAACATTCAAAACTGAAAAAGTTTCTCTACAGAGGGCCAAATCCATGTCTTATTCATCTGCATAGAGAAGTTTTTGAAGTTTATGGAAAAACTGATCTATGTATCTGTAGCTGGAATTGTTTGTCAGATACATTTGCTTGGAAATAATATTTTGTTCCCTGTCATCACTGAAGAAGTGCCTTTTGTCCATCTTCCTGCAAATAGCGTGCTCATCACTCAACTGTGTTTTGCTGAAGCACTAAGCATGCAGAAATGACTAACAGTAACTTAGATGTCTAAGGAGTGAAAATTTCTTCTTGAATCGGTGTTTCAAGTGGGCACAGAAATGTTTCACTTTTTCCCTATATATATAGTGAAAACATACCATTTCTCCTGTACATTTTAAAGACAGTGCTGTCCTACATTTGGAGTAATGCAGATTAGGAAGGAATATGTATAAAATTCAATCTTCCAGTTAAAGCAACATTAAAAAAATACCTAAGTCTTCACCCACAAGGTGGTAGGGAACACAAACTGCACAGATATCAGTCACTATCTGGATACCATATCCTCTCAATCCCCCCGTGTCTCTGGTGCTATCAACTTGGCTCTGAGTTGCCCATAATGAAAATGTGCACCCTGGTGATGAAGTCTGTGGAATTAAGATTTCATTCTGAATAACTCTTTTTTAGTATTTTATTTCCTTTATATGTCAGTGCATGGAGAGAATGGTTTGCCCTAAGAGTCACCTGTTTTTTTCTTTAAGTGATTGCACATGTGTACAATTGGAAAGCTCTAGTTCTCTAAAGCAAACACTATAGTGCTTTGCTTTTCTGTACCCTTTTTTGTTCAGCCAGCAAGGTTAGTTCTGCTGCACACTGATGAATACTCTTGCAATAAGTAAATAGCTGAAAAGTGCCAAGAAAGAATATGCCAAGACTGTATTCTAATATTATAGTGTTAGGAATAATGTTGATAGATGTTTTTAAAAAGAGAGGGAATGTTTTATGCTTTTGCTCTAATTTTGTTGATTTCATCAACATTAATCAGAATCCTATATGGTTATTATACTTTATATTGCATGAATATCCAGTACTTATTGTATATTGGGAGACCTAAATGAAGCTGTATAGCAGCCAACTGTAAGAGTAAACTTGTAACTTGGACACACTTATTTTAAGATCTGTTAGTCAAAATGATGTGCATTTTTTGAGAGAACACAGTGTTCCTCAACACAGTGATTCCGTTCAAAATTGCACCCATGCCATATGAAATGGTAAAAGCAGCAGTAAAGAAGGAATCTTCATGCAATGTGTCTTGCCTTGCTGGAAGTTTTAAAAGGCAATGCAATATATTTATGGGCATCATACAACCATATGAAAAAAATGCCACAATTATGGTGGGTCTGTCACGGAAAACTAGAAAAGGAAATTCTGTTATTTTAACCTTTGTTTTTAAGAGCCATTTGCAATACTTCTCAGTCTTCTATTTTTCAGTCCTTCTCATGTAAGTTTTCTTTTTAAAGGTGTCTGTTTTTTTCCTTTACAAGATACCTGTAATTAGACTAAGAAGTCTGTATTTGGTTACCTAAATATATGGCCTGACTTAAAAAAACAAAATAAAAATATCCATATCTGTCTTGAAGACTACTGAAACATTCCTGCTTGCTTCTTTTTCTTAGAACTTCTCACTCAAGAAAAACTGTAATTGAAAAAAAGTTAATCTAATCTACTCTAAAGTAACCTAATCTCCTAGTTATTCCTTTTAAAATTGATAGTCCATAAATCATGTGCAGAAGAAATGAGAGAATAATGTCAATCACGGTGCTACTTTTTCAGAAGAAAGGATTGAAAGAAAAAGGAAAGGTTTATATCTAAGTTTTCTGTCCAAAAGTAATTGAACCACTGAGATCAACAAGTCAATAGTTAAGTTTGGCATAGCTAGCATTTCAGAACTTCTTTATAGAGAAGCTTTTCTACCTTTTGAGAGAGCTATGATTTTTACACAGCAATTTTTCACTTATAATTATGTGACTGAAAAGGTGTTGGGTTTTCTGTCCGTGTATGCTCATTTATTTACTGATTTCATAATTTCTTTAAATTTAGAGTGCTTTAGAAATGAGGAAATACAAAGTTGTATGGTTTAAAAGATTCTCTTAAAATGGATTGTAGATTTGGGAGTACCTTACTTCCTGAGGGCAGCAGCACTTTCCTGTTTAAGAGTGATGTGTTTCATGGTTTGCAAATTTAAATGATGAAATTTGTCTCCCCATGGACAGAGATTGACACTTGACTTGCACGTGTATTATGCCAATAGATACAGAAATCTATTATGCTAATATAATGAGAATTTATTTTGAAATAAGGATAAAATAATATTTGGAATAAAAATTACTTTTCCTGTCCTTTCCTCTGATTTATTTCCTTACCTGTGGGCTGAACTTGCCCCTGAGCAAGCATTATTTATAGATGGGATGGCTTGCAAAAAATGATGGCTGAGGATTATTGCAAGCTGTGTTTCAGAAATCTTTCTATACTGAATTCAGAGTTTCCATGTCATAGATGTGAACCTTTTAATTACTTAACTTTTAGAAAGTTGTGTGACTTTTGTGATGATGTGAGTACATAGTTTGAGCCTCCTGTGATTAAAAACATGGCTTACCCAGGAACTGATTCAGTTAAAAGATGTAGATGTAATAATCTCTACCAGGCATATAACATTTGTTGGATGGGAGAATATCCTCTGTGGTAAAATAATAGGATTTTCTCTGTTACACTGATCATAGATTTTGTATTTAATGTGTGCAAAGAGTCTAATAGAAAGTAAGCAAAAATAATTGAATAATAATTGATGCCGAGGTGAGGCTATTACTCATTATTGCTTCTTGTGAACATCACAGCTAAGTTCACTCTAGATGACATATTAAAATTAGCTGCTCTGAATTTTAAATAAAATCCCATATACCAGTTTTAAATACAGAATTATTGTGATGCATATTAGAGTTGTACTATGAGAACTGTTGAAACACTTGCAGCCAAGTGACTTCATATTGCAGAAGTGAATTTCAGGTCTGAATTGTGGTAGTACACAATACTCCTCAAATTTAAGATGAAAGAAAAATCTGCTACTGAAACTTGCATTCCAGTGTTAGTAACTTAAACTATGACCAAAAGAAAATGTATTTCTAAGCATACAGACATGCATTGCCAAAGAAAATATCTTCCCTAATCTGACTGCAGCCGGCAGTTAAACAAAATTGCTGAATATCTAAAATAAAACAGTTTTACAGTGTTAAATAAAATAAAATTTTGGTTTGTTATTGAAGTTCTGTAGGCTACACATTTTTATAATTATTCAGGCAATTTTTTATTTAATCAGCCCTTAAAATATTTATTATGATAGGTATTTTTTACTTTATTAAAACCAGGTCCTCCTCACTGACATTTTAAAATATTTTCTGGGAAAAAAAAGAAGCTGGTTGTTTGCGTATGTTCCAGTGCTTTAGTGCTTTACTGTGGGATGTAGTTCTGCATAAGTTAATCCTGCTGTGAGTCATGAGCTGGGAGTGCTGCTAAAAATATGATGAAGATCACTTACACCTGTGGAAGTAAATCAGATTTATTTGACTTGAAAAGCCCTGTGCAATGTTTAAAATTCATTGCAAGTGTGAGATCTCGGTCCTATATTTGGGTGCTAACAGGCATTGTGCCAGCTGCAGTCAGCAGCCCAGCACTCACTGCCTTCTGAGTTACCTTGCACTTTGAGTATGAGGGGTATGAGGGCCAATTATCAGCCCTTGTGTAACATGTGTCTTATTACAGTCCTGCTTTGCTATAGTTGGGGTTAGTAGCACTGAGAGGCATATAAATAGAGCCAGTGATTGCAGTGTTTCAAAACAAGGCTGAAATAAATTATGAGATATGCAAGGGCTAATATATAGGTTACTTCTATTCTTGAATGACTGTGACAACATTAATATCACAGGATTGCAGTGGAAGTAAACATTTAAAATGCTGATTGAAACCATCAGGAGGAAAGAGCTATAAAAGTATGGGATAACATTAGGAAAGGCTGTGCTTCATGATTTGCTGGATATACAAATCTGACAAGCCATTCAGTTGTGACAGAGTTAAACATGTGTACATTTCCTTTACTTTCCTTTGTCACAGGAAGAGGGAGGAAAGTCTCTTCATTTCAGCCATAGGGAATGATATGAAGCATGTTCTCCCTGAGAGAAAAAATACAGCCTGAGTAGTATCAAAACACCCCAAAGCTGTCATAACTATGTCCCCTCTGATACTGGCTAGAATAGAGTCTCACTGGATATTACAAATGCGTTAACTTCAGTAGAGCAAACAGCATCATTTTCAACAAAACCTGAAGGTGGAATCTTTTCCCTCTCCCCCTTGATATCTGTTGAGGACTGGAAGGAACCCCCCTGTTTCTCTTAGAGAATTGTCATTTACACCCACTTCATTTGCTGGAGCCAGAACAATTTGCTTGGAAATAGCTACGCTGTGCAACAGCTTTATTCCTTGTAACTGACAGTTTCTGCAAAGGCATAGAGACAAATTTGTGACTGTATTCCAGGCAGCTTCATGGTTTAGGAGTCCTACATGTTCATCATACCTTTCTGGTGTCAGTTGCAAAATGTTCTAATCTGTGTTTGCATTTAATTTTGTCACGATTTACTAGCAGTAGATAAATTAAACATAAAGCAGTTGAGGAAGATGTCTGAGATAAGGATTTCAAATTACTATTAAGTTTGGCTTGGCAGCTGAAGTGATTAAAAGTAATCATCTTGCAAATGCCTTTGTATCTCCCCTGAAGGAAGTGTCAGGGCTTGTGCTTCCTGAAACCTTATGGAACACAAATCTTTTTCAGAAGGAAAAAGAATGGAGAAGTATGGCTGCAGATTTTACTGGCAATTTTCAAGTTTGAAAACAGTGAAATAAATATTGTTTTGATGCTTCCAAAATGGAAATATAACTCTTAGGTTTTTTAAATGGTAAAATGTCTCATTTTTGCAGGGGGAAGGTTTTGTTCCTAAGTTCCTGACTGGACTAAGTTATGTGAATGATGCTGAACTGCTGGCACACATCAATCACGAAAAATCAAACCAGTCATCACATTAAGCATCCTATATAGGTGATTTCATTTTCCTGTCCATTTTGACCAAACATTTTTTTAGATAATAAGAAATAATAGGAAAACCTAATTTTTAGGGAAATGTGTGACAGCATGCTGCTTTTATATTCTTAGTATTGTGCTTGCAATTCCCACAGGTTTAAAGTAGCCATTCTCCTAACGAGTCATGTCTGTGTTTTATACTAAAGATAAATATGAACTGAATTGTTGTTCCATAGTTTATTTAGGGCTGAAAAGGATGTGTTGGTGCTACTTTTCTTCTGGACTGTTTTCCCTGCTTTCTCATTTGTACTTGGCAATGTGAGCTGCAAATCTCTAGAAGATCATTAAGATCGTTAACAGATCTTGGGGATATTTTCACAGCTATTGTCACTCTTCCTTCCATTTTTGTGTGACTTGGTGATGGCATGGGAGAGAAATAACGGCTTTTGATTAATAGGGAAATGCATAATCTTGTGCTCTGTGTTTATGGATTTTAAATAATCATTTGATGAAAGTCAAGAGTGTTGCGTCAACAGAATGCATGATACCTCTGTCATGCAGTGCTGGTGACTAGCAAAGAGTGTTAATTAGAGAAAGCAGAGTAATGAAGGCTTAGAATTTTCTCAGTTCTCACAGTAAATCCATATCTGTTATTTTAGAAAGTTTTCAGATCGTAAAAGCTTTTTGCAAAATGTTGTTTGGTGTCTAATAACCCTACAGTCCTGATGTCAGTGCCTACGCAAGCAGGCTTTCTGGTTTACTTTGCACTTCCCCATATACAATGCAAACAGATAGCTAATGACTGGGTAAATACAATGGGAATGTACTTTGTGCACTGTGTGTTCTGAGCTTGAGTGTTTTGGTCTTTATTTTGTTTGCCTATTTTTATATTCTTTCATAAGCACATTTTGTAATGATGGAATATTACAGAGTTTCTAGTACAGTACAAAGGAATAACACAAGGCATGCATTGTGCTCTTTCTCTTTAAATCTGAAATCTTTGCCGATGCCAATTATTTTTGGCTTTTGTTCTTTTGAACTAATATAGTATGAACAGGGGTTATGTGTTACGATTCATTAGCACAAGAGTGTTCATTTAACACAAAAAAACCAAAAAACAAACCAGACAAAAAAGTATCTGTCAGACTTTGGCCTGTTTTCCTTTCCTAACTTTTTATTTTTTAAATGAAAATCCATGAAAAGTCCAAATATGTGACAGAAAAGACAGTGAGAGCTGAGGAGGAAGTCATTAGCTAAGAACTACTCCCAGTTGTTGTATTAACCCATGAGGATTACATTTGTATCCTGTAGGGACTGTGATTCTCAAAACCATGAAACAGACATTGAAAGCAAAGTCTTGAAAACCAGTCTGATCTTGGGCTTGCTAATACAGTCCAGAACACCATTACCTGCCCTTGCTGGAAGTGCATGATGGTACCTGTTGTGCAACTAACTCATTGCTTAACAGGATTTCCAACATCTTTTCCACAGAGCTGCCTTCCAGCCAGCTGCTCCCACCTTGTTGTGTTGCTCAGGGTGCCTGGGTGCTGGGTACAGGACTTGTGCTCCATGAGGTGCTTGTCATTCCATTTTTCTGTGTGATGTGATGCCTCTGAATAGCTCCTCCCTGTCCCAGCTTATCAATCTTTTCCCACCTTCCTGTATTTTTGCTATGTGTGCTCCGTCCCATCCAGAAGATTGGTAATTAAGCTGCTGGTGAACATCGATCCCTGAGGAACATGTCTACTAATCATCTGCCTGTTGGATTTTGTTCTGGTAATCACCACCCTTTGAACCTGACTGATCCAGACAGTTTTCCACCAATGCTCATTTTTGCAACTTGTGTTTCATCAGCTTGACTAAAGGAAGGCTGCTGATAGCCTTGCTGAAATCCTGGTAGAACAGTATCTACTCTTCTCCCCCTGTCCATTATCTTTGACATCTCATGTTAGAAGGCAGTCAGGTTGATCAGGCAAGATTTTTCTTTCTTTAATTCAAGTTGACCACTCTCAAACAACTTTTGCTCTTGGAGATGACACTGAGGCCATGTGGTGGTCTTGGACATGGAATCGAAAATGATTTGCTCTATCTTTTTAGAAACTTAATATTAGGCTGACTGGCTTAGAACTGTAGATTCACATTCCTGCAGATCTTCCTTGCCCTGCCTAAAAATGTGAATTAATTATATTGCTCTGCAGATCACATCGCTACTCTGTCTAATTCCTACAATCATATGGGATTTGAGGAAGAAATCAGCTTTTATAAATCTTTCTGTGGTACCAGGGAGTCCCTCTAAGCAAAAAACCCATCCCTGTGTCAATCACCTGAATTAGTTGAAAGGTCATGCTGGATTTTGTTTATACAG
This sequence comes from Cisticola juncidis, assembly GCA_013400215.1. Lineage (NCBI taxonomy): Eukaryota > Metazoa > Chordata > Aves > Passeriformes > Cisticolidae > Cisticola > Cisticola juncidis. The sequence goes on along the minus strand of VXBR01003215.1, from coordinate 1,938,708 downwards.
TACCCAGTGGCCTGAACAGAATGGATTGGCAGAAGTGCATGGGCTACTCTATTCTTACATAACTAATTTTCCTAATTAATTTAGAATATTACGGTGGAAAGAAAACTAGTGATAGTATTTAAAAAACCCACAACATAGCAACTCAATGCCTGGCAGTTATTGTGTCAATATGAAAAGCTGCAGTGACCATATGAGACTGGAATGCTTTTGCTATGTATTGTGTTGATATCTTTCACTACCTAAATTACCTCTCATCTGGTCTGTCAAGCCCAGTCATCATCAAACAGGTCAATTTGGGTTTTCTTTGAACATTCTCTTGACATACTTTAGGGTTCAAACAGTGACCCTTTGAGATATTGGAAAAGATAAGCTAAATTAATATTTTATTATTTTTGAGGGAAGGAAGGTATTTGTTTTGGAAGTCCTTTAGGCTTCATATCCTCAGAGATGCATGGTTCATCAGATTTCTCTGAAGGATTTTTTTTTGCACCGCATTCCTTTGCAACAGCTGAAATTGGGTTCAAAAAATAGACAAATGGAACAGTGCTCAGAAGGAAATTTGGAAAATTTTCTCTCCTAGATTCCTGGTTTGTATATTGCTGGCTGATTTAGATAAAAGGGGACTTCAGTTTGGAAACTTTGGAAACCCATGATGTGTTTGTGTGGGAAAAATTAGCAAGAAAAGCAGCAGAGCATTGGAGCTTGGGTGTCCATTTCTTATCTAGGATTGCTTGAACATATTTCTCCTGATCCTTGATGTTAGATAGCCCTTGACTGCAGTTGACAAATGGCTTTTACTTTATCTCTCTTACTTCTTGGTGTCACGTAGTTTCTGTAAAGTTTTAGGGTATTAATCCATTTTGTCTTCGGGATTATTGGAAGCTATCTGTGTGATATAGAATGGTTCTGTATGGGGCAGTGGATTGGACATTCTGGAGAACACTTCAGATCTCCACATTATCAAGTTATATGACCCTGTTGCCTAATTAAAGATTAGTTTTTATGCTTTTTCTTTCTCTCTGTTTTTCGTGTACCTTTCTTATTTTAACTTTTGCCTTTTCCCATATCCAGCACTGTTCAGTTATTTTAGCAGCTCTTTCAAATATTTCTGGAAGAAAAGCAATCATATGTTCTCATTTACAAGAAAATATTTTAAAATGACCTAAGCAAAACCTGTAATGGTAAACTGATTTGTTTTTAACTCAAGTACTAAAAATAATTAGAGAAGCATTGTAAAGCTGCAAGTAAACCTGTTACTGTCTTTTAAAATGCATTGCAGAGTAAACAAGGGCACTCAGTAAGGGATTTTGCAGAATGCAGCACAAAGTCTTCCCAGAATTTGCAGAGGTGCAGTGACTTAAAATGCAGGGGACATCCCCTAAACCTTGGCAGTATTGGTGAGTAGCTAATTGATCTTCCTGAGACTTTCACTCGAGGTGATGCTCATCAACAAATGTTGTGTAGTTGTATTGAATCACTGCTTAACTGAGCTCCACTGCTCATGTAATTTACCTCCACTTGGCATCAGTGCAATCAATAAAAACGTCAACAACTAAAAATAAGTTCTTTAAACTTTGAGTTGTTTTATAAAGCTTGCTAGCTTCATTTACAAATGATAGCAACATATGATCTTTGTAACTCAGAGATGTATTGATTGGTATCTGATTATTTTGCAGTACTTTTAGATTATTTAATAGCAGTCAAAGAAAATGCTGAATATATTACATTTGTGACTTGTTTAGTGTAGTGCTATAGACAAAATGACATGTTATCAAGTGAAAGGAAGCAGAAATTCCTTCAAATTTTTAAGTATTAGTAAGAAATATACTAACAACATCAGTTTTATCTATGTGTTGTGTTTGCTCAATGCCTGAGTGTTCAAATACCCTAAAAGAGTAATAGAAATTTGGATTTTTGTCCAAAGCAAATGCTCTAATTCTCTCACCGATAGTACTGGAAAGAAATAATATTGGAGTTCAGAGTTGAGTCCAAAAGGAGGACTGAGTTCAAGGGATTTTAGGACTATTTGCAAAGTTCAGAATTCATAAAAAGGAGGGGATATGCAATCAAGATGGTAGTCTTTAAAATGACAGATAACATTAATTCTAGAGGACAAGCGTATGAAGCACAACAAAATAAGTGTGGTTGAAGCTCTGATATAAAATTAGCATTACCCATGACTTACTATCTTTTGTAGTGTTACAGACTGAGAGGATTGCATACATAAAAATATTCACAAGTTGTATTTTAAAATGCGAGAGGACTCTATCAGGAAAATATATTCTGTTGTTGAAAGATATTCTTCCATGTCACTCAGGTTGTTCCACAAATATTTTGTTATGGAGATTTGTTGCATATGGCTATAATTATGTTGACACTTTTCTGGACTTTCAATTTTTCTTCATTGCAAGCACAATTTCTAGAGAATGAGAATAAGATTAAAGCATACTTAATTGGAACTTTAAAGGCTGTTCTTAGGTTTTTGCTCAAGTTCATAAGATCCACATTGCTATGTGAGAGCTAGATTTTACAAGTGAGCACATTTTACTAATCAGAAGACTTAAGAATGATCTCCTGCATTTAAACTCTTGAAAATCCTGATCTCTGCAATAATTTGCTCTAAAATGCTGTTGGTCTTTTGGTTTTATCATGTGCTGTAACCTCTAACTACTCAGTTGGTTGGAAAAGCTGATTCAGACTTAGCAGAGCAAAGTGTTTGATCTGATTGGAACCGCTGATGGTTTTGTTTCTGGGAAATGGTGAGTGACCCATTACTCATTTTTCTCCTGCAAGTCTTCACCCTGGTGTATTAAGGAGAGAAAATTCTTTCTCAACTCAAAAATGCGTTGAATTTATAGTAAGAGAGTTGAAAATTAGGATTTTCAACTGCAGAACATGGGTATCTATGTTTTAAACTGAAGGAGGCCAGAGTTGTTAATCCCAGATAAATGCACTCATTTCATTTAGGCACTGAGCGATGCTGTAAAACAGTGAAGTCCTGGAGCCAGAGAAAAGATCTGATCTTTGATACAAAACAAATTTATCAGATATGTCAAATATATCAGATAAGCAAATAACCATGCTCATAGGCAAGTGTGTTTCAGTGTTAAAAGCTGTTGAGCATTTCCCCACCACAGAGGATTTTTATACTTTCCTTTTAACTCCATAGTGCTTTTTGGCATGTGGGAGATTTTAGTGCCGGGTTTTTTTTGGAGTTCTTTGGCTGGATGGTTTTTAGGTATTCCTCAGTGGCTCTCTTGATTTAGATGTGCTGTATAATGTCATCTACCGGCATGATTTATTGCACTGTATGAAAAATAAAGGTTCACCTCGCAGTGTAGGCAATGTCAGGATGACCAGGACTCACGGTAATTGTGTACTCTCTATATGCAGTTTTGTATGTTCTTTATATGCTCAGATACATTAAATTTAGTGGTGATAACTCTCTGTGTAAAGGGAACTTAGTTTTGATTAAATTGTTGCTTGATGGGACAATTGCCTGGGCTGGGATAGGTGCAGGGACTGGGAAGTTTTGGTGCCATTAACTAACTCCCTCTGCAGTCCCAAAGCAGAAGTCTTGGTCTCACAGAATGCCTGGGGTCTGCCGCGCCTCTCTTCTCCTCAAACTGTGAGGAAGCTTTGGACAGCTGGCTTAAACCAGATCCTGGCACTAAAATAGCCAGTTGAGGTTAGAAACTGCCCGCTCTCTTGGACCAATTTCAGACATTTTGTTGACAAAACAGTTTTAAATGAAATGTTTTACTGTCCAAATGCATCTTGAATTTCTTTCAGGTAATGCTCAGCTGTGGTTGCTGCCTTTTTCCTCTGGATAGTACAGTAACACAAATTTATTTGGTGGCTTCTGAGTAACAAAACCTTTTAGATATCTTAAACCTGCCAAACCTGGGTGTTCAGCGTTTGCTTTGTGACTTGAGGGGCTGAATTGTACTGCCCAAGGTTGGGGAGTGATCATTACGCCATCCCTGCCTGCTCAGCCGAGGGGAGGACTCTGTGCCCCCTGGAGATGCCCCCATGGAGAAGTGGGGACTCCACCCTGAGGAGCTTTGCCAGTCACTGCAGTGGTGCACTTATGTCTTGAAATGTGTGCTGAGGGAAGTGGAAGTTTTGGACCTGGAAGTTGCCTGGAGAATTTGCAGGTGTTTGGGATTTGAATTCAGAAATAAAAGTGGAAGAGGGCCCACAAAGTTGCTTTTATGAGTGGAACAGATGGCTTTTCTCGGGGCTCACTTCCAGAACAGCGGCTGAAGCAGATTGGTCACTGTCTTCAAATGAATAGAATTACAATCGTTATAAAGCAAAATCAGTTGTTTTCACTCTTCCAGTTTTTGACCAGATACTGGAGAAATGTGAATATTTGATGGCACGGACACCTATCTTCCTATATAGCCAGAATACCCAGGGAGCTGGAGTTTTTGCCTGAGGGCACAAAAACATAACTAGGGAGTTGTTTTAAAAATGAAATGTTTCTTGCTTTTAGTCCACAGTTTAGTGGGCTGTAACATGTTCGAGCAGGAAAACAAGTAGAAGTAAGAGAGTTTAGTGTCTTAGCATGTTTTATACTGTTTCTTTCACAAAAAAATCAGCACAAAAAAAACCTTTGCTGTCACCTCTGACTGAAATTTGACTTTTAAGTAAACTTGGGAAAGCATTTCACAACTCACAGGGCTGGAATTATTAATGTCTATGCAACTTCTTTTTTTTTTTTTTTTTTAATAATTCTGAGCCAGTCATTTTGATTACATTGTAGAAAGAATTCGGAATGGTGATTAGTGGAAGTAATAAAGAATTTAGTGTGTCTATCTGTATAAATATTAGTAACAATTATGAAATATATTTCAGAGAAAATGTATGGGTTTGTCTTTATTTCAGTAATACGGTCTATTTCTTTGCATACTTTGATATTAAAAAATAACAGATTACCTCTAATTCTCTTTATGCATGCCCCAAGCATATTTGCAAATTATCACAATTCTAAATAAATATTTTTAAAGCTTAATATTCTATGAACACAGCATAAGATGATTACAATCTGAGTTAATTGCTTCTGTGTACTCTGGTTTGTAGTAGCACTACAGCTTTAAAATCTGAAAGCCATTCTCATGCCTATTTCATAGCATGAAATTTAACAGTGAATTATGGAACATCATTCAGAACTTACATACTGAATTGTTATTTTAAATAATTTCTTTCTCTACTAAATTGATATGTTTATAATTCATTACTTTAAAAAAGTTATTAAATTTAATTCTAAAGATCAGAAAAATGTTGACCATATTAGTAATTGTCCTTCAGAAAAAGCCCATAACTATTGATTTAAAAATCCCACTGATTGATACATTGTAAACCTTAAAAATTAGTTTTTCATACCTTAAAAAAATGGTAAGAATTATTTTATGGTCTGTGGAACTCTATGTATTTAAGTTTTTACATTTTAACTCTTTTATATAACTTACACCTAAAGGAAAAATTACTCTTTCTACAGCTGTTCATAGATTTTATAATCAACGCCAGGTTTAAGTAATACAATAGAAACTTAAAGGGGCTACATTTGTATATTTGCCAAATAATGTAATTAATTCATTGCAAAATACATTAGAGTATAATATAATTATAAAAATGCACAAACTTTGACTTAAGTGCAGCTGTCTTAATTTAAAACAATTTACTGTATGCAAATAGTCTGTTAGCTGAAGTTAAAATACAGGTTTAGTTCCATGTGCTTTATAATCTGATCTCAGTGTACAAAATTTTCAGAGCAGTATAAACATATGTGTAAATGAATTGTTTTAATGTTCAGTTTTTATGATATAATTGCTCTGAATCATGAAACCTCAGACCTAAGATGTTCCATCAGGGAGGCAGAAATACTGGTAACAGTGATATCCAAAAAGCATACAAGAAATAGTTGGTGAGGCCAAAGACAACTCACGTGGTGTTCCTGCAAAAACTTGAACGGGGAAAAAAAAAGGCAGAAAACCCCACTCCTTAAATCCTGCATTATATGTGAAAGCTCCATGCTTTTGTTGGACAGCTGAGATGGATGAATTGTATTTAAGGATTGGCCGCTGCTCTAAATACAGTCAAACTTATACTGTTCAGTATTGCCACAGAAAAAAAGTTATCTGCAGGCCCAAGTTTCAATAATTAAATCCTGGAAGGCCCCTTGGGTGGCTAGCATTGACTGGTGTTATTCCAGAGAAAGAAGCATTGCAATTCATTTATGAAATATTCAAGCAGAAATATGATGTATCTGTCCCTTTGCCTAACATAGTTTCAATATTTTTATTCAAGATGAACTGTAAAAGATGTTCAGACTCTTACATTTGAATACATCTGTAAGTCATGGTTAAATCCAAGATATTAATGGTAAGAAAGGAAGGCAGACAAAAGTTACTGAGGACCTGGAGGAGGAATAACCAATTCCACTGGGGCTGCTTATATTTAGGCCCTGCCAATCTATTATTTCAATCAAAGAGGAAGCTAATTACATGCAACACTTCCCATTCTTTAGGAAAAAAACAAAAACAANAAAAAACCACTCCCATTTTTTAAAAAAAAAAAAAAAAAAAAAAAAAAAAAAAAAAAAAAAAAAAAAAAAAAAAAAAAAAAAAAAAACCAGATAAAGTGCCTCTATTTTAAGACTGACCATGGTCTTTTTGGCAAAATACTGTTTTGTCAGAAAATGCCAATGTCAAATTTTTTGCCAGTTTTAGCAGGAGGCTTTTCAGGGAATATTAGTTCTATCTTTCCACGTGGAATTTCTGACAAACTTGATGTTCTTGGCTGAAAGTTTGAACTTTTTCCCTCAACTGTTTTCTGTTTTGTGTTCATGTCCATTGAATAAAATGCTCATGTGAGGACCATGGGCGATAGGGAGCTGCTATTCCAGAGATGAGCACCTGGCCATGGGCAGAAGTGCCCTACTTGGCCTCCCTTTTTTGCAGCTCAGTGGCACTTTGACTTTTGGGGTGCTGCAAAGAGAATGGCCCTTTCCCGTTTTACCCCTCTCCATAGTTATTTATTATTCATGGGAATACTTAAAAAATAAGACTTTGTTGTTTGTTTTTATTTGCTTGTTGTAGAACAGCTTCAGATACCTTATGTGGGGATGTTCCAAACATCAGATTCTTGCTGGCCTGGCCACCACCTTACATTAAGGATGCTGTTTGGCTGAGAATAAGGAATACCGAGTATAAAAAACTAGCACTGAATATTGGATTTTGTAGGTGTCACAATACACATTCTGCATATTGTAGGTGTCAATTTCAAGTCTGCATATGCATATGTCTGAGTCAACCACAATATATATTGATATTGATGGAATTAGTGGGATTATATGCTAGTAAACATATTGATGGACTTGCTCTCTATTCCGTCCCAAAGGGCTGAAATGAAAGGAGACAAAATGTCTCAGAAATATGAGTTATAACACCTTATATTGCTATGTGTTGAGTCAGAAAATTGTACCCATTTATTCAGAATGCCTCAGGTAAGCAGTTTATCTCTAGAATGCAATCTCTAGATGTGCAAGAAACCTGGTAAGTAATACAAGGAAGCAATCCACTGTTACTCAAAAATCAAATTACATCGTCAATGTTGCATTACCAAGACAATTTTTGCATCTTTTCTTTGAGAGGAATTCTACTTGGTTAAACCAAAATTGAGAAATCTACTTTCCTCTGAGGCAAAATTGTCTAATTATTGTGTATTTAATCACTGTCTATATAAGAATATAAGAATACTAAGAAAAGGATTTCTTATATAAGTAAGCTTGATGGGATTATGTGTATAAATGTGGATGTTACCATCTTTGCACAAGTTATAAAAAAACTTTTACAGTTCTTTAAGGATAGAAATTCTGATTTAACTTTTGAGTAGGAAGATCTGAACTTACCCCATTTTCATATGGAGTTTTAAGCTACTGGAGGGAAATGTGATTCTAAATACTACAAGTAATATTATATATGGATTTAAAAGTTTCAAGAAGCCAATGGGTCTACCCAAATTTTAGGAGCAACTTCAGAAGTCACCTAATGAATGGCGTTTTTTTTTCTTTTATATGTTTGTTTACCTGCCATCTTCATTCACCTGTAAAGCTGGATGTTATACGAACTTTGAATTCCAGGTAGCTGAGAGACTTGAAAGAACTTGAAACACACCCTTTGCCATCTGTGTACTGACAATATATGTTGTCCTGTATTTTATGTCCATAAAGATTTTACCACCTTTGGCAGTGGAGGGAAATATGTATCAATTTTTCAAGTATCATTGTCTCTTTCACTGTTATTGATGGACAATCTTACTGGTGCTCCAGATTCTGTAGTGGTCTAGCTTCTGCAATAATTCCATTTAATTGTGAATATTTTTCTCATCTCTGCAACTATCTATGTAAAAACAGCCAATGCAATTAGTTGACATGGATTTGAATTTTCACTCATAATTACTCAGTTGAGATTGATCTAAAAGTTGCATCTCTAATCTATGCACTACAGACATCCTTTATAGTCAGTAAGGATTAACATCTTCAAAGGATGGTACATTTCATTTTAGAGTAAATATCACTGTGGAGAGATTTGGAGTACCCGAGAACTAAGGATCCTGTTGATAGTCTCCTAAAACTATCTCCCTTTCAAGAACATAAATAGCTTTACTTGATTTTTAATGGTAACAAGCCAATGAATTAATTAGAACTGCCTGTTCTTACCCCCAAGTGATTCTTTAGCTGGGAGAAAATCAGAAAGAAAGAAGTCCTGAAAACGGCTGTAGTAATTTAGAAAAGTTAAATAATTAAGAAAGCTTTCAGAATGTGTTTGAATAAAGGAAAACGTATTCAACAAGAAAACTGCAAAGCAACAACTTGAATTTCAGCATACTGTGGTCACTGTGCTACAGCAAATCTCAGCCCTTGATTTGTTTGGTCAGTGGGTCTTCTAGGCTGAAGTTGTTTATTAAACACTACAAGCTAAGCTTTTCTTTCTCTATATAATTTGTGGTGATCACTAAAATAAGTAGAAATGCCTTGAAAAATTATATACTGTTCAGAAAAAGATGCTTAAACCTCTGTTTTTGTAGAGCATTCAAAGTAATATTGATTTTACAATGGATTGGAAACATTGAAGCCAACAAACCCCATAATTTCTGGAATATCCCTGAATTCATAGCAGAAACAAACCAGGAAAATAATGTTACATGTGAACTTTTATTTCATGACTTTTTTTAAAGTCAACCACAGAAGAAGACATTTGAGAACATGTTTCTTGTCTTGATCAAGAAAAAGGACAATGTCAAACACTTAAACTGGATCTTTAGCAATCTAAACCCATAGCAGCAGTATCTGCATGTTTCATTCTTACAGTCTTAGCAGGATTGGTTGACTCTATTTTTACCATCTGACAAGTGCAAAATCTCACCAAATACAGTGAGAAAAGCCCCATAATAACTTCTGTACTGGCTGGATTTTTCGGAACACTGTTTTTCTGTCTTCAGAGCTATAAATTCCCTCCTAAAAGCATGAAGTACTAATTTTCTTCTCTTATTATGCTCTGATAAAAATGTTGTCAGTCTGGTGTTTTTGAAACTTGTCAGTGAATTTGCTGGGCTTTATACAGTGAGTATAAATTGTGCCAAATTAACCTGAAAAATTAGATCCTGACCTTATAGAATCTTGTCAATACAAGAACTGCAACATATTTGATGTGGGGATTGTAGAATGGTGGGCTCTCAAAAATATTAACGAGTTGTAAAGTGTAGATTTTTTAAAGACTTGGGTAGATTTTAACACTCTTGTAGTTTCCTAGTTACATACCCCAGAATTTTTAAGTCACAAAGTCAGTCTATTATTGATACAGTAAAAATTAGAATCCTGGTATGAACCTGGCTGATATTGAGGGTCTCAGAAACAAGGTTTCTAGATGGCTAGGAACTACTACCTTTTTTTTCCCATAAGCTTATAAATGATTTGTTGGGTGAAAGAGGAAGAGCTGGTGTATCAGTTACCTTCAGCTCAGTTGTGTATCCTGCAGTTGGATAAAAAGACCAGTGTGTTTGGAGAGATCCTTATGATAGAAATAGTAATGACTTATTTTGTTGTAGAAGACAGTGGTGGGGTAAACTAGTTTTTTATCAGATGATGGAGGTGATGAGCTGTTAGGGTCTGTGAAAATGATGAATATGATGAGCCTGCTCTGTGAAAATAGCTTAACAGTGCCTGCCTTCTTGTCATTATCAAAATGAAGACTAACGGAATATAAGTCCAGTTTATAAATTTACTGGAAAAATAAATGAAGGTAACCAGCAGAAAAGTGCTTGCAAAAGTAATACTGGGGGAAAGTATATGTGAGTGAATCTGAAATGAATAGCTTGAAATTAGAAAAAGGGTTTCAAGATGACTTGTCATACAGAAGGAGTGTGGATAAAAAAAGCCAATAACTACAATACAGCATTATCACCACAAAGCAGGGTACAATACAGTCAAATATGATCAATTTGTGATAGAAAGTGGGGCCTTCTGGCAGAGACAGGACTTCAGTTCTGAGACCTTGCCAAGTTTTGTATCCTTAGGCTTTGTCAGAAGTTTGGGGAAAAAGCCCCATCTTCAGCTGTGCGTGGCCTGGTGGTCTCATTTGTTCAGAGGACATATAGGCTGGTGGGCACAGAAATTTCTGTGACTGGATAACTTTTGTTTAAAAATGTGCTTTGATTTTGTGGTTGCCCAGCTGGGAGAGCACATCAGTGTAAGTGCACTGAATCCCTGACTCCTGACATCAGTAGTGGCTTTAGGTGACAGGAAACCTGACTCAAGCAGTGGTGGGTTTGGTCACTAGCAAAGGAAATAAAACCTCAGACTTTCACAGAACTCTACATTTTGGGTTCTCCCTTTGTATTTCCTGTGGTATGTCATGTATCACAGTCTCTGTGATTGCAGGAGGCTAGAGTGTATGCTACTGCACAGTCACAGTACTGGATACTGTATGAAACCAGAAGCCAAATGTACTTAAAGAGTTATGGTAAAAATTGAAAAAAAGAATCTGACATGGGGAACACTAACTCTGAAACAATCCTGCATTAGTATAATACTGGTGATGGGGTTTTCTCAGGGCAGACGTAAAGTAGGATTGCTGTTTCATAAATAGCTTGATAAAATCAGACCTTATAAATAGTAAATTAATGTTTATTTGTGCTATAGTTCTGTTTTATATATGTGATATTCTGATTTTGTGTATTATGCTTTTAGATGCCATTTGTTAGAGATATCTAATCCAGTAGAGTCCTGATGGATTGAGTTCTGCAAAAATTTTAATTAATGAATAAACTGAGAATTTCTTTTAAGTATTTACGTGAAGGAAACTTTTTTTTTAGTGTTTAGCGGACACATAGGGGGAAAAGAAAATCTCAGTTTGAACTCTATTGCAATTTTTCTTTTGCAATATTACCAATAGCTTATTTTTACATTTCAGTCATAGCAATTTTATGTTGAGTGCTAGCTGAAACAGAAAAGAAGAAAATTTTGAGAGGTGCTTCACAGTAACTAAGGCAGCTGTGTAGGTATTTTACTTTTTTCTTCATTAAGAAATTTCGCTGTACAATTGATAGCATTGGTGGAAGACATAAGTTATATAAAGGATTTATAGTTTTGACTTAAAAGCAGTAAGCTCATTAGTGGAGTGGAAATTAAAATGTGTGATTGTGTAAATGATTCAGTATAAAAATAAAGTTCACATAACCATTTTGAATATGAAATTTATTGAAACAATCAGTTCTAAAACATAGACCAAGTTATATACTTGGGCTTAATCCAATAAAAACTTCAGAGAGACTTCTAAAATATATATTTGGCATCTGCTGTTACATTTCTCTCTTGTGTAAAAATTAATTCTGTTATCTGTGTTTCTGTGTGTAATATTGCTGAATATGTCTCGGGTCCCACACATTTGTTTTTGTACATGCATTTCATCAACTCTTCAAAATCAGGGCAATAATTTTGAACTGTTTGTCCTGGCATAAAAGAAACTTAAATTTTCATAGCCCTTGAAATATGTTATTCTTCATCTTCATTTTTGGACCAGTTTTTAAATTAAGATATGTAATGCTAACTGTTTATGGTCTTATTAAACATTTTAAAATAAAAGTGTTTCATTTGCTGCCCATTTCTTGGTCTTTTGTAACAAAGTTGCATTGACTATTTATAGCTGCAAAAATTAATAAGTTTTAATTTCTTATTTTCTTAGAGGTCTTGTTTTTGTTTGTTTTGTGGCAATTTTTCATTACACTGGAATATCAATGTAGCCTGTTTGAATAGTAATTTAGGAAATGAGGTGTAGAATGATCAAAACTGTAAAAATTTGCATATCTCTAGGAAAGAGAAAAACTAGTTACTGTAAGAAATTTGGTAAAATAATTATTTTATGATTTTACGTTACCCTGTACCAAAAAGCTCAGTCTCCAGTATAATTAATTTAGTGCTTCTGAGTACTTTTTGCATAAACTTTTACATTAAAACCCCATTACATTTTTCTCCAACTTTTTACATTTTTTCTGTAGAATAAAAATCACCAGTCAGATTTCTTATTGGTTAATTTTGCCTTTATATGAAAGAATATTTATTATTCACTAGACTTCTTCTACCTGAGGGCTTGAACCATCAAGCAGCTTGAATAAATGAAATTTATAAGTAAAACGACTGCTTGGTTTAAACAATACACCATGAAATTCCTTATGTCTTTGTGTCAAGTGATCTAATAATCCCCTCCACTCTGAGCCTGTTTTGTAAAGGTAATCCTGTAAAAAATTCTGGAAGGATACTAGTCAAGCCCTCACCTTTTTATGGGAAGACAGGATGATTCCTTTGTAGCTGTTTCTCCCTGGCTGCCTGGCCAAGCTGTGGGTTTGCCCTGGGGAAGGATTTGGTGACAGTCACTGTGACAGCATGAGTCTCACTGTGCTGTTCCAAATGCAAATACTTCGATACGAAAAGGGAAATGTACTGGTTCAAATTGTTTAGCAACAGCAGCTGAAATTGCATTTCCTTTGAAGTTCATTTGTGTGTGTTGAGTGAAATACTTCTATGAGAATTTTACTGTGCCAGATATGTAGTCTGACAAGGCTGTCTTTGCAAGAATCTCTCAGCTGCCTCAACAGCTGTAAAAATAAAAATACTGCTCACTGACTATTAAAACTCTTAGCAGCAAATCCTTCCAGTCACTTTTGGCAGCATGCTGGGCTTAACCAGAAGATGTTTTTACAAAATACTTAAATAATTAGAATGGTAGGTGATAAATGATGATTGAGAAGTATAAAGTCTGACTGTATTGGTAGCATATTTCTAGCTTTGTTATTTAAAGGTAGGAAGTAATTAGAAGTAGGTTAATCTTTACTGAAAAGCTTAACAAATGTTTGCTGTGCAGAACAACTGTTCATTCATGCAGAAAAATGACCTGTGATCTGCAAACATTTTCACATAAGAATAATTCTATGCAGGCACTTTAGCTGTGTTGATTTCCCTTGGATTATTCAGCCATGTGATTGTATGTGTAGCAGTTTGCAGGACCATTTACGGAAAACATCAGTTAGTAATGCCAAGTAGCTCAATAAAGCAAGAACATCCAGATACTCATGGGCCTGGGAAATCATTCTAGCTCTGGGGCTTTGGACATGCTTTTAGAAAATATGTGGGTCCTGGTGCAAATATTTGCAATTGCCACTTAAGAAAGTGCACATGAAACTTGGAATATCCTATAGAATAATTAATTTGTACTGACTTTGCTGTAAGGTGGTTTGCTACTATGTAGAGGAATAACTTCTATTTGAATAATTTTGTCATTTTGTCTGTGTGTCTTAACATAATTGCCTAGGAAAAAATAGTATTTGTAGCAAAAAGGTGGGAAGTGATCATCTAGCAGATTGCAATTAATTATCAAAAACCTGATTTGTCAAAAGACATTCTTATGGTTCACTTAAAATAGCATATTCCATAAGCTGGAATTCATTCCACATCCTCTTGAGTGTATCTGCCTTGTGACATTTATTTTGTGGAAAGGAATTGTGCTGGCTGCTGCACCTCATACTCCAAACAATGCAAATTATACATTTACTAGGAAGAACTTAATTCCTGTCCGTGTGTTCTTCTGAATTGAATATATTTCAATTCTAGTCCTAGATTTTACCACAGTCAATTTAAATGGTCTAATATTTTCATACAAAGTCTTTGCCTTTTTGCATAAAACATAGGATAGGTTGAGAAGAAATAAAAATTGCTTTTTATTAATTTTCCTCCTTGTTGAAAAGATAATTATTTGACATAAGTAAAGTTTCGGTTTTGTTTGGTTTGTGAGGGGTTTTTCATTTGGTATTGTAAATACTTTGGGAATACAGTGCTGATTTCTTTGTGCAGTTCTGCACCAAGACAACTCAGTCACTGACCAAGGCTCTAATTCCAGCAGCTTCAGGTTAATGCTCTTGCTGTGAGTGTTTGTTGGAGTGGTTCTGTCGTTAACTTAATAAAGAAAATTTAACTGATCATACCAGTTGTATGTTGGGTTATTAAAGACTGTTAGATTCATTTTTGAAGCTGACTGAAATGAAATTAGAAGGTGATCTTCAAGCCTGTGTATGAATTGTTCATTTTATAATACTTTTTATAGAATAAGTATAACTTATTCTATAAATACTGTTTAATTTGATTAATTACAGTAAAGACAGTATTTGAAGTTAATAGCTTTTTAATGATATCAAGGCAGTGAATTGCATAGAATAGACATTTCCCCCCCTAAATTTTTCTTTGTTTTGTAGTTACTGAAGTTCTTTGTAATTAAAGATACGATCTCTTTTAGCAATCACAAAATAAATAATTTTAGCAGCTGACTTTCTGTATTTGAGAAGATATTAATTACATAAATTCAAAGAATTGATGACAAAATGGATCATTATTATTCTGTGCTAAGTTATAAATATATAGTCTTAAAGTAATTTGAAAAGGAGAGAAATATTTGATAGAAGTTAAAAGTTTACAGCCTACATCTGTAGAGTTCTCTGAGGAAAAATTGCATCACTGTTGTAACTATCGAGAAGAGATTTATAAAAATACTTTAAGACAAAAATGGCTAAGATGTTGGAAAAAAAGTTCCTCTAAAGGAAGAACATATATCTCTCTAGAACAAAGATCTCTCTCTGTACACATATCTCAACTTGAAAATATCTTGTGGGTGCATTATATATTACTTATGTAGTTCACAGAAGTGACTATTCATCAGAATATGACATATATATGTTGTGAAAGCAAATTGCGTTTAAAATGTGTAGTGTTTGGTGCTTGCAGCTGTAAAGGAAAGTACTTT
Organism: Cisticola juncidis; assembly: GCA_013400215.1. Lineage (NCBI taxonomy): Eukaryota > Metazoa > Chordata > Aves > Passeriformes > Cisticolidae > Cisticola > Cisticola juncidis. The sequence continues at coordinate 1,923,355 of VXBR01003215.1, read as the reverse complement.
ACTGCAACTGAGAAACATATGGAAATTGCAGATGCTTGACTTTTCTGTTACAGAAAGTAGATTTTTAAAATAAGACATTATTTTTAAGCAGAAACCAGGGAAAAGGATGTTTAATCTTGATTTAGTGTCAGCTTTATTGCATGAAATCCACATTTTATAAAATGGGGCTTGCTCGACAACCTTTTTGGAATGCTTCTTCTGAAAATCTAAGTTTAAAATTAGATTTTATTGTAAATAAGATGGTCTTGTTCATTATTTTCCTATGGCAGTTTTCATCTTATTTTTACAACAGTAGGTAATTTACAGTTGAAAATCTATATGTGGAAGTAATAGATATTATAGATCTCAGAATCACAAACAAAGTGATCTAAAATAAATTTTTAACTTTAACTATTTTTTTAAATTTTTTAAGCCCTACACTTTAGTTTATGGCAACAGCATAAATAAATCTGAATAAAAATCCAGAATAGAAAGTGAAACTCCAATAAGGTTTCCCTTTGAAAAATTCTTCAATTATATATGTGGGTTTTAAAATTTTTCATCTGCAGATGAGATGGCAAAATTCAGAGTTCTAATTGACAGGACTGACCACAATTTAATTAAAGCTTTGCAACCTGTCACGTGAATTCCTGAGTCTAAATTTTGTTGTTATTGTCGGCCAAAAAATGAGTACTCCTGCATAAAGAATGTTCCTACAGTTTGCCTTGTGTAATGGATTTTATGTTTAGTCTTCTTTTCATTATGATAGCTATAATACCAAAATAAATATCAAGAGTGCTATTGAACTCTTCATGTTAGCCTTTAATATAAACTTTTTGTTTATCATCCTTCAGAAAGTAAATTCTTGTACTGAAAAGGGAGTTGTAAAATCAGTGGTCTCATGTAGTAGCCATTTGACATTCTAGTAGCTGTTAATTTTTTGGGGTACTTGTAGTGTTACAAAATAAGAATAGTATGCGAGAGACCCTGAGGACATAAAAAGCTGCAGAAATAATTTATTTTTAAAGGAAAGCTTTCTCACTTAGGAAGTATTCTACACACAAGTAGAAATGAAAAATAAAAAAAAAATCTTGTTAACGGATTTTAATCCATTCCAGCTAGAGGGGAAAAATGAAATAGATCCCCAAAAAATGGAAATAAAGAAAGTAAGACTATAATAGGGGGGAGAACTGAGTTTGAATTTGTCTGATTTGCTAGCTATGCAATAAATAGTCTAATTTACCAGTACTTACTTACCAAAGTGTTAGCATTTGAAGGTCTGTTTACTATGACTGTGGAATTGCAGAGATTCCCTTCAGAGGAAGGACAGCCTGGAGCAAAAAATCTCCTTTAACTATCTTCTTGACCAGATGCCTGAAAGCACTTCCTCCAAATGGCAGATGAGATTGCTTTATTTTTCCATACATTGCAGATGGATGAGTAATGTTTTCTTTCAGTTATGCCCAATAATGCACTTAGATTTTTATTTTATCCTTTTTGTACAACTGTATATCTCTGTAAATGTCTGCAGTTCTCACTCAAAGATTTTTAAGAGTTTTTAACTGAGAACCCTGATTTAGCAATGAGTACCCGAATCTCTAATAGAAGTAAAATGATTTTTTAAATAAATCTAAAATAAACTTGGATAAAATTTTCTATATTAGCATACTAGGATATGGTAATCTGGGGAAATACATTGAGTGTACCACATACTGGAGGATCCATTTCACATGCAATTATGCAACATCCAGCAAGTCATTGGTTTTAGCTCCTATTCTAAAAACCAAGGCATGTGACTGTTTTCAAGTGTTGTGTGTGTGATGCATTTGACTGACTGCTGTGAAATTTCAAGAACAGATTTTTACTGGGACCTGTGCTCTTGAGTTGTCTTGAAAAGTCCTAATAAGAGTGTATTAAGCATCAAATGTTGAAATAGAACTATGTGACCAATAATATGCCTTTATATCCTAATATAATAATATATTTTCCAGAAAACTTTGAGTAAAAATTAGCCAGATGAAGGAAAATTGACAAAGGTCATATTGAATAACTGAGGCTAGATATAATATAGATATATCTATGAGGCTAGATATATAATTTAGATATATTGAACTAATAACTATAGCTGTTGCTTTTGTAAACTTACTTTTCTAACATTTTTTTTTTACTTTAATTGAATTTTGGAAGCTGTGAATATCCTGCTAATAGAATATGACTTCTTCATAAAGGTTTTCAAAACGAAATATTTTACACTGAATCAGAAATCCCATGCCTACTACTTTACTTCCAAATTCATTTAACTTTAAAGTTTTTTTCTAATGTCTTTCCTAGAAAGATATCCGTTTGTTTGAGCACTCTGTCCTAGATAGTGGTCTGTGTTGGGTACTTGAAAATAGCACTGCAGGACTGGGAGGCTGTGGGTCTAGAATGTGCTTGCATGTTTTGGTGTAATGCAACTGACAGGTGGATTGGGCAGTCAGTTTTGGGATGGTCCAGGAGCTACTGCCTTGTCTTCTTACTGGTCATTTACAATAAGGGAATCAAGGTCTGTCTAAAATCACAATTACCCTTGCCAGCAGGTCAGAGCAGGACATTGTGATCTATCTTGTGGACAGATAAAGGATTTATTACACTCTACTTCCCAGGATTTTGTACTAATGTGAATCTTTTGCTTTACAAAGAAAAGAGCGCCTGGAAGTGGAGCTCAAAAATATTTATATTGTTTGCAAATATATTTTATATATATGTAGACCTCAGATCTTCTCAAATTGGGAAGTTCTCTAGGTGAATTAATGCACTATTAAGTGTAATTGATATGTGTGCAGTCACACAACTTCTTGGACTTTTGACTTCGGTTCATTGTCCAGAAAAAACCCACTTCACAATGCTGCAGTGAGAGGCTGTCATCTAAGTGTGTTACCAGTACCTTCTATACTGCTAAATACTGTGATGTACAGAAAGCACAGTAAGTAGAGTTAGGCTGCCATGGACTGCAAGGCAACGTGCTTTTAAAACAGTTCACTGGTCTGAGGAAATACTTAGCACTCGTTTGTAGAACAGCACAGCTTTTTAACTGTTTTCCTTGTGGGCCTGGCTGAAAAGGACCGGTGGATAATACTTCATCTTCCATTCTGCTGTGCCAAGTACTGGGGAAGTTGGCCGGGATTTCTCAGTTGCTGCACTCCGTAAAGGAGAGACCAGGAGGAGACATGTTTCATCACTTCATTTGTCTGCTTTGGGAAACAAATACCTGTACTAAAAATATGGAGAGAAAGGGAACTGATAATTAGCATCAACATCAGTTTGGTCTGGCTAAGTTATTTGTACATCTACTTCTTGCAGATTTTTGTGATCCTTGCCATCATTCTGGTACTTGAGAGTAAGAAGATGGAAACCTCACTATTTAATTTGTTCTTAAAGCTGATAATGTTACATATTTACAGATTACTTTCAAATTAATGTGTGCTTGTAATACTTTGTGCCATTCTAGGTCAAGTAATGAAATCTCATTATCAAATCTCATCTCCAAGTAGAACACAAATTGTGGGGGGTTGAGTAGAGTGTGGATCTGACTCAAAAGGTTGGAGATATGCAAATCTATTTAATTTTCATAAGTGCCTAATGCATAGACAGAGCCTTAATAACCTGAGTCCAAAGAAGTTTGTATATAATGTTCCTTTATTGATCAAATCATATGCACTCTTAGATTATATAATTTTTCTATATGTTTAAAAGTGGCACAGGAAAGAGACTCTTACTCCTTTGTTCCTAAAATATTTGTTTCTTGGCAGCAGTTGTCTGGATGTATAGCAGATGTATATAACTAAGTATAACCTGCCTATGATTAAATGCAGCACACATGTAGAGAATGAAAATAACATTAATACAAGTTGTTTTTATAATCAGGACCTTTGTGCAAGAGGAAGCACTATTCTGGTTATGACTACTTATTCAGTGATATAAATAGAATTTTTGAGTTTCCAGGACCGTCAGTCTGGCAAAGTTCATTTGACCTCAATTTGTGATGCAAGACTCCTGAAAATAATGTCCTCACTAACATTTATTCTGTATTTCTGTTAACAGGAGGAATGCTTTTTGAATTTAGAAGCTCCTATTGCAAGAGTATGTGGCTATGACACTCCCTTCCCTCACATCTTTGAGCCTTTCTACATCCCAGACAAATGGAAATGCTATGATGCTCTTAGAAAAATGATCAACTACTGAGCAGCAGTACAGGTGAGAAATAACATCTTGTACTGACAGCTTGCCTGCAAGGGTTCTGACAGGATAACTGCAAGGTTTGGGGCTATAGTACTACTCATTTATTTAGTTTATTTAGTTTATTTACTACTACTTTATTTAGTTATTTTAAATAAGAACTTCCTCTTGCAGCTTTGGGCCTTCAGTCTTAAAGGTGTCTAAATATTTTTGAGTACTGCCATTGAAGTCAGTGTATACAATTACCTTGCTTAATCAATCTGAAAATTAAGTGTCTTGGATCTTGAGAAGTGAAAAGAGTATAAAGTGAAACGAATACTTATGCAGGGAATATATTTTCATCTTTATTAGAATACTCAAGAGTTACTTCATAGGCAAACTGCAGTGTTAAATTTTATATTTTTTCACTCCTCAGAGTGGCCTGTACTCCTACAAGGTACAAGTAACACCCGGTTTATGCTGAATATTGGCTCTATATTGTAAACATACACAGACTGTTGGAAATACGTGAAGCATCTCTAGTGTCTTACAGTTCTGTTGAAGTACTAATACTAAATATTTATTATGAAAGTATTTTTTCTTTATGGTCTTCAAGGTAATTTGATCATGCTTGAAGATTTCTATTTGCAGATCACAAAGACTGTGAAGTAATACACATTTCTGTGTCTGTTACTCACAGTTTGTAACATCTTTTGTTTCATTATAATATACTAATTAACATTTGACTGCGGGGTTGACCAGGATTTAGAATTGTGCTGTGGTAATGACCAATTTTTACCAATTTAAAAAAACGTGTTAGCACAATGTATTCTGTGTTTCCTTTAATTGAACAAAGTAACACAGTTTTTGAGATACAGTCTTGATGGATCTTGTACATGGGAAATGAAAAGAAGAAAACAACAGAATCTGTAATAGGCAGGCAGGGGATTTTTAGGTGTTGACACCAAAGACAGGAGGACCAAGGTGGGCCCTGTATTAGGGGTGCCATCTTCTGTCTGTTTTACCTCTACATTAAACTGTGAATTAAATTTAGAACCGTGGATAGAAGTTTACCAATACCATAATGTTAATTTCCTTTATCTAAATAGTTTCTTTCAGAAGACTTTTTGCCATTCCACTCTGTTTGATTCCCTCAATAGCTGATAGTGGGGTGCCTGTATGAGAAATGGGATTGCTTCCAGTGATGCAATGTCTTCAAAAAACAATGTAGTTCTACTTTTTGCAAAAATTGCTTGTTACTGACATACCAGAGCGTTTCATTGGATCACAGAATATGCTGAATTGGAAGGGAGCCATCAGTATCCAACTCCTGGCCCTGTGGAAGACACCCCAAGAATCCCATCACATGCACGAGAGTGTTGTCCAAATGCTTCTTGAACTCTGTCAGGCTGGTGCTGTGCTCACTTCTCCAAGGTGCCTGTTCCAGTGCCCACCCACCCTCTGGGTGAAGAACCTTTTCCTGATATCCAGCCTAAACCTCCCCTGACTCAGCTTCACGCTGTTTCCTTAACTTGTGCCTTACCATGAGAGGGAAGAGATCAGTGCCTGCCTTTCCTCCTCCCCTCACGAGGAAGCTGTAACTGCAGTGAGGTCTCCCCTCAGTCTCCTCCAGGCTGAATACACCCAGTGCCCTCAGCTCTCCTCACACAGCTTCCCCTCAAGGCCCTTCCCCATCTTCACTGCCCTCCTTTGGACACTCTCTAACAGTTCAGTGTCTTGCTTACCTTGTGGCACCCAAACCTGCCCCAGCACTGGAGGTGAGGCTGCCCAGCTCAGAGCAGAGCAGGACAATCCCCTCCCTTGCCTGGTGGTGATGCGGTTCTTAATGCACCTCATTTCCTTGGAATTAAGACTAAAACTGTTTTCTGACCTGTCATGTTTTTTGTAGAGTATGTAATCAGCGCTCTATTTTTTATAACAGTTGCCCTTGCCTTTGATCTGGATTGAAGTAAACTCATTAAAGACTTACTTTCTTCTTTTATTTGGCGCTTCTGTAACAAAGTCAGGGAATCTTACCTAAAGAGAAATACCTTGGTTATATCTGTTTCTTGACGTGAGTTATTGGGTCATGCTAGGTAGGCTCTGATTTGTTACTTTTCAGAGGAAATCGAAGGACAAAATACTGATACCCCTGTAAGAAACGGGAGACAAACTGAGGCCGTTTGGTGGTTCAGAGACTTAGTTAATCCCTTGTTCCTCTACAGGATGGTAAAGTGAGGGATGTATGAGCTGAAAAAATGGGTTCTGAGATTACATCCAATTTGCGCACAATCCAGCGTCAGCACTGGATGTCCACGCTAAACCTGGTCTAAAACATGGACAAGTCATCTGCATTTATACTTACATTTCTTTTGTGGGCTGGACCACACACAAATATCAGAGGAGGTTATTGGTCAGCTGAAAATGTGGATTTAGCATACCAAGGAGCAGGTTTATTAGGGGTTGCCTGAAAAACAGTGTGAAGACACAGAAAACTCTGCTTTCTGCTTTGTCTAACAAAACATCCAGATGTGCCCACAGCATCATACCTTTTGGTTGGTGTGACTAGGTATTAGTGTCACAGAATGAGCTGCTATGAGTTTTTGTATGTTTTTCTGAGAGTTTTGTGCCTTGTTGTAAGGCACATTTCAGGGGAGTATTCCCTGATTTTTCTGCCTTACACATTGGTCTTACATACTTGACACAGTAGTTGCAATAGACCTCCATTCTGTCAACTCCACAGAGTTTGCCTGTAAGGTAGCCCACTTATGTTTCTGAGAAATGGAGGGACTGCTTTGCAGCTGCTTCTTATTGTACTGGTGGTAACATTTGTTACTTGTTGATGCGGAGTGATGAGGTTATGTGTTCCAAACTATCTCATGTGTAGTTTTAAGAAATGGTTTTACAGTTTGTGTGGATTTGGGCACAGTCAGTCCTTCTGGGTGTTAGTGGAGTTGGGCTCCTTCATGTCCTACTGGTGGAGAGGGAGGGGAGCTAGAAGTTCCCTGTGGTGAATTGGGATATAGGGTTGGCCTCTGAGTTGCAGAAATGGTCAAGCTGGTGTTGTGGTTTAACCCCAGCTGGCAACTCAGCCCCGCACAGCCTCTCTCATTTCGCCCCAGTGGGACAGGGGAGGGAGAATTGGAAGAGTGAAAAAAAGCTGGGTGCTGTGGTTAATAATTTCTAAAGTCAGCATTATTATCTTAATGTACATTTAGTTTTGTTCAGCCTATGTTGACAGCATCTCACACACAGGTAGTTGCTTATCTTGAGTTTGTCAGTACAGATGGATTTCCTACGCAAAGACAGTGTTTGTTAACGTGTCCTGTATACCTCACCAATGAGACAGGCAAGAGCAAAGTTTCTATCTTTCAGCAGCTTCTCAGTTATTAAAATTTGTAGCAATGTTAGCTATAAGAGAAATAGCTTCCAGGTAGGCAGCTGTGTTCCAGATAACTCTCTGTTTCTGGAAAACAGATAAAGATAAAAGCAGTGAGGATAGCATGGATATACATTTCCTGGGTAAATGGAACAGTGTCTGGCTGTTTGTTTGAGGAGGGAAAAAAAAACAACCCTAAAAGAAGAAACAGAAGATAGCCATGAAACCAAAGAAAATAGTGACAAATTTTATAAAAGATACTCTTGTTCTCAAGTATGTTGAGGGCTGACTGTAACATAGAAATGGGCAGGTATTTAAGTGCTTTTTTGTTATATTTTGTAGGTTTTACTCCCACATTTGCATATTTTGTTTTCTTGTTGGTTTCTGAATTTTAGAGCTGTTCCTTGCTAGGTTACAGTTTCCCTCTGTGAGAGTATGTATGTTCATGGAGAGCCATTGTTACTGTTACAGACATAGCCTCTACAAATGCAAAGTTATCACACTGAACTTCATTGCAGAACTATTTTGTGAGAAGTTTAATCTTGGTGCTTAAAGGTTAGGTGTTGTTAGGGGATCTTAGGGGTTGATTTAAATTTATTGTTCTTTCCAAGTGTGCATTTGAAAATGGTTGTGCTGGGAAACAGGAGGGGACCTGGTAGGTACTTTAGTTAGTAATTGTGTCTTCCTTGCACTCCTGGCTGTTAGGCAGGGCTTCATACAGGTTAGCTTGAGCACAGGACAACTGTACTTCCTCTCCCTGTTTGATAAATAAGATGTAAGGCTGTGCAAGATCTTTTTAACCTGAGACTAACAACCAGGTTTTTCAATACATAAATCACAAATGTGGTAGGCTGGACTGCCTGCTTAATAAGTACTGACTGTAACTCTCTAGAATAAACAACTTCCAGAAGCTTTAGAAGGACACAACATTTGTGGTTTATAATCTTTTCCTGCTGGATGACAAATGTCATGCAAGTGGACACTGAATCATGCCTTACAACAAATGAGTAGTCCACATATAAGGTACCACTCCACTAGAGCTATGAGTTAGACTGTTAGAATGGCTGCTGCAAGTCTATACTTGCAGTCAGACATTGCTGAGAATTCATGCAAGATCAGTAATGGAATTATCTTTTAAAAAATCCCTGTAGACAGGAAAGGTGTTAACCATAGTTTCTTTACCAGACACCTCTTATCTGTAACAGTAGAATGATAGTATATAGAGTAGAAAAAATACAAAACATTTGCTTAACATTCTAGAGTAGGAGGGAGGGTAGTTCATCATAACATTTTTTGTGTAAATAGCAATAATTAGTGGTGTGTGGACTCTAGGTATCATTTGCAGCATTTCTAATTTTTGTGTGTCTACCCTGGCAGCTTTAAAGATGTAAAATAGTATTTAATACAAAATCAGTAAGTAATTGGTAGTAATTTGTTTTAGTTCATACACCTTGAAGTTAAGACATTATGAATTTAAGAAATAAGATTGCCCTGGAGTGTGCTGTCTGCTTAATGTGCAGATATTAGTTTCAATCTTCAGATATATTTTTTTGTCATCTTTTTCTGCAGAGAGGAGAAGAACAACAGGAAATACAGAAGCTGCCTTCAAAGCTCTTGACATCTTAAAAGATCCTTTGAGTTTGGAATTTACATAGCAGACTTTTCTTTTAACTCAGCTATCCTGATTGTTCATCTTGGCTATTCTTCAGCAAGTTCAAATTTTCCTTAATTATGAAATCAGTAATGGGCAGGTGATTGTTGCAGTAAGTAGTTTCAGATGTATTTAAAGATATTCCAGATGTTGAATGAAAATTGCACATTGCTGTGCTTCACTAAGTTACTTCTAGACTTCACTGTGTAAATATTAGAAGCAGAATTTTATTCAATAAAACATATTATGCTCACGTTGTCTTAGTTTTGCTGTTGTTTTGGAAAAACCCAAAGAAGGCATTTGAATGTGACTCTATTTTCAGCACAATAAACCTTAGACAGCCAGACCAACTTGTGTGATGGAGACCTGCTTTAGCTGGTGGCATCAGTGTTCCACTTGAGTGGCTTAATCCAAAATAGTGCCTAATACTGATTTCCCCTTCTGCAAGGGGAAGTCCATTTTTCTTTAGAAGGGAAGAAAGCTTTTTTTGCTTTATTGCTGTGAGTGAGAGCCTTAATTGGTACATCTTTGCTGCAATATCCTTCCTTCTAGAATTGGAATGTGTCCGCTACTAAGCAAGTGCTACTAAGTTGTGCAAAGAGCAATTCCTCTTCTTTTTGCCTGCTTTGCTCTCAGTCTCATGCTGCATTGCTTCTTACCAAATGGGGGAAGGAGTGGGGGGGTTGAGGAGATGGATGCCAGTAGCCAGATCATCACATTTCAGTGATTATTCAGGGGAGTCTTTCTGAGAGAAAGAAGAAAACCTTTGTACACAAACCTGATCAGGACAATCCTCATGGTGACAGCTGAAACACACCAGAAAGGAACCTGAAGAGGATAACTTCAAAGTCAATATCAGTAGATCTATGGAAAGTGCTAAATTGTTATCTTTTTAGGTCCTACAACTGATAATGAAACTAGTTGTTAATCTATCCATTCAAAATGAGAATGTTGTCAAATCTTGTACATCTCCTGTAAATGTAATATAGAACATTTTTATTGTCTGAAATAAGATAGATGCATTACATACTTTATATTTTTTGTGCTTGATGCTATTTTGTGCTATTTTGGTCATATGAAGAAAAACGGTTTTAAAAATTGTTTCTGTCTTTGTAGAACATCAATAGATATTTTAGTAACTGTCTCCTAAAAATCTACCATTACTGTATTTCAGAGCATATAAAATAGATGCAATTATAGTACTGCCTTAGTGAAATGTACTTTGGTAATTATTAGCCTTAATAAAATATGATTTGTATTTACAGTTTTCACAGAAAAAAAAGTTATTTTCAATTTAGTACAAAGCTTAAATTCAAGTTGACTGTATTGAAATATGGAATAATATATTTCTTAATAAACATGTGGAAAATATTTGCTCTTAATGTGGACTGCTGCAATCTGTTTGAGGGGCAGACTTTGTGTTTGCGGTGACTGGTTTTAAAAGTGTAAAAAATTGCTCCTTTCACCTCTGTTTTGGGTAATAGAATATGTTTCCCTGGCAAAGATGGATTAATGTTCTAAAATAGGTACTGCTCCCAAAAGCCTGCCTAGATGGCAGTATTCACTCACATAACCTGTGCTCAAGGATGGAGGCTGTTCAAGTGCGTGTTACAGAAAAATGACTTACAGTGCTAAACGGGACGGGAAGGTGTATGCTGGTACATACAAATAACTGTTTCTTATTAAGTTTCTTAATAGTAAAATCCAAAGACAAGTTGTATTTTCTGGTTTTTAACCACTTACGTCTCTTAATTGGATATTCTCAGATTTAACCTGGGCAATGATTGTTTCACTCTGAGTAACTCCTAAAGGAAAAATCATGTCACTACTCCTTGCTGATAGTCCAGAAAATTAGTAATCTGTCTAGTCATGCTCATTTAACACTAATTGCTGGAAATACTCACAGCACAAAGTTTATTGCTGGGTCCTGAGATCTTCACTGAAAGGGTTGTCAAGTATTGGAACAGCCCCAGGGAAATAGGGGAGTCACCATCCCTGGAGGTTTTTAAAAGGTTTTTAAAAGATGTGTAGCTTTGACATTAGGAGGATGATTTAGTGGTGGGCTTGGTTGTGCCAGGTTAGTAGTTGAACTGGGATGATCTTGGAGGTCTTTTCCAGCCTAAGTTATTCTGTGATTCCGTGAAAGACCTACACAGCCTTCATTGCACTCCAGATTTATTAACTGCAGATGAAAGAATTGTATCCTCTTCTCTCATCTAGCTCAGTTAAGACTATAGTGCTGTAACAACCTCACTGTAATAAACAGTGCACTGATTATATAAAAATTGGATTTAAATCATTAGAGGTATTCTTTCTCGTGGGAGTGCATGTGTTTATAAGAGGATTAGCCAGTAGTACATTCTCACTGCAGTAGCCAGGAGCCTTGACACAATGACCTTCTGCTCCTACGGTCTGATAATCAATTCTGAGCCCATTAATCTTTCCAGACAGCTTTCTTGCTCCCATAGCTAAAACCTGGTGTTCCCGGTGTACTGCAGAAGCTCTGTTCTAGCCACATAACTTCAGAGGCAGCAACTGAAAGGAATCCATTCAGCAAGCTGGCAGAGATTGTTATCACAGCAGCTCATGGGGTTCAGTGAGCATTATATGTTCATAACAAAATAAGCTGACACAGTCTGTAAGCTCTGCCAGATTTCAGCAGACCCGAAATAAGGATGCAATTCTTCTGTAGCTCTTTTTCAGCTTAGCTGCTCTGCAAGATACACATTGATTAGGTATGGGAGAGCTACAGCTGTCTTCAGTATAAACAAGATTTTTAGAACTCTGTTCACTTGCTTATGCTTTGGCATCAAATACCATTTGAGACACCGTGGGGTATCCTGCATGGTCTCCATGGCTCCAGCTGCTGCTTCCATAGGTCCTATGTGGTATCTGCCAACCCCGTGTGTAACTTGGGTGCCTCAGGGCATCTCAAATAGCATAGATGCTGGCATTCAGGCATCTAAATGGAGCCCTTTGTTTTCTGGAACTTTGGATAGCTCATGTCTGACTATTTTTCTGTGAGCTTACCCAAAAGGCTAGCACTAAGATTGGTGCATTCCTTGATTTTTCAAATAAACCTCTCAAATCCTCAGTAGGTACATAAGGTGGGATGCATGACGTGTGTGAAAAAGAAAGTATCGTTTCCTATATACTGGGCTGAAGCTGCACTGGACTGTTAGTTCCTCCAGGATAATAATTTAGAGCAAAACCCCAGCCTTGAAACTGTTACCTGGCTGGAGTTGTTGCCATAAATCCAAATGTTTCTGCTGATTATATGAAGGCAACATGTGGGCAGGACCTGGTTCGATTTCAGCAAAGCCATGAGCAACAGGGGTGAGTCAATGGGAGATGAGTGTCCTTGCTTTCTGTGGGCTCTGTGTGGGATTCAGCTCAGGATTAAGCCACCTGAATGTGTCCAGATCTAGGTGTGTATGGTTGGGCAGAGCAGTTGAGCTGGCACGAAGTTCCTTTAAGGTAATCGTGACTCACTCTGCAGGCTGAACTGACTCCACTGGCTGGTTGTTTCTGCATGGTGCCACATTAGGTGCTACAAGGTGTCCTGCCTGGCCCTCAGCTGCTTGTCTGGAGAGGTTCAGGTCTCCCATCAGTCATTGGTCACCCCTGCTACTCAAGGTGTATCTTTCACGGTGCTCGAAGTCATCTAGGGCATCATTGCTAAACGTGCAGGCTGCAGGATCTAATTCCCTGGTGGCTGTGGCTGCCAAGGGATCACAGCCCAAAGGTAGACATTAGATTTTTAACTTGAGATGAAATTACTCGTTCATGCTTTTGGCAGAAGGGATAGAACAGGGAGGAAGCACGTGAAGTGTTACGTGGGTGCTGGGCTCATGCACTAGCTGGTGGGAGAAGCTGGGAGAGGATGGTCTGTCCCTCAGTCCAGCTGCCACAAGCAGTGTTGGCCTAATCCATACTTAAGATCACGTTAGTCATCCCCAGCCCCCTAACAGAAAGAGCTAAACCTCCTGATGAACAATATCAACTAATTTGATCAGTTGCTTAGTTCCATGTTACTTGCTTTGAAATTGCTTTATGGTCTTTGGTGATGTTTTTAAACCCTATTTTTGTCTGCCAAAATAATTCTGCTACTCTAAGAGCAGAAACTGGTGTCTGGTGTTGCTCATGTAGGTCTGTGGCTAGCTATTCTACAACTGACAGTAATGTGCCACCAGTGTCTCATAAGGCGTCCCTGTTGACTCCTGTGTGCAATTAATTACTTTTATATGGTAATTAAATAATTCCTGTTTACTTGCACTCTGCTTGCAGCTGAGTACTTGCTGAAAAGAGAAATTGTCTGGACTGCCTGTGGTTGCTCTCTTGCAGCGCTGGTGAGCTCTGCCCTGCCGGAGCCGCTGCTGGTTCCAGGCTGGAGCAGTCTGGGGCAGTTCTGAGGAGTGACCCGGGCTGCAGGGCGGGCTCTGCGGGTGGCGGAGCTGATGCAGCCCCTTCCCCTCTGCTGCCCCGCCACTTCCAGCTGTGCTGAGGGCCTGGAGGCAGCCCTGCCGGGGGCCGGCTGGCAAAGGGCGCTGTGGGTGTGCGGAGCCGTGCCGGGACCCCAGGTGCCTTTGGTTTGGCGGGCGGGGACAGGAGAGGCTGCTGAGCCCTGCCCTGCGAGCAGTGACAGCGGCACCGCTCCTGCCTGAGAGCCGGGGTCGGGCTCTGGCACAGCACATCCAGGCGGGTCTCAGCGGCAGCTGCACGGGGGAGATACTGGAGATTGTATCATTTTTCAGTGATGATCTGAGATCTGGCAGGCACAGTGTGACTCCAAGCCTGCCTGCATTTGCAGTGCACAGAGTTCCACGTGCGGCTCAGCTGTCTCACACTATTTGCTAGTCTAGAGGTTTGTAGCAAGGGGCAAACCTAGGTATGTTTAAAATTTTTGGATGGTTTATGTGGGAGATGCAGGAAAGGTGCCTCCAGTAGGACCCACGGCTGCAACATAGTGCTGTATGCTTTATCTACTATCCAGCCTGCTGCAGGGTACTGTCACAAGCCAAAGAAGAAGATGATTGAGATGTGTATGTCACATGATAAAGTGTTTTTAGGTAATTGTTTATCCCATAAAACCCAGAAAGATCATGTCTAGTGTGATGATAATGTTCCAGTGCTGACTGGCTTGGCCTCAGGAGTTTTCAAAATGCCTCTCAAGAGAGCGGAGGCAGTGGAGGAACAAAGTGCAGCCGTGTTCAAGTGCAGCTCTGATGGTTTCATGGCATCTCTTGTTGTAATCTACTGGTCCTGTGGTTTGTTCACAAAACAGGATTTAGCTTGGGAAGAAAAGTGTGAGCACGTTGGCTTCAAATGTTAATACATGGAGAACAAAGAGGACAAGCTTAGCGTAGTAATCGTAACTTAGGCCTCCCAAATGATTTTTTGTCAATTCCCCCCCGCATGTCTTCAGTAAAGTTTCACCCCTCCCTTTTTGCCAACAATCTAGTTACTCCTTCAACTACAACATTTCTAAATTTTTGAAGTAATTTTTGTCACACTATATTGTAATAAAACCAAACTATTGTTTCTCATTTGGTGTGTTACAGTTGAGTTAGAGGCCACTGAAGCAAGTGGATGTTGACCAGCCTTGCCCTCCTCTTTGGTCCTTCCCTTCCTGGCTTGGCCCCAAGCTACAACCAACCCACAACTTTCCTGGGTGTGGGAGACTTTGCTGCCCCAGGTGGGGAAGCTGGGCTGGGGGAGGTCGTGGAGCGAGTACCACAGCGGTGGCAGCTGCTGCTGCTGCTGGGTGATGAAGAGTGAGAGGAGAAGATGTATGAGGTGGGCATTAACGCTTCATTGCAGGGTCATAGCCCTGCTGTCCTCAGCCAGTGACTCCAGCCTCCCCAGGCTTCCCAGTGCACTTCCAGTCCCAGCCTCAGTCTCTTGAGAGAGGGAGCCAGCCTGGACGTGACAGACTGTGCATCTATCCCTACCTGTGATGCATGCAGCCAGTGTGCCCCATCCCTCAGCATTCATCCTTGTTCCTTCTCACCCAGGTGGAGGCAGTTTTGGTGACTTACAGCAACACATTGCTCAGGCTGTGAAACACCCACTCAGGCAGCGATCTGGGTGTTGTCATATGCACAGCTTGAGCCTTTGGGAGATGACACTTTATCTAATTAGCTTTCAACGAAGAACGTGTGATTCATCTTGTGTTACGAGCAGTGAAATCACTGAGCATTTTGCTGTCAGCATCGCTAACCGAGCCTTCAGCTTCCACACTGCTGTGGTTTGAGGGAGGTCCCGTGCAAATTTGTCAGGGTTTCTGTCATTGCTGCACCAGCTCACTCCCCTCAGCTTCATCTGTCTCTGCTCTTGCAAAGCTCTTTTGTGGCAGCACAGAAACTGACTGCATTCATCCTGATGGTTTGGGAAGGAGGATGTTCAAGTTATTAGTACAGTTAAAATTATCTTGGTGGAGCATAGCTGCAAAAGCAGACTGATGTTTGTGGTGTCTGTGGACACACTGAAATTAGTGAGGCTGCTCTTGAATGAATCTGGCTTCATGAGATTGAAATTTAAAATATCTTTTCCAATGAATTTGATTAATTTTATTTTTAAGGACGAGCCTAATCTAATCCTTATATTACAGTAATTTCCTTCCACTGTTCTGCTAACATCTATATCCACAGATGAAATTTTAAGATTATTCAACTAAGTATTAAATATGGGGCTATCTTCTAAGCAGATTCCTTGGATTTATTTACTTGTTTTTCAGCCAGGGGAAATAGCTAAATTCAAGTGAGATTTGTTCTTTTATTATTTATGAAGTTCATTAATCCTTCTGTTTATTCTGATGCTATGCTGAGAAAATCTGCTAGGTAAGTGTTGCTGCAGTCCCATGCAATGAGGTGAATTATGTCTGTGAACACTCCACTGCCAGGGAATATAAAGACCTGATATTGTATCTGAGTGTCCTGGTTTTGGCTGGGATGGAGTTAATTTTCTTCACATAGTAGCTGGTACAATGCTGTGTTTTGAATTGAGTACAAAAATAATGTTGTTAATACCCTGATGCTTTGGGTTTTGCTTAGTAGTGCTTACCTTAATTCAAGGATTTTTCAGTTTGTCATGCTCTGCCAGTGAGGAAGCACATGAGAAGCTGGTGGGGAGCAGGGCCAGGACAGCTGACTGAAACTAGCCAAAGGGATATTCCATACCATAGAATGCCATGCCCAGTATATAAACTGGGGGCAGTTTGGCCAGGAGGATTGCTGCCTGGGAATGGACTGGTCATCAGTCAGCAGCTGGTGACCAAGTGTGTTGTGTGTTTTGGTTCTCTTGGGTTTTATCTCTTTCTCTCCTTTCCAATACTATTTTTTTTCAATTATTAAGCTCTTCTTATCTCAACCTAAAAGCTTTACTTTTTTCTTCCTATTCTCCTCCCCACTGGGGAGGTGGAGGGGAGGAGTGAGTGGCTGTGCAGTTCTTAGTTGCTGGCTGGATTTAAACCACAACGCAGAAATACAGCCATGACTACACTGTCCTGTGTCCTGTACACGTGGAGAACATCACAGCTTGCTCCCTCATCACCAGGCCCTGGCCCTACCAGCCACAGGGCTTGTGCAGGACTGACCACCCCTCAGGACAACCCTGCAGCTCTGGGAGGGTACTGAGGGCTGTGTAGTGGCAGGAATACTAGATCAGAAATATTCCCATGTGTCTTTGCATGTGAATAAGTGGTTCAGGTCTGGGTCACCATCACCAGCTAAGTCTTGTGCTCACTGAGGCTGAACAAAATTTCAGTCTCTCTGTTGACATGCTGTGCATCCTTACTGGCCTGCGGCTGTAAGCTCACTCTCTGCACAATCCTGCATGCCAAGACCATCAGGCAGGAATATTCTAGGCTCTTATTTGCACCCTCTTTTATTTCCAGGGCCGCTGAACTGTGTGGGTGGCAACCCTTTCAGCTTCCCCAGCTGGTCGTTTCCTCTGCCCACACTGGAAACGATTTAGATGTCCCTCTGCCTTGAGATGGATGCTCCTTATCTTGTAATTTGCGAGCCCCACCATGATGAGAGTGCAGCACAGAGCTCCCGAGGCAGTGTCCCAAAGCAGGGCTCAACCACGGAGACCAGTCTGGGGCTATTTAAATGCTCCTGGTTGGTTTGAACAAAAATTATTTGCGATGAAAATCAGTGGGGTTGGTGCCATCCACCTGGTGTTCAAGTGCATGAATTTTTGGCTTGGTGGAGCCGTGACTGCTGTCTGTGCTTGCGTGAGTTACACACACAGTTTGGTGAAGAGTATACTCAAGTATGAGTATCTTGGAGGAAAAAAAAATCAACAGAGCACTGCTCGTGAGTTTTTAAGAGGCTGTATGTAGTGCAGCACTTGAGCAGTGTTCCATTATTTGAAATGAGATGTTCAGAAACATCTCAGTTAAGAAATAAAAAAGTGACAAAATGTGGTGAAGACTATAAATTGTAAACTACAAAATAAGCCCACATCTTGCAACAAAAGCTGCTTTATTCAGACAAGGAAGTGCACTTAGGCATAGCTTTAAATAGCACGCATCAGAAAAACTCTGAAATTCTATATAATTTCACATAATTAAATGTAGGTATTTCATCCTACTACAATTTACTGCCTTGCCCCTTGTGCTTACAATGTTGATATTCATCATAGAATCGAGCAGTTTATTTCAGTGAGAGCTAACCCACACTTGCAGAGCCCAGATTATAATTATCCTGCTGCGAAGTGCCAGTCACGATTCCTCTGTTGCCTCTGAGAGCTGTCAGAGCCAGCACCAGGCAGAGAGGCATTCACAGCACAGCGGCTGCAGGTGGAACCCTGAGCAAGCTGTGGCTCACCCATCCCCATATCTTTCTTCTGGACTCCTGTCTGCAAGACTCTTCTGTTTATCTTCTTGCTCCTCCTAGTCCCAGGATAAATGCAGCTCTGCCTTTTGGCTGCTGAGATCTGGGGTTGTCTGGAGAAAAACATTGTTTCAGACAATATAAACAGTAGGAGAAAGTCCTGGAAACCTCTTTGTCCTGTTATCTTCAAAGCACTGAGAGCTCAGTGATGATGGCTGTGAGGTGGACATATGGACCAGGTCTGGTTTCTCCTAGACCTGAAAACTGTTGGGGTTTGATGCAGGACCTCACAGGGCTGGGATGTGAAGCATGAATCATAGAATCAGAGAATAGTTTGGGTAGGAAGGGACCTTTAAATGTCATTGGTCCAACCCTCTGGCCATGGGCAGGCACACCTTCCACCAGATCAGGTTGCTTAGGGCCCCATCCACCGTGGCCTTGAATACTTCCAGGCACCTGAGGCACCTACCACTTCTTTGGCAAGCTGTTCCACTGCCTCACCACGCTCAGAGCAGAGAATTTCTTACTGGTATCTTATCTAAATTTGCCCTCTTTTAGTTTAAAACCATTCCCCCTTGTCCTATCACTACATGCCCTTGTAAAAAATTCCTCTCCAACTTTCTTTTTGCCTGCTTTAGGTCATAGAAGGCTGCCATGAGGTCTTCCCAGAATCTTATCTTCAGGTTGAGCAACTCCAGCTCTCTCAGCCTGTGTTCATAGATGTTCTCCAGCCCTTCCATCATCTTTGTAGCCCTTCTCTGGACTCCAAAGGGTCCATGTGTTTCCTGTGCTGAGGGCTGCAGAGCTGGATGCAGTGCTCCAGGTGGGGTCTCACAAGGGCAGAGCAGAGGGGCAGAATCACCTCCCTCAGCCTGCTGCTCATGCTGCTTTGGATGCAGCCCAGGATACAGCTGGGCTTTTGGGTTGTAACCTCACATAGAAGTAAACAGGCCAATGAAAATGACACAAAAGTGCAAATTTCCACAAAGGTGGTGGTGGTGTGCTCAGGGATTTGAAAGGCTGTGACCAGAGTGCTGTCAGCTTGCCCAGAGCATTGCTGTCACACTGGGAATGTCTTTCATGAGCAGTGACACGTATGTGCCTGTGCCCGCAGCATCTCGTTTGAGTGGCTAACAGGTAGGGCCTTGCACTAGCAGGCAGGCAACCCCATGCCACAGTGCCAGGAGCAGGAGCAGCTCAGCTCTGCCACAGAGCTGGCAACAAAAGGCTATTGTCCAGTCCAGACTGCAGCTCCTGGGTTGTGTGCTGTTGTGGGTGAAATGCCACTGGAATATTGTGATGCATGCAGTGAGCAGGATGAGGTCCTCACCTACTCCTTAAGCCAGCAGTCCTCTAAGGAGAAAGCACAGGAACACCAGGAAACAGCTGAGGAGCTTCTCCTTCAGCACTGTCAGCATCATCACCTTAAAAACTACCTCATCACTTGCATTTCTAGTTGGAGTTTACCCTAGTATTGTCAGTAAACATTGTATTACTGCTATGTGTCTATATTATATATCCTCAGCATAGTATATGCTATTAGGCTGACTATATTTTTTGCTGTGATGGAATCTGCATGTATTACCAAAGTTCAGCTTTATTCCTTTTCTTCCCTTATGGTTGCCTATTATTGTTTTCCTTGTCTTCGTTATTAAAAGGGAAAAAATGACCAAGAGACATCTCTGGTGTTTCATGTGGAGAACATCTAAAACTGGCCAGCAATGAACTAAATCAGTTCTCTAAAGCGGATTAGATGAACAGATCTCTGATTAAACGGAGAAATGCTTAATTTCTATTGGACATGCCTGAACATGACATTCCCCCATTCTTTTCCCTATCTTTTTTTTTTTCTTTCTATTTTTTTTTTTCATCTTCCTTTTCCTTATGTGAAAAAAACCCAAACAAACAAACAAAAAACCTAACCAAAAACCAACCAACAAAAAACACTTGAGTGAAAAGTTGAGTGATCACTTGAGTGATTTTCTGCCAGTGTGCTATATGCTAGAAATTCACACAGGTAAGTATATTGAAAAAGAGGGATTATTCTTTGGTTTGTGTGTTGAGATCTGGTTTTACCTCCAGAGACTTAAGGCAGTTCTTGTAGCAATGGTAGCTAAAAATACTTCCAGGAAGATGTAAGATTTCTTTAACAGAAAAATCTGTTAAAGAATTTCTTTAACAGAAAAACCTGTTTAAACAAAGTCCTTGATTTATGTTTTTCTCAACCCCACCTCTCAGACTTGGCCACCTTCAGTCTGCAGCACAGGTGCAGCTAGAGATGATGAAAAACATGTAAGAAAGTGTGATGGGGGTTAGCTTGCCTGTTTAGCCATTCCCTAAGCAACACTGGCCAGACTTTCAGGGAGGGATTACCGCATCCATACATTTCTATTTTTACATCCTGCAGCAAACATGTTATTACCACTGAACTGAGTGGGACCTGCTGACAAATGAAACTGCGGGCATCGCCTCTCACACACCAGAGGAATCCAGTGCCACCAGCCCAGCCAGGGGCGTTTGCAGCTCTGGAAGCAGTTGTGGGGATGGGATGGGATGGGATGAGGATGCTCAAGCCAGGGGATCTTGCTTATTGCTCAGCCCCAAGGGAGCCTCAGCCTCCCCCTGCCCTGGCTGCCATTCCCGGAACAGGAAGGGTTCCAGGGTGAAAATCAGAGCTGGTCCCTTGTTTTCCATGTCCTCAAGAGAAAGCTGTGGGCTGGCACCTGGACCCAAACTTCCTGGCACCTGTGTGGCTTTGCAGAGAGAAATAACTTTTGTCAAGCCCTTTCTCTATTTTGCAAGTAGTACACAGGTCAGTGGTTTGACTGCACAATTCAGCTACCAGGATTAAAGTCTTGAGTGCACTACTGAGCTTCCAAAATGATAATCATAATTAAGCCCCCCAAATTTTCTTCTATTGTATGGACATGCCAAAAGATACAGGAAATCCATGGATAGATGGCATTTTCATTTTGGCATATCCTGTAAGGTTAAGATGTTTGCTGAAAAACCCTTTTTCAAGCAGTATTTATGCCAAGAATTCTCTTCTGAAACTCACAAAATATCTGAAAGTATTAAAAAAATCCGTGTTCAGTACCTGTATGGCTTCCAGTTATAATAAAGTCAGTCATGTGGCAGATATGATTGGCCTGATCTTTTGTAACATTTTGGGTGTGTTTACATATTTGAAGTTTTCTAATTCGGTCCCTTGTGCCAAAAACATGTAGCAGCCTTTTCGTGCTGAAATATTTTGAAGTATTATTTTTCACTGTGTTCTCCAACAATCCCAATTTGTGTTTTGATACAAACTGAGAAAACCAATAAATGAAAGGTAAAACTGGTTTTCCAGGCATGATCTTCACTGCAAGTGTTTGCTGGGGTGAGCTGTCCTGTACAAAACATGCCAGTCTTGCTCTTCAAACCTGCTTTGGGCAAAATTGTGTGTGGAAGTGTGGTGTGAGTTAACAATACCATGGCTGATCCCAGTGGGGCATCCTCTGCAGGGGAGAGGCTGTGGCTTGGCCAGGCCAGAGGCACATGTGCTACCTTCAGTAACAGCAACCGGGAATGCCTTGGTGAACTGCCTAATTTGTGGAGACCAGCCATGAATGGTGTTCCTGAGGAATCAGTATTGGGGTCAGCACTCTTTAACATCTCTGTTGGCAGCTGGACACTGGGATTGCGTGCAGCCTCAGCAATTTTCCTGACAGGACTGAGCTATGTAGTGATGCCAACTTGCTGGAGGGAAGGGATGTCATCCAGAGGGACCTTAAGAGGCCCGGAAGGTGGGCTCTGTTAACCTTGTGCAGTTCAGCAAGGCCAGGGGCAAGGTCCTGCACATGTGTAAAGCCACAAATGGGAAGAGATTGAGAACAGCTCTTAGAAAAAGGACTTGGGAGTGTGGCTTGACAAAAATCATAGAACTGCTAGTGTTGGAAAAGACCTCTAAGATCACTGAGTCCAAACATTAACTCAACGCTAACATGTTAACTCAAAACCATTTCACCAGGTGCCTCATCCACACATTTTTGAGCCCTTTTTGTGATGATGATTCCACCTCTTCCCTCAGAAACTTTTTAAAATGTCTGGTCACTATTTTGGTAAATACATTTTCCCTAATATCCAACTTAAATCTCCCCTGGCACAACTTGAGGCCATTTCTTCTTGTTCTATTGCTTATTATTTAGTAGAGGAGGCTGACCCCCAGCTGGCTACCTCCAACTTCCTTTCAGGGAGTTGTAGAGAGGGAAAAGGTCTTCCCTGAGTCTCTTTTTTTTCCAGACTAAACAGCCCCAGGTCCCTCAGCTGCACCTTACAAAACTTGTGTACCAGACCCTTCCCCAGTTCCACTGCCCTCCTCTGGACATGCTCAAATACCTCAATGTCCTTTTTGTAATGAGGGACCCAAAACTAAACACAGGATTTGAAGTGGGGCCTCACCTGTGCTGAGTGCAATCAGTGCCCTGGTCCTGCTGGATATTGCTTATACAGGCCAGGATACCATTGGTCTCCTTGGCCACCTGGGCACACTGAAGCTCAACATAAGCCAACAAAGTGCACTTGCAGCTCAAAATGCCAGCTATATCCTGGGATGCATCGAAAGCAGTGTGGCCATCAGGATGAGGGAGGTGATTCCGCCCCTCTTTTCCTCTCTGGTGAGGCCCCACCTGGAGGACTGCATCCAGCTCTGGGGTCTCAACATAAGAAGGATATGGATGTGTGGGAAAGAGTCCAGAGGGCCATGAAGATGCTCACAGGACTGGAGCCCCTCTGCTATGAAAACAGTCTGAGAGATCTGTGATTATTTAACCTGGAGAGGAGAAGACTCTGGGGCGGCCTTATAGCAACCCTCCCACACCTAAAGGGGGGTTACAAGAGAGATGGAGAGGGACTTTCTTCAAGGGCATGTAGTGATAAGACAAAGGGGAATGGCTTAAACTTAAAAAGGATGAGTTTAGATTAGATATTGGGAAGAAATTCTGTACTGATGGGGTTGGAGAAGCACTAGAACAGGTTGCCCAGGGAGGTGGTAGATGCTGCATTCCTGGAAGTGTTCAAGACCATGTTGGTTTGGGCCCTGAGCAACCTGGTCTAGTTGAACACTGTGGCAGAGAAATTAGAACTAAGTGATCTTCAAGGTTCTTTCCAAACCAAACCATTCTATGATTAATTGGAGTTTGGTCTTCAACCAGCAAGAAAAGCTTGCTTCTGTGGGAAGGGACAGCGGCTGCCTATGGGAGTAGATGGGAAGGCTTCAGAGATGGGAGGTTGTGTATGACCTAAACACCGTGACAGAGACTCAAGGAATTCCCCTGGAGAGCCTGGGCCAACCATGACCCATAAAGTCTTGGCAATGATCTCCTCACAGCAGCAGTGGTTTGCAGAGAGCCCAGGGAAGATCATAGCACCTAGGAGATGTTAGAAGAAACAGAAAAACAAAACTGCAGCTCTATGTCAACAGTGAACATGGCATAAAACATCATCCCCAAGCCAGCCAGAGGTGAAAGGGTAACATCAGGAATTAAACAAAGGTGATAGTAATCACCTCTTCTTTTTTGTTTGGGTGAAAGAGATGCCTCGAACAGCAGCACTGGGGTGGTGCCAGCTTCTGGCTGGGTGTGTGGATGAGTAGACACCTTGCATTAGCTCCTCCTGGCACGCAGACAGAGGTGCAGCACCATGGCAGGAAGGCCTGGATATTTGTTTGCTTTTCACTGGAGAAAAAGAGCGAATGCAGCCCAACAAGAGACAGTAAAGGCCAGTAGTGCTGAGAAACACAAGAGGAAGGATCCAGGAGAGAAGCTGGCAAAAACCCTTCAACAGGTAAAACAGTAAAGCAGTGACATATTGTTCTTCCTGGTGGTAAGAGTTAAAGTCATTCACAGGTTCTCATGATGTTTACAGGGAATAAGGGTTGAGAGAACATACTGGGTTATGGGTCTGGAAAGGTCTGAGGGAGCTGGACCACGGCCAGTAAGCTATGGTAGGAAAGCTCATTAGATCGGCAAGATGCTGAAGTGGAAAACTGGCAAGGGCCTGTGGCCAACAGGGGTCCAGAAAATGTTTGGGAAAACAAGTCAGGGATGACCAAGAGCATTGTCAACAAAACATTAGCAGAGACCTAAATGATCTGAAGATCAGCTGGGAAGAAGTAGATGAAAGGACCAATGTCTGCGGTTTTGGCGGTATCATCTGCTGGGTTTATGAGTCACGGAGACCAAAACCAGATAGAAACAAGGACTGGGTAAGCAGAGTTATGGCCTGCTGGGTCTGGGAATGAACCACTAATTTATTTTGCATGTACTGTATTGCTGATTCCCTCCACATTCAAGTTAAAAAATAGCGGGTTTTACACCCAGAAAAATGAGTAACACTTGTGAGTTTAATTCATACCACTTGCATCATTGCTTCCGTGAATCTGGTGGCCATCAATGTTAGTGTACGTGGGAACCTTGGGCTGTTCCCTTGCTTTCATTTCATCTATTTACTACACTTATGGTGGGACACTAGAAATGATGATGGGCATTGCAAAACCAGGTTGTTTTTGCTGGATCCCACTGCTTTCAGCTCCAGCTACTTTCCTTTCCCACGAAGCCACTGACTACTGCATCCAGAACTTAATGTCCCAGAGCAACGGCTGGCGAGGTGACAGCTGTCATGCACCCATGGCCACATGTGTGCACATGGCTGCATCTGCATCTGCAACCAAATGGGATGCAGCAAGTTATGGACTGTGATTTTTTACGATGTGCTCTGTTTGCTTGGAGCCTGGCGCAGGGCAAACTTTTTCCGTCACATTCTTGAGAGTTTGGGGAAAAGTTTCTGAGGACCTTTTACAGGGTGTTACTAAAGGCCACCATGACACAGTGATTCAAATATGTGACACCAAGTATTTCTCTGTCACTAATAGCCTTGTGGTGCATGTGGATTGGGACGCCAGCATGGCTGATGGATCTGGTGTTTTCCATTGCTCATGACACTCATCGACTTTCAGGGGAAGGTTCTTGATGTGCTAGTTTTTTCCTCCTGTTTGTGTAGGTAGTGGCGTATCACATCTTGAAATTTCTAATAACAGTAACAACCATGGTAAGCCTGCCATCCAGTTGGGAAGACCAGTGGAAAAAGCACTGGTGATCTATCTGGATTCAGTTTTTACAGCTCTAGTTGACAAATACAGGATTTCACCCAGCACACAGAATAGAAAGCCTTGCCAAAACTTCTTTTATCTACGGAAAGAGATTGGATCTGTTTCTTTCTTAAATGAAACTTTGATGCAGTCAGTCATGAGATGCTCTTATTTACTGCAGTCTCAGAAATATAAGGCACATGGCTCTTTCACACAGCATTTCAAACAGTTCATCTGAAGGGTGGCTGTTCACTACATGAGGTAGTTTCCTTTTCAATTGTCATTCCAGAGCAATGCTAAGAATGTGGGCAAAAAAACGCCATGACATAAAACTTGGACTGACTTCAAAATGAGTTCTAAATTTGTTTTCTGCATAATCACCTCTGTTTAGAGGTAGACATTTTTTTTTCCAAAATGCTGATGGCGGTTTGGAGACCACAATACATCTCTTCACAAGTGCAGTAAGCTTCCAGCCCACACCTTCCCAGAGTCTCTCCTGTCTCTTTCTTCTGCAAATCCCATCAAAGATGCCTGCAGCTCACCAAAGAACTCCATTTTGGTTGTGTTTCTATAATTATACAAGAGGCACAGGATAAATACCTCTCTAAGCACCATTACTTTTTTCCATATCAAAGACACTTGTTCCCTTGTTCTGATCAAAGACACTTCTCAGTGTTAGAAGTTTCTTACATGAAGAACTAAGCTGAACAATTATGGCACTCGTACTTGATACATCTATCAAAGGGTACCTCTGTATGCTCATTACTTTTTTCTTTACGCTCTGCTGGATTTATGTTTGTTTTCTTTCAGCTCCAGAAGAACAGGAGGGCTGCCACTGGATACCCCAGAAGCTCTGGTATTCTAGTTGCTATACAGATCTTTTCTTAGTTTTGTTTTTAAAACTTCATAAAGTGCTTGTGTACATACTCCAGAAGGTTATGACAGGTATTTAAAATTGGACTATGGGCTGCCGTAGAAAATTATATTAATGAAAAAAAGGACTAATTGCCCAGCCAGGTGGATGCAGACGGGATGGGGAGCTCCAGGGAACTGTTTCTTATTGCATTTGTACTCCTCGGATTAATTGCCTCTATGCTCTAGAAACTGCTCTGGGTGTCAGGCCATATGGACTTCAGAAGCACAAGACTGTCCTTTGCTCATTAGTCAGAAGGCTCTGATAACACTTACTGAGGGAAAAAAACCAAAAGCAAGCAGGGCTGACTGAAATTTGAGGCTTTTCACTATTTTGGGTTCCTGTTGATAGGCAAGATAGCCAAAAAGAGAGGGGGTGGCTTTCCCTTTCCTTCCCATGGTCACCACAGGCACTTTTCACATATGACCCCAGTGGATAAAGCCCAGAGTTAAGCATGAAGCAGGGATGAAGTTAAGTGTGCTGATCCCAGAGCTGCTAAACATGCAACAAGCAGGAGGCAGGCCGGACTCTCGTGCCTCTGGAGCAGTCACAGTAACTGAGCCCAGCTGCAGAAGTGCTACAGCTCAGAAAAAATGTGAGCTAAAAAGATCTAGTCAAGTTTTAGGATGAGACAGAAAACATCTTCCCATAAAGATGGGAAGCATTATCACTGCTGTGCAAGGCTTTGTGCATGATTTTGTTTAGAAAACTGGTTCCAGCTCTGATCAGCTGTGTTTTAGTAAAAGATAAACTGAAACAGATGTGGTGAAACACTCTAAGGGTGATCAAGGCAATGGGATGTCTATCTTCCACGTGGAGACTGAGAGTGACTTTTTTGGCTTAATGATATGAAGAAAACAGGACCTTCATGAAAAAAATCATGTGTTGAAATCACAACAGAGAAAATAACTATTTGGGTTAAATGGCAGTGTTGAGAGTAGAAAAAAAAGAAATAGAGATGAAGAAAATTAGGTCAGAAATGAGAAATTGTCTGGTTACCAAAGAAATGGCTTCTGGCATGAGCTTTCTAACAAAAGAAAGTGTCAAGTAGGTGGGATGTCTTCAGAAGGACCTTACTATGTGTGTGGAAATGTTTGTGTGACACTGGGGATGAGCCTTCACATCCCTCAGATGCCCTTGAGCCCTCCTGGTGCAGGGACATGCCTCCTGCTGCCCATGTATTGCAGCTGTGTGGGGCACTGGAAGGGGAGTTGTACATCCCTGAGCCTCCCTGTGCATTGTAAAAGCACCAGGCTGTATGTGCTGCTGGATCCATGTTACATTTCACAGAATCACAGAATCAGGTGGGAAAAGACCTCTGAGGTCATCAAGCCCAACCTGTAATCAAACACCACCATGTCAGCTAGACCATGGCACTTTTTTCCATGTCCACTCTCTCCTCAAATACCTCCAGGGATGGTCACTCCACCAGCTCCCCAGGCAGCCTATTTCAGTATCTTATCACCCTCTATGTAAAGAAATTGTTCCTAATGTCCAACCTAAACCTCCCCCGGCATACATTTCATCGTGCTGGGCAGCAGAATACCTGAATGTTTTTGTGTCTCTAGCCCTTGATTTCTGTACTGCCATTTATCACTTGCTGTAAAGCAGAGCTGGTACAGCCAGGCTGCTTGGAAGACTGCTGGGAAGATTAATCTCTGAAAGGTGGTGAGGTGCTCGGATGCTGCAGTCCTGAAGGTCATGTGAGTACGTGAGGCAAGCAGGCTGGGGTTTCAAAAGCACGGACCAAACTCTGCTGAAAGCCAGTGACACCTTTATTCTGCTATCCCTGTGGAACTTTTGAAAATACTTCACTCTGATGGCAAAGAAAACACTTTTTCACAACTGCTTCTCTGAAATTTTGGTGGGAAGAAGGGAGTAGGGGATGTACTAGCTGGCCTGTGACTGGCGTGCACTGAGGAGTTCTCCCTCATTTCTGTACTCTCCTGTTGTGAGCTTCCCTCTGCCCTTTAGCACCCAACCACTTCTGCTCAGATCTTCATTCACCCATGGTCTTGCAGAGTTACTTGTGGCTCACGCTGCTTAGAAATCTGGTGCCTGTTAAAAAAACCCAAGCACTTGTTTTTGTCCTCTGCCTTTTGGGACAGTGAGTTAAAACCTCTTCCCATTCCCAAAAAAAGCAGCTGAAGATAAAATTATTACACTCCAGATGTTCCCTCTCTCTGGCTGGTGGTCAGTTCCACAGTAACCAGTTGGTCTAAGTTTATCTGTACAAGTGTGGTTTTTTTATTGTGTAAACAGGAAGGAAAAGTGACAAGGTGTTTGTGTAGTCTGGATATTGTTTGCGGGACTCCTGAGGACTACTAAGGAATCACAGACGGGCAGGAGTGGGATGACAATTACTTCAACCTGGTGATAGTCTTCAGGATGTCACATGTTGTGTCAAACACCTATGAGGAGATTGCAGTGATCACAACTCATTTTTTGTGGTGGTTAGGATATATCAGGAAAGGAAAGCAAAAGATCAAAGCAAAATAATTTCTGAATTAAAACCACAGCAAACTAGCTGAAATGTGTTTTCAGTTAGCTGAAATAGGTAGCACTATCCTGCAGCACCTCTTCTCTTACCCACGCCCTCGGGCTTTCTGCTGAAGCTTTCCTCTGATAGCTAGTTAATGATTTTTGCCTCCCTTCTGATAGAAGAAAGGTAGCCAACTTGTGTGGCTTTGATTCCTGTCTCATTTATCTCTGCATGTTGCATCTGTGGCTTTACTGAGGTTATTTCTCAAAGAATAGGTTCTGTGATGCTCTAAGTGTTACCCAAGCACAGGTCTAAGGAATTAATAGACTTAGAGGATCTGGTCAATATAACAACAACAACAACAAAACCACCAATTTCCTCTCAGTCAGTGGCCTAATCAGTTTTATCACAGCTCATGCATTATCAGCACTTGCTTTTTGATCAAAACATGTTTGGGCTTAGGGTTTGCCACTGCAGTTTGTCTGCTTAATTCAATTACTTCTTTGATCACTTCTGAGAGAAGTACCTGTAGATTAAATTCCCATTTAGTTTTTATTGGACATGAGCAAAAAACTCACTTTTCCCCTCATTTCCTGGGATTGCAGTAGCGGCATGAATTGTGTCTTTATTTGCACAGACATCAACCAGATGTCATTAATCCCTCCTGAGGGCTTTCAAATGCAAGAACAAGTGGCTCTCTTTCCCCATGGACCTCAGTTATCTGCTGGGAAATGCAAAAGCCCCTCTCACTCCCCCTGGAATGACACACACCCCTTCTAAAGCCTTAACTTGGACCCCACAACTCTGCAGCTCTATTTTATTGCCATTGTGTCAGATATAACACAGACATGCAGTCTGGAGTGACAGAGACCAGCAGACAGATTTTATTCCTGACAGAGCTTCATAAAGAGAAAAATAATGGGTTCCCTAAAGGAGCTGGAGACTCATATTTCAATAAAACTTCATAAAATGAGCAGTTTATTTGTACCCAGAGAGCAAGTCACATGGAGCTGCAATAAACGGGATGGAGAAGATACAAGCTCCTCTTAGGCAGCTCAGGCTTCTTTCCCTCCCAGGGTATTTGACAGCACAAGACCTTTTTACTTCCATTTGATGACACTTTGGACTTATATCTGGAGGAGAGAGCTAATCAGGAGAGAGTTGTTTTTTATTCCCCTCATCACCTTCAGGAACCCTCTGAACTGGATGGCAAGAATATCAGAATTTTTTTTCAAGTCAGAATGTCTGTAGTACCTCACTAATTATTTTTAATTAGTTGTGAGACTCAAGACTAATTGTATTATGTATCTTCTTGTCTTGGTTATTGTGTCATATTGGTGGGAATGATTTTTATAAGTGGGGCGTTACTCTAACACATTGATCAGTATGGTAGGACATGCTAAAGGAACTTGTAAAAGTGCAAGAAGATGTAAAACAAGATTAAAGAGCTAGTTCTTTACAGTCTCATTTCTGGATGTCATCTTGCCTAAGATGTGTGAAAACAAGGAAAGCTAACAGGGGAGAAAGAGCCCAGTTTTTAGCTATTAGAAGCATTAATCCCATCTTTTAATGCACAGTTGAATGAAACTATGGGTTTGCAGGGCAGCTGTGTTCTGTTCAAGGACAGCAAGGAATTGTTAATTGAGTCTTATTTAATCTCAGCCTGACATGACAGTCCAGAGTGCCCTTACCATGCACCCACCCCAGCTGAAGAGTTCTGAGTACAGTTCCACCTTCTCCAGCTCTTGGTTGCCCAAAACTTTCCTGTACCCATTGACATCTCCTTCTTACCTTAGGCTCCAATCTCTGCCTTCTCATATCTCTCCCTAGAGGATCTGGTACTTATCTAAACCTTCACACAGTTCCACTAGTAAAAGGCTATTGCTCTGGCCCCTTCCCCAGCCCTGAAATAACACCTGGGAAGCTGGTCCATGTGGACATGTCAAAAAACAATATGGAAGGCTTTTCTTCTGCAGGGCTTTTTATTTGTTAGTGATGGTTTGTAAACCTCATTTTAGCTTGACCTCAGGTAAACTCCAGAGCTGTAGGCAGTACTTGGCATGGTTGAACATAATACTTTTCTTCTACTTTCAGCTTGCAGCCCTCAACATTTCTATGGTAAGTTGCTTCTATCTATTTTAGTTCATGTTTAATATAGAATATACTTAAGAAATGTACAAGAGCATCAAGCTGTAAAATAGTCCTTAAGTGAGTCATGAAGCCCAAATAGCTCTTCTGGAAAATCAAGAGCATTTCCCAGGCTTTACCCTCTCCATGGCCACCCACATTTCTTGTGCACTTCCAGTTCCTACCTACCCCACACTGGAAGAGGAGCTGCTGAAAAATCCTTCTCTGTGAGGTGTGCTGAGGTCATAAGCATGGCCTCACCATGTTTCATACGAACCTTATGATTTAAGGGATATTTCACATTACTAAATTCTTTTGTATGTGGAAGGACTTTTCAATCCAATCTTGTTCTCTGATGGGGTCACAAGTGCTCAAGTGCACCTCAGTCTTCTCCTCACGTGTGGTTGCCAGTTTGCCAGCTATGTTTATGGGGGCAGTACATTCTTTGACCCTCCTTTTCTGGTTAAAAGGTAGAACTGGTTAACTGTAGAAGCCCTTCCTGTTATTCATTGTGTTCCATGCCAGGTTCAGCTCCAGCTTTGCCTTGACCTTCCTCATTCTATTACCTGGCTCAAGGAGTTCTCCTCCATGCATTCCAGGATTCTTCTGGTTTGCCCACAGCTCACCTTACTAAAGGTCCAGCAAATGCTGGGGTGGCTGAAGTCCCCCAGCAGGACCAAGAGCCTAGTGTCTTGCAAGTCTACCTAAATGAAAGGCATGTATTTTTTCAAATCACTACAATCTACATTTTATAACTAGCTCTGCAGAAATGCAGTGTATAACTGGTATTGCCTAAAAATATTGTTTAAAAATTATTTTTATTAAAAAAATTGGAAAACATTGTATAGCTAAATGAAGAGTTTCAAAACATTTTTTATTCTGGAAACAGTTTCTGCTGACATTTATACACATTCCTGTAATTTATTATTGAGTTGTGGCAATTTAGAGGGTTGTAATTTCATGATAATAAAAGATACTTTATCTTCCATTTAAAGATATCACCAAAAAATCATACTGACACATTTATGATTTTTAGCTCCAGGTTCAAGTTGTTGAGGAAATACCAAGTATATGTTTTGAACATGATTTATACCCTGTTTTCTTTTTCATAAGCTACCCACTATCTCTCCATCAAACTTCTTGATGATGTTACATAAATTATGTTAAAGGCTGTAGCGGCATTGTTAGCATTGTAACTTAGATGATTTCACAAAAAGAGTTGTGACCCTTTTCTGTGTGTTTAAAAGATAAAGTTACAGTTACTACAGGCAGCAAGAGACATCTGTAACTCCTGCATCAACAGGAAACTCAACAGCAGCAGAGCCTGTGTGTTTGATGGTTTAGGGAGATTTACTGGGGTTACAGTATGGGGTGCACAGAGTCAGAGCAGCTCCTGTGATACCGTAGTGCTGTCATTGCCATCAAGGAAATCTGACATCTTAGTAATTTTCTCACTGATTTTTCTGATCCTACCTCTAATGTCAATAAAGGGTAGGTTTGCTGCGGGAGATTTCCCTGTGGTTAGATACTGTCAGTATGATGGAAATGGAACATGTTGTGCCCCCTGTCCCCATTCCTTCATCCCCTGTCTCCTGTTCTGGGTCTCAAAGGAGGAGCCAGGATTTAGGGCCTGCCTGTCAGTGGACGGGATGTTGCAAGTGTCCCCTCCAGAGCTGCCATCCGGGGAGGTGTTTATCCCACTCAAACTCATTGCACATTTACAAACCTGGTCTTCATGAGTTAGGACAAAGAATTACTACCCTGCTGAACTTTCTGAAAGTGGTGGACTGTTTATTGCATTTAATTTTGCTAACGTGTTGTGTGGGTAATTAACTCATTAATTTTTGCTTCATTTCTGTTTCTAAATAGAAGCTTGTAGGCATCAGTAGATGTGTGAAATTGCCATTGTTTTGGGCATCGAGGGATACATCAAAACATCTGGCTGGGCTGGTGTTTTGAGGAGCTGCTTCAAAACTGTGTACTTTTCAGAATCAAAAGAAGTGATAGAGGACATGGCAAAGTATTGTGTGTATGTATCACTGTGATTACCATGGGCAGTGTCACCCAGGGCTGGAGGCCTGGCCCCAGGGGAGACAGTCAGTGCTTTAGTGATAACTGTGAGGATGTCAGGTCACGACTGAGATTTGTGTGGGGTCACAAATGGAATCAGACTGGGAATCTCTGCGGAGTCTCTCAAAGCCATCATTCCAAATCAAGGAACCAATGCAGACTTCAAGCCAAATTCAGTCCAATGTTTTCCTTTCTCTAAACAGGACAAGAATACCTGAAGAAAGTGTGTTATAAAATCAGCACTGTCAGCATTGTGTTAAAAGGAGAACTATTCCATTGATACCTATTTAACAATAATGACTAAATTGTTGCAAAATGGAAATGTCATAACCATGTTAGTGTACTTACTAGAATATGTAAATTTATCTGTGAAATTTATCTATGGCATGAACAAAATAAAAAAAACCCTTATAGGCAGATAACATCAGCACACACCTTGTTTGCTGCTTTTAGTTAAAGCAGAGCTTTTGGCTATTTAGGAAGGTCTTTATGGAGCCAAATGCCAGGGGTCATGGCTATTTACCCAGTTGTCACTCTTTTGGCTGAACACACACTCAGCTGCTGTGGCACTTGTTGTATGTTCCTCTTGCTTGTAAATATGTTCCTCTTGGTGGTATTTTCATGTGCAATCTGGGAAACAGCAGGCATCTAAACTTTGATTACATTTATGAGCATATTACTGCTCTCAGAGTGATACTCTAGAAATGCCCTTTCTTTGCCCTGATAATTTTCTTATGCCCTTAATAATGTCCTGTGCTTATGCTTCTTACTGGCACTTTCAATTTTTTCTTCAATATAGAAGTGCCACATGTGTTTGCTTGAAAATATACTCAAAGATATCGCTACTGCTTAGTTATATGTATAACAACCAAACATTCCTATAAAACTAAGTTTTATTCTAGGTTTGATGCATTTTATGAACACAGTCAACTGATATTAAAAATCTTCATCTGAGAAAATGTTGGCTGCATCTGTGTCCATAGAGCTGCCATGGGCTGCACTTTGTGGGGGTGAAGAGGGGTGGGTTTGAAGCCAAGCTGAGACAAAGGGCTACTGCTCCTCAGAGCAGAGCTGTGCCATGGTGTAATGGGAAAGAGGGAGTTCAGCAAAACGTGAGGGAATGGCTCTCAGCACAGGTCTCTCTAGAGACATTTATTTATGAAGTGTCTATGTAACACCCCATCTCTCTCATCTGAATCCCTGCTATACTTTCAATTGCAGCCTGGAGCATTGTGAACATGTAGTTAAGTAAAAAAAGGTTTTAATCAGGAAATCCTGAGAATGTGCTCATTAGTACAAATGTTTGGATGTGGGCGGTTATTTAATCCTTCACAGGGAAATGAGACATTTGCATTCTCACAGTTTTGTTGGAAGTAATACACCAGGCACAGAAGGGTCTCAGCAGCTCCTCATTAGTGCGTCTCTGTCCAGAAGCAATCTGCCTTTACCCGGTGAAGCCTTCATGCCTTCAGCAAAAGCTGCCTTTCCCTAACACCGTGGGGAATTTCAACACTGTTCCTATGTGTGCCTCATGTGCCTGTAGCTGAGGGGCAGTGGCTGTCAGCACAGGCAGTGGCAGAGAACAGAGAGGCATTTAGGTATCTGTGAAATACGTGCAAAGGGCTGCAGAGCTCTGATTAAATTTAACTTCCCTTGCACTGCCATCAACAACCTCGCTCTGTACAGCTTCGGTTAAACTAGGAAATGAGCTCCCTTTGGAAGTGGCAAGCAAATCAAAAAAGTGCTGTCTCACACACACAGTCCCATCTCAGCTCCAGTGAGATGTTAATGGATGGCAGAGTAAAGGGCTGGCTATGCCACTGATCAAAAAAGGAAAGAGAGAGAAACCATGTGTGTCAGAGGACATATTTTCTTGGTAAGATGGTTAAGGGGTCATATCTAAAAGTAATAAATCATGGCTATCTGTGTATAAATAATAAAATTAATAAATCAGCACTGTCTGCAAAGTGCTTGTACGGTGTCAGAGGATAAACTCTGAATTTTCCCAAAGCTGCTGCCAAAGGTGTTTACACCTCTGAATAGTGAAGGAAGTTTTATGCCAGCAGGGCCCAGGATGCAGGATACCTGGGTGGAGATGTGGGTGTCTGAGTGTAGGTGCCCCCTCCTTGCCTATGCTCGGTGTGCAGCACTGGCTATCAACTCCAGGCACAGCAAAAGCAGCAAGGGGCAAAGAGGAAACTCCAAAGAACCCAAAATATCTGCTCTGCCCTGTCCTAGGTGTCTGTGCAGGCTACAGGGTGATTTGCTGCACAGCTGCAGGATGTTTACAGTAAGTTTAGATCACCCTTCAAGCTCCATCTCTAAAGAGATTTCAGTCACCTACTTCACAAGAAGGCACTTTAAATTTAGGTACCTTGACCTTGAATTTCTTCCTGGCCTAAGTATTTCTTGTAGGAGGAAAGCCGGCTTCTTGCAAGTGAGATTTTATTCCCAGTCTCTTTAAAATACCTTTGAGTTCATGCAGGGGTGAAGTCAAGTAGCAATTAAATAAAGCCCAACAGGGAGAAAAATTGTCATGAACAATGACTTCTAATGACTGCCTGCAACCAAGTAATTTAGCCTGTCTGAGCAGAGCAGTTCCTTTAAAACTTTCCAGTGTGGCTGTCCAAGGCTTATTTTGCAAGAACAGGGAACAGAAGTAAAGGAGCCTTTAAACATTTTGAAAAAAGCCAGCCAGTGTTCCTAAGCTGCTGAAAACGTTATGTTAGAAGAAGGGAATGGTAGTTTTCAGGCTACAAGGAGAGAACAAAGTACCGGCTTTCAACAAGCACTGGGCACCTGCACTGGTTTTGATTGGGATGGCACCACAGAATTTGTGTCTCTCCAGGGCTGTTGTTTTTATACCATGTGAATTCTGGGGGAGAGTCATGCTTTTGTGTAGGCTGCTGGCAGATTACCACAAGTGAGAATTACCAATGATGTGGTGCAGAGACGGTTAAGTAACTCCACAGCATCCTTTCTGTTGGAGAACTGTGTCCATCAGTCATATGGAATTGGGACAATTTCTGGATTCTGCTAGCTGCACATTAGGTGTCCATTTCCTTTGGCACTGCATGTTTAGGATCCTTAAACATACAAATCACAGCAACAGCCACATATAACTATGATGAATATTCGTTTTTGAAGAGCTTATACTGGAACTGCAGATAGGACACAGCAAAGAGCAGAAACATATGAGGAAGGGTGAGCATTGAGATTATGGCAATAAGTTCCTGAAGTTACCTGGTTTGGGCAGGTGTGAAGAGGGCCCTTCTCTCTTTCCTCCTGACAGCAGTGACTGCTGCTGTGATTAATCCCTTCAATGGAGTCTTCCTCTTCTTTGGCCAACAGCCCACCTCCCCAAGCACCTTGTACCGCCTTCAGAAGCTCTCATACCTCTCTGGATCTGTAGCTCTGTAGCCTGCAGGAACCTATTTCACCTGAATCACCTGAGTAGTGGAGGTGATGTACTGAGCAGCATGTCTTGCACCTGCCTTTAACTTGGTTTTTATGGGATATATTCACTATAATTTTCTGATTTAGCTACATCCCAAATGGCTTTTTCTTAGCTAAACCTTGCCTTACAACTAATGATTTGGGGTTTTTGTTTGTTTGTTTTGTTTTGTTTTGTTTTGTTTTGTTTTTTCCGAGCAGGTAGAGTTGGCATCCCTAAGAATAGTGAAACTCCAGGGCTGCATGTTAACTCTGCTTGCAGCCAGCAGAACACAGCTCTCCCAGTACAGCTGGATGTGACTGTGCACGTCCCTGGCTGCTGGGGACCTCAGCATGCTGGCTCAGCACCAGAGCAGCATGGCTGGAAGCAACAGTGGCATTTATGGTGGCATCATTTCAAACCCCAGCCTAAGGCACCCCTTTTTGACAGAGTCCCATGTGGTGGTGCTTCCTCCCACCATTGCTTCTTTAGTGTGCAATGGCTCTTCACTGCCTGACCTCACATCCCTCACTGCAGGACAAAACCCAGACAAAAATATCACCTTGTTCGTACATAATAAAAAACTCATTTTCACCCCAAACCAGGACTAGTCTTGCTCTGAAGCTGGCTTGCTCTCGATGGAAAATGGGCCTGATACTGCTTTAACAAAATGTGCAGAAGTGAACCCATTTGTTTATACTGAGCTAGGAAAATCCCTTCGCTTTGCTGTAGTTACAAATGTTTTTCACACTACTGTTCAGGACTTCTGCTTTTTATGTCTGGCCTAAAAGACTGCTCTCTCCAGCCATCGAGGGCTTATTAACCCCATTTATGGGAAATGGTTGTGCACTGACTCAGAGGGAAGAATGACACTTATTGAATCACCAGCACCAGCATCCCATGGGTTTTCCTTGGAGGCCTCTCAACTAAATATTAGCTAGGAAAACACGGGCCATGGGGGCTGCCAGAGCCAGCGGCTCACCTCCCGTCCCTCTGTCCACACAGACAGGCCCGTGGGCCCGGCCTTGGCGCGGGCTCAGGCACCGCAGCCCTGCATCCACAGCTCGCCTCTCGCCGCATGTTCACTCTTTCCAAGCAGGGAATGAATCTGTCCTCAGCAGCAGCCGGCCTCCTGCTCTCTGGCAGTAAATTAGGATGCTTCCAGGCAGTGCCCTCTGCCTCTCCCCACCCCAGCTCTGGCTCTGGCAAGGGCAGGGGGGTGCGACAGCAGCAAACAGAACTTCCCTGCACCTCGCATCCAGGGTTTTCCCTTTGGGTGTGGTGCTCCCCAAACCTCTCCCTCCAGCACAGGTCTTGGCGTGGCACCTCACCATTCCTCTCCCTCTCCAACCTTTCTCTCTTCTGAGGAGGTAAGTTTTGGCATTGCAGGGCCAGAGAAGAGGAGGCAGAGCTCGGGGGAGCAAAGTGCTGCAAGCAAAGCTGGGTCTCTGGGCACCTGAGTCCGCAGGATGCACGACTGGCTGCACTGGAGGATCATTCCTGCGCTGAACTGGTTTCATTCCTGACTGATCTGTGCAAGTCATGGCCAGCAGAGGATGATGGTGTGTCTCCAAGTCCTTGACATCCTCACGTCTTTCTGAATTGCCAGGAGTTGGGGTGGTCAGTGTGGCTCAGAGTTCAACCTCTGGCCCAGGTCAGGAGTAAGTAAGAGACTTTTTCATGTGGGAACCAGCCCTTTACACCAACAGAGTGGGTAAAGCTGCCTAGACAGGCTGACTAGATGCAGAAGTGGATGCCGAAATAGAAATTTATCAATAATTGGAATGAGAAGAAAATGTTTTGCCTAGTCTGAGACCACAAAATGGTATTATGTTGATGATTTAAAGGATGCTATTTCTTGAATTTTTAAAGTGAAATTGTTCTTCTTTAAAAAAAGCTATCTTTCCTATGGACTTAGGTGTGTCTAGAAGTTTGTTATTTTCTGCTGTGTAATAAAATGGCCTGTATTTGTTCTTACACACATGCCTTTTTAAAATTTCCAGGAAAGCTGAGAAGGTTTGATGCAGAAGGCATTTCAAGTACTCTGGATATATCCATTACAGTCTGCTATGTAGACTTTGCATTACTTGTTGCATCTGAATGTGTTTTAAAGTAAGGATAGCAGTATAAAAGGTATTCAGACAAAACAAAGCACTTTTTCTCTGACTGTGCATGAAGGCAAAAGAGTAATGGAGAAAAGCCATCAATCACCACACTAAGCAGGTGTGAAAACTGCTCAGATCTTTGCCTAGATCCCTGTTACATCCCGAATCAGGTCAAAACACCACCAAGAACA
Source organism: Cisticola juncidis (assembly GCA_013400215.1). Taxonomy (NCBI): domain Eukaryota; kingdom Metazoa; phylum Chordata; class Aves; order Passeriformes; family Cisticolidae; genus Cisticola; species Cisticola juncidis. Next base: position 1,884,865 of record VXBR01003215.1, on the reverse strand, counting down.
CAAGTCAGAGTGCAGGAGACTGTGGGCCTGAAGTGCCACATTCAGCCAGCAATGAATCAATTCAGCAGCATCTGCCAGCCCCAGCAGGAGATTTCAGTATGTGGTCAATAAAAGCTTGATCCAAGCCAAGGTCCATGATGCTGGCATTCCTCCTGTGCCCTGTAAGAGTCTTTGAACCTGGCTTTTGTAATGTCATGGAATTTCAGGCCAGGTCAGACACTTCATGGCTGCCCCCTCCCAAATGGAGTTTATCCTGACTGAGCAGTTTCATGTGCAGAAATGATAGTCATTCTTCCTTTGCTTTACAAACCACTTCACAGTTCTGGCAATACAAAATGACTTTCCAGTGCTGCTCAAACCTGGACACACTTCAGTAGTGTGTGAGGCTCCTTAGTACTCTCTCTTACCAGGTCCCTTTCTTAGACATAAACAAACTTGTTAAATTTTAACCATTTATTTTTCTGACATGTTCCATGCTGAGTATTTGCCTCAAGATTTTTGATCACTTTGTTTTTATAAGAGGGTGACAGAAAAACTTGAAATTCCAACATTTTTATACGATTCTGGGCAATCATTTCTAGACAGCAGGATAGAGAAAAATATACTGATTTACTGAGGTGAAATCTTGCTCCCTTTCCCCTCAGTGAATGCCATGCTTTTGGGATAGTGGTAGTGGTACAGGCTGAGTCAGAGGCAGAAGAGGAAGGCCAAGAGAGAGACAGAGGCTGGAAGGAAGAAGAGGGCTGAGTTCCAGCTCTGGGCTGCCATGTGGATCAAGATCTAAGCACCCTGGCAAACCCTGGTCTCATGGACCCTGTGAGGCTGGGAACACACACTTATGTTTTTCTAGAAGGACCAGGTCCAGTTGTACTGCAGAACTCCTTGCTGTCTGCATTTTGCAGCCTTTTCTCCCTATCCCATCTTTGAATAGTATATTCATAGATGCTAAGCTCTCTCAAGCCAACAGCAGTGTTTTCATTGATTTAACATAGCCAAGGTTTCAAGCCTGTCCCAAAAATTAAACAAGTGATGATTTTGTCTCAGTTCAACAGGGGCTAAACCATAGCATTGGGAATATTCCTTTCCCCCTTTCCTTCAGGACTGAAGGATTCAGTATATGTTGTGTAAGGTTTAAATCAGACAAATATTATTAAAATCCTGTTGTGTTGGCTGTTCCTGTAGAATGATAACAAATTTGGGGTATGTAATTCATAGTAAGAGAGGGTTTGCCCTTGGCTTCAGAAACCTTATGTGTTTGTGGTCCTGTTTGCAATTATCTGTCACAGGTGATTAAGCAATGGCTGTTTCAGAGGGCAAACTTTCATTAAGCTGAGGAGTGAAATAGCAGTTTCAGATCTGGAACAGGTTAAGGAAAAGCTGTTCACCAAGAACCCCTGGTTATGTTGATATGTTCTCTCATTGCTGACTTTTTTTCTTAATATTTTCTGTTTTATGTTTCTCCAGAGTACCAAGGTCTGTCTGCTGGGCCAGATTCACAAATCCCCTGAGTCTGTGCAGCAAATCCCATTGGCTTTGCTGCCTGTCCGAGGCATTGCTTGTCTTTTCATTGCACAAAGCTGACAGGCTATCTTATCTCCTGGCCACCTCAGCTCCTGGCCTTCTCTTCAGCATGTTGTCAGGGATCTTGATGTGATTTTCTATCTGTTTAGTATAACATAGCACACTACCATAGGTATAACATAATTTCTGTTATGAACTGATCTTATTTGTGGTTCATTTTTTCCCCTTTGTAAAGGTCTTTTCTATCACAGACTTCAAGCCCTTTCCTACTTTCTGCATTCATTTTACTTGTAATTTCTCGAAGAAGGAAATAAATTAGTTGAAGTTTCCAGATTTAATAAAGATGTTTGGGTAATTTGTGATGACTTGGGTATACAGGAGATCCCACTGAAGTCTCATTTAGATATAATTTTAATGAAAGTATCAATAAAAAGGACCCAGGCCAGTAGGGAAGGGTTACCTAAGCAGGTAAGAACAGGCATATTGGGTCTTACTCTTCTTCAGGCTGGAGCCCCTGCTGGAGGCAGGGTGCTGCCCCATAGAGCCCCTTGGCTTGGCTCAGTAGGACCAAGCTCACGTGTGCTTTAGCTGAACATATCACAGAACAGACTCCTGCAGCTGAATGACCTAATGTGCAAAGAAACATTTTCATTTATTTAGCTTCAGCCTGCCCCTTTCTCCTCTCAGCTGATGCTCCACAGTTCATGTACTGGAAGAGATTGTGAAGAATTTATCAAGTATGGGAAAAAATATCATCAAATATTGTGAATGTTTAAACATAAAAGAGTTAACATTCTGTTTTACTAAATTTTTGATAGAAATATCAGTTTCTGCAACATTCCCAGAAGCACGAACACATCTGAAGAATGCTCTGATTTCAAGAGGTTAGTGAGATGACTTCTACCACAGACACAGACCTTGGTTATTTTGCTTACAGTCACTGCCTGTTGAACCTCAGTGTGCCTGTGCACTGGGGGCCTGCAGGCAGGCAATCCCCTCGGCTGTTGTTTGATCCTTTCCCTTTGCTGCATCACATCTCCTGCTGAAATGCACTGTGTGCAAAGGGGATATTAGACACAGCAGTCTGGCATTTATTATATAAAATGACCGTGAGCTCATACTGGCTGCATTATTTGGTTCAGTTTAAACTGGTATTTTACATAATATTCCTTACATGTAATGGAACACTACATTATTCTACAGGTCTGCCTATTTTCCTTTCTCTGTACAGGCTGCTCATGCTGGGAAAGTGATTTGGGAAATGTAACTAAAGGTTAAGCAGGTCATTTCTGCATTATGTAAGTACCATAGATTTGTCCTTCTCTAATTTATTCAAAAGTAAGTCTACATTACTTTCCTGTCATTCATAAATATTGATGGGTACTGTCTGGCTAAATAAATAATTATGACAACCAATTTCACTTTGAAAAGAATCAAAAACTGCCCTGGCTTATCTCTCATCAGCTAATTAATATGAGCCAGCAGTGTTTGTCAGTGTCTTAAGTAATACAAGGATAGGGGCACTTCAGATCTAATGCAGTCCATTTCTATTACTCTGGTTTAATTATTAAGTTCCTTTGCAGATGTTTTGGTAAGCTGGTAGGGGGAATGCTTATTCTTCTACATTGCCATTTCCAGTAGGAGATGGCTTCAGGGAATTTAGGTGCATGGAGCAGGGTTCCTGCATGCTGTAACAGTGAAGAGGGAGGAAGACAAAGAAATTTGTCTGTGGTCAGTTACTGATCTTCCAGGGATTTTCTGTGAACTGCATCAATCCACACAGCTCAAGAGACACATTTGTACATGAGTTTTGGGAGCCTGGGTGTGTTACATTGGGGTATGTCAATATCCATCTCAGTGCAAGTCAGCTGCTCTCTGACACATGCATGTTTTGCTTTGCTTTTAGCATAAAATAGCTTAACTGAGAAAAAAAATGGGGACCAGCCTCTGTGAAATATCTTGGCATACATCCCCCTTCATGCCCTTATATTGGTAATATTCTAAGTGTCCTGGATAAGTTGAAATCGCCAAAGAATCTTGAAAAATTAAAGAATATATCTAATAAAAAATGCAAGGAAATTAATGATCTTGCCAGGTAGCTGTTCTCACTACAAAATTCTGAAAAAACTATTTGCAATACACTTGTTCTGATTCCAATAGGAGACTTCCTTGGACCCTAACAGAGTGGAGTTCTAGTGTTCAGTGTGCAGCAGCCCAGCTCTTGGGAGATGCCATTTCTCAGCTTGGCTGCTGTCTTCAAGAAATAAAAAAAAATCCCCTGCTATTTCAAGAAGTAAAGTAAACTTGTATCTTTGCTCTTCACACAGTGCAAACTTTCATTTAGTAACATCAAAAAAAGAAAAAAATAAAGAAAAAAAATCCAAACAGCACCATCTTCCCATTAGATAAATGGTGTTTAAATGAAAACCAGCATAAATTGTGCAAATTATCGCCCCAATATTTGTGTTATTAAGTCAAATTTTGAAGGTTTAAAAAAATATTGAATTTTTCAACATTTTCTGCCATGTACAAAACCCCCTAGGGAACATGTTTTGTGTTTCAATGAGTGCAAAATGATATTCTACTTCAGGAATGTATTTTGTAAATATGGAGGGCTTTACTGTGAGTCATTGGTGAAATTAAATTTCTGTTAGAAAAATGAGTTGTAGAGGTAATATCCAGGATATTGTAATTTAGGATCAGGTTACTTTAAACCTTGTTCTTACCAAAATATACTCAAATAAGAAGTTCTTTGACTTGCTGGAAAGATGATGCTTTCATACAAGGAAACAGGCCTCAGATTATTTGGTTGGTTTAATTTTTTTTGACAAATCTGAATGACATGATAGGGGTCAAACTAAGTGTCAAGAGAGCAAACAGGAAGGAACCATTCCCTCTGGTTATTCCCTGTGTCTGTCCCCATGAAGAGGTAATAAGAGAAATTGCATGTAAAGTCCTGACCAAACTCTAACAATGCACAGTGAATCATGCTCAGTGAAATACATTCGGGGACAGTTTTGCTGGCAAACAATAACAAGTTTGCTTTTGCCTTTTTTTTTTCCTTCAGAACTTCAGCCATATTTGAGGAGCTTTTCTTGGACATATCATTCCTACCTGGTGTTGGTACAGTCTTTCTGCCAAAAAATTTCAAGTCTTTGATACAAGGATGGGAGGCAATGCTACAGCTTTTTAATGAAATAGCAAATTCTCACAGATTAATTCAGGTTTAGGTACTGTTTTCAAGACTTATTATGAGAAACCATCAGTATTTTTCTAATTTTTTTATTGGATTCCACAAGTTTTTTATTATCCTTTTAGTCCTTAATTGTATACATCTGCATCTGAATGCACATATATCTGTTCCAATGTAATTTTTTTTCAGTTTTGTAGGAAAGTAAACTTGATTTAAAAGTGTTTTATTCCATTCCCTGTACATATTAAAAGGCAGCACTTAGTTCTGCATGTAGTAAGGTGACAGACATATATTGTTACAGACATAAGACATCTTCAAATGAGTATGAAGGAAAGCATTGTCTTCACTGTCAATACAGTGTTGAGACTGATTGTATTTTAATTTGATGTTTGCCACATGCATGTCTCTTAAAAAGCACTGAATAACAACCCAGGAGAGAAAGAAAAACAAATCCCTGCCTTCTTGCCTTGCCATAATAGAGCCGGAGTTATTTCAGGAACAAGCTGGACTGGTTTTGCCTGGGACTTAAAAATATGCAAGTGACCATGGTTTCCAGAAAAGAATCAAATGGAATGAGATGCCAGCATTGGAAAAGAGACCCTTTCCAGATGCTGGGTTGTTTTTTACTGGGTTGTGCTGGTCCTGACCTCAGGAACATGGTGTTCCACTGACTGTCAGAGCTCCTGTGGCTAATCACACATCCACACCTCCCAGGTCAAAAAAAGCTATGGAGGCTGAGGAAGAATAATTCCTGAGAGAAGTATGTTTGTTAGGAAAGCACAATTTAGTAAAGCAGAACATTCACATCAGCAGCAGCCATTGCTGACATTGTTTTCCTCTGGGAAGAGCTGATAAAGATGTATCAGCAGCCCCAGGACCCAGAGCACTGTCTTCTGCCTCCAGTGACTGTGAAGGACAAACTCAGGATGACTAACAGCAGCACAGGATAGGCTTTTCAACTTGTAATAAGTTTTCTGATAAGCTCTTGACAAAAATAATGGAAGCTCATCCCTTGAGCTTCATTAGCATTGCCTGAGTGCTAAATCCTTTGCTTCAGCAAGTTCTCCTCAATTATTTTCCTAATTATATGGGAAAAACCTGAGCTCAGGCTCTCCTTGCTTCTCCCAGTGTGGGTAAAATGCTGCTGACAGGAAAAATGGTGGTACTCTGCCTGGAGGTTTGGGGGGATACTTGTGTTGCAGACCTGAGGACAGAGGTCTTTTTGCAGGGACTCTGCCACTATCTTGTCCCAGCTGACAGCCATCTGACAAGTGCTGGCTGCCTCCTTTCATCATGGGTGCCGTGGTGCTAGCAAAATGGGGAACCTGTGTACAGCAGAGTCTGCCAACACAGAGTGCCATGACAGGGGTGATGGCATTGCATTAGGCATTTGAGATAACACGTTTGTTAGCTGAATGGAGCAAAAACAGTAGGTCATGCATTCTTTTTTGTTCCATAGAAATGTAAACCCATTCATTTTATGAGATCAGTTGTGCCACCTCTCAAGGTAAACTTAAAAGATGCATTCAGATTATCAGCCTATTGAACCTGGGAAGCCTGAGGCTGACATGCCTTCATCTTGTTGTGATGCTCAGGGTAGCCAGTTGTGGGTCTGGGTCTCATTTTAATAGGGGCTTTACAAATACAGAATAAAGAGCTTCTTAGTATGAGGCAATAGGCAGATGCAGACTTAGCATGAGTGAGAAGGTATGGCCTAGCTTTGTAAGCAATCATAATAACATTGCTGCTTTTTTTTTTTGTTGGCAAAAGACAGCTTAAGGAAGGATTTGAAGCATGATAATGAAGAAACTATCAATCTGCACTCTAATTACAAGCGTGCAACGTGAAACCATAGTCCTGCTTCATTCTTGTGGTTTGAGTTGTCCAGTCTCTGGGAAAGACATGACTTTGTTTTGTCCGGAGCTTTCCTAAAATCAGAGACTGTGTTCCAGTGTTCCAGACGTCGTGGTTAGCAACTGGTGTTTCAGCAGAGGGATTGCTGATGTGAGAAGGCTGCTTTGAGATAAAAACTGGTCCATCTTTTGCTTATGCAGTGGTTGATGACTGATTCTGTAGTAATCTGGGATTTCAACTTGGCTTGAAGCCCATTGAGTGCAGCAGATTGGGGTTAGACCCTGAGTCTGTTCTCAGGAATAGCACCTGAAAAGCATGAAAGAAGGAAGTAAGATAAAACAGTCCATTTCTGGGGGTAGTTTTCCAATGGATAAATACTGAGTTTAGAAGAATTCAAAGGGAAAAAAGTCCAAATCTTTCTTTGATGGAGAAGGCAAAAGTCTTGGGGAAGAAAACAGGTTTGCATCAGAAAGACAGGACATAAAACAGGGAAATTGTCAGCTTTTTTTCCTCTTTTAAATCTGGCTCTTTAGTTTTGCTAGAAACTTGGGGTTTTGTCTGTTGAGTTTTTTTTTGGTTTTTTTTTTTGTTTTTGTTTTTGGTTTTTTTTTTGTTTTTTTTTTTTTAATCAGGTGGCTTGCACATGGGTTGGTTTCACTGGAAATAAAATTCCAGAAAAAACTTAAATTATTTAGACCTACTGGTTTACAGAAGGCAGTAAAAAGTGTCTAAACACCAAATATGCCAATTACAGCAGCAACAGAATGAAATGTCCAACAGAAAACTCCTAATTTTGCTTCAATATCCCACATCACCAAGTTTACCAAGCTGTAACAAAATTAATTGTGTCTCAGTAATTTAGTGGAAGCAATAACAGTGGCCTGCAGGAAACCTTGTAGTGTGCCAGGCACAGTGTTGTAGATTTGAGACTGCCTGGTCCATGTCTGGTGCATTTGTAGACTTCTTGAACATAGCTATTCCATGAGCTCATTTTTTAAGAAAATAAAGTTATTTTTAATTGTTGCAAATATTAAGAACATTTTTTTACAGAATTATGTGTTGTGGGGATTGTCTTGGTCTAGACGCAACACGAGCTTTTATTGTGAACTGAAGCCACTCCAGAACAGTTAGTACAGCTTTGACCTGCATAACATAAGTATACGGGGGGTTGATCTTCAACGTATCTTCTGTCTTTGATTGCAAGAAATTTTATAATCTGTATAAACAGTCCTGCCTCTTTATGCCCAGGGTTGGTTTTACATCCTGACTGGTGGCATTTGGAGGTCTCATTGCTGTTCTGTGAGTCTGCCTGAGTCTGCCTGGCTGAGACTCCATCTGGGTGGAGGGAGACAGAATTTTATCTTCATGTTCCTTGCTGCTTCCAGACAGGAAAGAGTTCTGGTGTGGTTGTACTGTTGTTGGTTGTTGGTAGGGACCATGGAACACATTTGCTATGATGTGCCTTCCAAACGCATTAGGGTGGAACACTTCATTGTCACTGGCCTCAGAATAGAAATGAGAAGATGTTTTCTGGCAGAAAAGCAGTAAGACCCTTGAAGAACAGTGAGATTTCTGGAGAAACAACAAATAAATTGAACCTTGTTTTAGTTTGGCATGTGTTTTAAATTAGGATACGAAAATCAATTATTTTTATTTAAAACTTATTGAAGTTTCAAATTTTTTGGTTTCCAGCTTCAACAGATAGAAAATTATTTTGCAAGGATAGAAACACATTGATAGCTTATTGACATTACTTTATAGAACTGAATGACTGCCCTGGATATTCTTATTTTTCAGAGTCTCTTCTGTGAGAAGCTGCACATTAGGAAATAATATTTTGCAAGGCTGAAGACATAAGCTTGGCTTTCTGTTTGTCTTTTATCTGAAGTGTTTGATTTTGTTTTGTCATTCTCTTCAGCTTCATTTATGTAATTTTCCTTTTCCCTTTCCACGCTTCACAGATTTGGTTGTTCATGTCTTTTAAAGTGTGTAAACAGAGATGGAAGGGCTGTGTTCCAGTTGCTAGTTTCATTTTTCAAAATGTGCAATGGTAGCTGAGAACCTCAAAGGATATAACTGAAATCAAACCTCTCCAATGATTGTAACTAATTTCTATCTTACTGTTTGAAATTTGTGTGGCTGTGTTGGTACATGTGTGTTTTGTGGTTCAGGTCACTGACATGGTGCCTTGGAGAAAATAAAAGAAAATAATAAATGGACTTCTGTCAAAATAATATTAAAAATTACCCCCTCCCCACAATATTAAATTAAAGGTCTAGAGACTTTTCTAAAGATGAAGTGATATTCTACTCCATGACAGTTCTTCACTTCCTCTCAAACCTAGAATGCAAGTTGTCTTGGTCACAGAAGTTTCCTGTCTTAGAAATCTAGATAGTCATGAGCTAGTGATTCCTCAAAAGATTTTACGATTCAATGCAAATGCAAATAAAGTGCGGTTATTTATCTATGAGTATGTGCTATTTTCCAGAAAAAACCCTGAGTTTAGAAACATACTTAAGAAAAATATAACTCTTCTAGTCCCTTAGTTCAAAGTAGACCTTATGGGTGAAATTCAGACCCTATGTGGAAACCCTTCAGTTTCATCAGAAGAATGACATATATTTTTAAGAGTCTTGTAGGTTTGGAAATAAAAATACCACCTTTCATTTTTGGCAGAGTATTCATATCCATCTAGGCAATTGCCTCCTGCTTCATCTCCTCCTTTAGTTTAATTTTGCAGCTTCATATGTAAGCACATTCCCTGCTTCTTCCTCCTGACTGATGCTGAAAGGCCTGAATATTCTCCAGTCTGACTTGTGCTCCTGCAAGTGTAGTAGCATGCAAATTGCTGTCGATAGAAGTGATGAATAACCATCCTCCTGCACTATATTTGTCCTCAACTCCAATAGAAAAAGAAGTTATAGATTTTACTGTATCCACTAAGGATTTTTTTCTTACAGCACATTTCTTTACCTTTTTTTTTTCTTGGCCTAATTTCTTTTATGTTTTGTGCTCAGCCAGTCGGCTTCATCTTCTGGTGCAACTTCATAAAAACTTGAGCCTCCAGAAGGGCTGAAGTTGGATGGTGATCAGTCAGGGTGTGTGTGATTAATATGCTGCTCAAATGCTGGAAGAGATGGAAGACAAGGAGAGAGCCAGAAGAGCAACCAAGAAGTTTATTTCATGCTATTGACAGATAGTTCCGACAACATCATCTCAGGTTCTTCCTCTACTTGAAGTATTCAAAATTCATTTTAAATGCAACAAAGGTATATGGCAGCATTCAATGGGCTTAGCGGAATGAAGCCAGTTAAATGAGAGCACAAACAAATGGTTGGAGTACTGCAGGAGTGGTGAAAAGCACAGAGAGATCACTGTGGATTTTTTATGCAAAACATATGGTTCTCTCCAGAGTGAAGCGACCGAGTTGAACCAGCACTGGAAGTAGTAGGAGAAGTGTTCTGGGATATAACAAGAAACAGTTCTTCCAAACAAGCAATGTCATCAGGCATTTTTGTGCATCCTGAAAAAAAAAATGTTTTATGTGAAGGACTAGGATTTTTCTCTTCTCCTTTTCTCTCTTATCTTCTTTTCTCTTCTTTTTTTCCTCTACTAACTTTGTTCCTTTCTGTTTCTCTTTCCTTTGCCCCTCCACTACTTTTCCTCACTCTTCTTATCACTGGCAGACCAGAAAATTTTCTGAACATTCAGAATAATCAGTACCTCTTGTGCATTAAAGTGGCATATTGTAAACAGTTGTAACATTTTTTGGTGTGTGCATATGTATGTGTGTAGAAATAAATGCAAAGTTTCTATCAGATTTGCCTGACTCATGGGAAGCTGATCCTTGGAGTCAAATTCAGGACTGTCAGTAAGGAATCCAGACTTACAGTCTGGATTAAAATATGCAGTCAGCATTAGAAGTGCTATATATCTGCTTTTTCTGGAAACCTTATTTCCACTGAATAGTTTTATCTAAGTGAATTTTAGGCATAATTTACTTTTACCTGTGATCCTCTCTATGTCTGGTAACCTCCATCAGGTAACCTCCAGTAAGGTTAGCTTACTATGCAGGTAAAGTAGCTCCAGTCTGGCTGCTGTACCTGTGGAAGCCATAATTGACTTCCTAATGAATGTATGGATCTGCATGGATTGTTTACCCGTGGTAGATCCAGTTCTGGTGGGATATATCAGGCTGTGCATAGTTGTTACACAAATGCACCACTTGATGAGACAACAGAAATCTTGTAAAGTGGCATTATATTTTCCATAATTCTGAAAAACACATGCCAGAAGGTTGTGAAAATCTTTTCTTTAGTCTTTAGAGGCCATGCCTGAAAAACATGGTCTGAGATTTGTCAATAACAGTGGATAATTCCTGAAGTACTCCTCAGCTACAGTAGCTAATGCAATCCCACTAAATATGTGACTACAGCATAGCAACAAGATTCTGATTCAAGAAGACAAAACACTGCTGAAGAGCAGGAATCCCTTCTACTGTTTCTGTTCAGAATGTTGCTCATTATGAAATGACATTTTTGTTATGAAACACTGGAATGATGGAAGAAAAAGGCTGAGTTTTGGAGGGATGCATAATGTTAGAAACAAACTGCCTGTGGAAGCAATGTTCAAATTTTAGATTCTGTTGCTGTTTGGTGCTCACATTGGATCTCCTCTATACTGCAGCTTCACAGAATTTTACATGGAGAAGGGACAACCATGGCAGTCAGATCTGCTCTTCCACGTCCCAATGCCTCGAGATCCTTCCTATCACTGTCTCTCACAGGAGGTGCTCTTATTCATGACTGTGAATTGTGTCACTCTTCCTACACAGAGCACCTTATATTTGCATGAGCTAAAGTGTATTTTAGTCAAAACTGATTGAACTCTAGTGTCCCTCAAATTCTTTGTTATTTTGAAGATAGCAAAATGATAAATTGAAACAGTAGCTATATTTTCATGTTTCCTCTTAATTCATTTTAAAGATGCTGAGAATAAAGGTGCTGAGACTAGAGCAAATTCTTGCTCATTATGTGAAGTAAATTTCTGTGATCTCTGAAAAGTCAGATTTGAATTTTTTTTAATTGAAAACCATTTTTTAACTTTGAGCATTCAGATATCAAGATGATGACTGATGTAACAGGTATGAATAGAATAGACTAGTATTATGAAATATGCCATGTGGACTATGTTATTCGTAGTCTTAAAATTTGGAAGTTTGAGACACGTTATTTTTATGTAGGAATCATTTCCAGATATTGAAGAAAAGTCTTAGTTTTCTCAGAAATGTTCAAGTAAAGTTGACTTTTATATAACTGTGAAAAAATGTGCTGCTATGTGCAGAAATCTTTAAGAAAAGTGCCAATTTATATGGCTTTCCCCCTAATATTCCAAAAATGGTATTTGTTTTCTTAAAGGAATGAGCCAATATGTCTGCTTTGCCCAGAAATATTTATTTGAAAGCATGTTTTGAAAAGTAAATATGCTGATTAAATCAATGCATTGAATTAATTGAAGAAATAGCAAGTTCAAAGGCTAACAATAATAATGATGATGATGATAGCAACCAAAGTCCAAAGAATGTAGCTGTCATTAAAATGTAGAGCCTATGGAAAAGTTGGAGCTTTTCAAATGCAAAAAGAATGATCTGAACAAACTTTGAGAAAAAGTAATGACCCAAGATTAATTAATGTGTTGTGTTATTCATCATTGCTTGGATGTCCACATGGAATGGGTGAAAATATTCCCAATTCATAAAAAAGAAAAGTTTTTTGGGACATGATTTTTTTTATTTGAAGATTCATAACTGAAATGAACTTTTTTCATCACTATCCAGATCTAAGCATTTGTCACTGATTCAGGGACTAGAAAAAATGCCATATGGTTTGAGTGGCTAATCACACAGCATAAATAACAACAGAAAGTGGTCAGAGAGAACATCTGGTGAACATTCTGAATATGAGGATCATCCTGATTATTCTGTGAATATTTACAAGTAAAAAATGTTAATAATGAACTAGTCCATTAGTCCATAAGCTGTTCACAGTGAAAAGAAATAATTACTTATGCAATCGATTTTTGTTCAAGTGAATAATTGAATCTGTTCAAATTTAACATACTTCTGGTAATAACAAGGCTTTTGCTCTGCTGGAATATCCATCTCTCTGAATCTGGAATCTGAAGCCAGCTTCCATCCAGAGACTCTAAACCTGTGTTTAGATTTTATTGTATATTTTATTCACAAAGTGTGCGTCACTAAAAAAGAACTGAAAAATTTGTGTCGTGTTTAGAATATATCTCACAGACTTCAGAACACAGCAGTTTATGATAATGAAACATATTTGTACATATGTTAACTTGTGCCATATACTAAGTAGCTGAATTCACAAGAACTCAGTATTTAAGAAAGCCTGACTAAGCGTATTTAGAAGATTTCCTTCTGCATTGGAAATTTTTCCATAGCTCCAAATGTTGAGAACTTGAGAAACTAGAGGTAGGCTCACTGAGTATAGACAAAAGTTCTTCATTACCTCTCTAGAAGAAAACTGGAAAAAGAGTTAAGATCTGGGAGCAGGCACATGCTTCACAGAGTTGAAATACAAGACCTTGGTCAATTACTAGGAACTTTGACAATGACTTTGGTAGATAAAGTGTCATAGCCTTCAAATCCCTTTTAAAATCATAGAATAGTTTGAATTGGAAAGAATTTGGAAGATCATCTTGTTCCAAACCCCCTGCCATGGGCAGGGACATCTTCAACTACACCAGGTTACCATCCAACCTGGCCTTGAACATTTCTAGGGATAGGATATCTATATATTCTCTGAGTCAGCTGTTCCAGTGCCTCACCACCCACATAGTAAAAAAATTCTTCCAAATATCTCCTCTAAACTAACTTTAATTTACAACTGGTACACCTTTTCCTATCACTATATTCTGTGATAAAGAATCCCTACCCATCTTCCTTGTAGGCCCCCTTTAGGTACTGGAAGGCTGCTATCAGCTCTTCCCAGAGCCTCCTCTTCTCTGTGTTCAGTAACCCCAGCTCTCTCAGTCTGTCTTCACAGGAGAGGTGTTCCAGATCTCCGATCATTTTTATGTCCCTCCTCTGGACCCTCTCAAGCAGGTCCATGTCTGCTATACTGGGTGGGCCCCACACCTCAACACATTACTCCCAATGGGGTCTTCAAAATGACTTTAATTCTTAGTCTGAAACTGTTGAGAAAATCTGCCACTGATTTTGCTGGGCTAGAATTTCAGTCTTACTATTGTGCCACCACCATATTGACAATTCATCTGCTTGGACAAGGCATCTCAGTGAGGGGTTAAGATTTTAATTTCATCTTGTTTCATTTCCATGTCTTGTGTAGATCACTCCTTGCTCTGTGTCTTTTTTTTTTCCCCATCACCTATCCTTTGTGCTGCTTGTTCATCTCAAACAGTAATGCTTTGGAGCAGCATCTGTCTCCCTTGCACATTATTCAAAATCCCCGAAGCTTGAAAATCACAGATGTATATAGATACTATTGGTATATGAATAATATGAATTGGAATTCTATTCTTTGAAGAAATCCAAGCTGCCTTGCTGCATAGATTAATCAAATCCTTTACAGGAAGAAGGAATATATTTTTAAAGGATGTTTGATGATGTTTGATCTTTAGCACTGCCCTCAGCTGATATTACAAGTCTATGCAAAAATGTATGTATTCGGAATTTCTACAAAAATAAGTTTGTTTTCTTTAAAAATAATGAGTTTGTGCTAGTTATTTTTGGTGGCATTTCAGACTGAAATAACATTATAACTAGCTGCAGAAAGTCTTGTGGCTCACACCACAGCAAGTTTTATATCTTATGAAGTCAATGGTGCAGTTTTCACTTAGAAAAATAGATTAAAAGAAAGAGCTTCCTAGATATGTTTTCCCAAGCAAGACTAGGGATGTGACAAGCTTAAAGTAGTTTCTGCAGTCAAACACTTCTTTTCTTAGTAGAATAGCATTAAAATCAATTGAAATCACAACACTTTTCTTCAAAGAGTCCTTCTAATATTGTTCTGTCTACATTTTGCTAAACAGCAAAAATAGATCCATTTGAAAACTATTTTAGAAAAATTGAGGGGGGAAACTTCAGTTATTATGTCAGTAATTACAGTTCAAAAATGGCAAAATATTTGAGAAATAAAACATTTCTGATGCCAGTACTTCTACACTAGTCATTGGCTCAGATTTTATTCAATACTTATTATCATTCTGGAAAAAAATAAGAGTTCATGTGACCATGGTGCTATTGAAGTCAATATAGTTTCCTGAGCTGGTGACAACAATTGTTGGTTTTTTTTTTGGTTTTTTTTTTTTTTTTGGCTGCTTTAACAATCAGGATTTTATGAAAGAAAAACTGCTTCTAAGAAAGTGGAATTCTGTGTTTCATAGTTTAGAAATCCTTGATTTTCTGCCCCTTCATGCTACACAGCAAGTCTCAGGGAACAGCAGCATGGTCACACCGTTCATACTTGATTTTTCCTTCTGACAGTGCTCCCCTATTCCATTGTCATCCCTGCCACAATGCCACACTTTCAAACTGCTGCAGGTAGTAATTTGGCTTTTCTCATCTGTATCGTGAAGCATTTTATTCCCTCCTGGGCACCGTCAAATAAGAAAAAAATAATTTTGGTGGGAAGAGGATCTGGTAACTATATGAGCACAATGGTGAAGCTGTTTCTCTGCTTCAAGGACCATTTATAGAGAGGAGAGAACTCAAGAAAATTTGAATTGGATTTGTATGTCCTCCAGAGGACAAAATCTGATCCTTGATTTCAGCATCCCAGGAAATATCAAATATTTCCTAGTTTTAGTAAAACAGTATAATAAGATAGTGGCAAATGCAAAAACCTGTCTTTTTAGTTATGTGATGCTTAGCCAGCAAGGCAAGAGAAGAAGGGTGATCAATCGTGAATAAGGTTGATAATCTGAACCAGGAAAGCCAGAAAAGGAGAACATCAAGAGGATTAGACTTCATATCCACCAAGAGGACTGACTGAAACACACAGATGTTCAAGCTTATTCTTAGTGCTTAGTATCATGTTGCAGTCTAAGCAGCAACAGGAGCAGAGGAAAGGAAAGGATTAGGACTTCTGGCATCTGAAGCTGTTTTTAGCCCACTTCCCTAGCTAGTTGTACTAAATGTGATGGAAACTCCAAAAGGTTCCAGCGATCTTCCTGAAGATAGCCAGGTGGAGGAGAGAGCAAAACCTCTTGACATTCCTGTCAACATGTGTTTATTAGAAACCAGAAACCCACAGAAAAAAGTGACATTACAGCTCTCCCAAGCCACAAAGTAATTCTATGAGACATTTAGAATTTGGGGCACACCAGGGAATTTGGTCACCTGGGGCTTATTAGCATCCGTGCTTAGGGAATTACTCAGATTTGCTGTATTGGCAACATTTCCTGTGAAAAGAAACCTTTTAGATTTTAATTTCTGCCTTTGTTTTTTATTTTTTTTTCCCTCAAGAACTTAATTTTCAAGCAAGTCCCACTCTTCTGCTGGTCATAGTAACACCAGCAACGAGACCAAGCTGTCATGTTGCTATCTATAGAGACTGAAGGATTTCTGGTGATAGGCAAGTCACTTTAGGACCTGCAAAGCTTCTAAACCTCCTTTTTCACAGGATGTGGTGCTTGAGAACTTCTCCTTGTGTCTCGGCTCACAAAATCTATAATTTCAAGTTAAGTAGATGTGGTTTTCTGACCAAGGAAGGTGATGGCAATGAAAGTAGTGTCAGACCAGAACTTATATGAAGCCAGTCTGCTCAGTGCTCTTATATGGGTTTGAAAATGAGAAAAGGAAAAAAAGCAAGTAGGGCCATTCTAGCCTGTGCCCGGATGTCTGCAAGACACCCAGAGGTCTTGTCTGGCAAGAGAGACTCTGGAGAAGTGCTTCTGTAGGAAACAGTCTGAGCCAGGAAGGCCTTTTCCCATTATATCCACCAAAAAGGAGCCTTCCCATGGACAGAAACCACTTAAGATGCTAGGCTGAATATGGCAAATCAATGGCTAATAAGATATCTAAGGGCAGAGACATTACTATCCTTAAAATAAGAGGAAAATCTTTTTGCTCTAATAGCCTACTCAATTTTTAATTTATTTTTGTAATGTCAGTTTCTGTTTTGATTTGGCTTGAATGAAATTTCTTTTCTAACCTTTTTGGTTCAGTCCCAGGCTACGAACTCTATTATTTGCTGAGCTCTACAGAATGTAGTTTATAAGGAGAGTTTATAAGTGAGTTATAGTCCTGTTGTTCCAGAAAATGCTGTGTTTAGAGCCATTGTCTTATTTCACTTGGATAAGGTCAAAATGTCAGTATAAAAAAGGGAATATATAGAGAAATATAATGCTAAAATTATAATCTAAAATTTAAAATTAAATAATGGAAAACCTGTTAAAAGGCAAAATTTTGCTGTAATAAGACAAATTTTGTTGACACCTCAGAAGAAAAGTCAGGACTATTAATTTTATTGTCTTCCATTGTAAGCTGTTAAAATCAACACAGCTCCCAAATGATTCATACTTGACAAAAATAGAGGTTTTGCTGGAAGAGTGAACAGTTCTTTGTATACCACTGAAAGACTGTACCTACAAGAGCCTGGTGTTGACCCGTGACAATCCTATTGCACTAAAAAAATATTAAGGCAGAACTCCCTTTTGTTCTATGCTTCTTAGAAAGGAAGGGAAATAAATACATATTAATATTTTACAATAACAGAGACCATAGGAGAAGATAGGGGATAGCTGGTAACAGGAATAGACTACAAAGCAGATGGCCAGGAGCTATGGGAGCAACTGAATGATGCTCTCCAGCCTTTGTCTTCCTTGGGACACCAACTGCATCTCTGCACCCGTCTCTTGGGAAACTAGACAAATCCTGTATCCATTACCAGCCTCCTGTCTATTACAAAGAGGGTAGGAGAAATCAAGATGGAAAAGGGCAGAAGTGCCCTCAAAGACCAGCTCTGTAGTGAAAGCAGATGTGAGTTATCCTGTACAACATAGTCAAGGACCAGGCTATATGTTGTAGAAACGTTTGAGAGAGAGCTCCAGTCTTGCATCATATTTAACAGAGATTGTCCAATGGCTTCAAAATTACTCGATGGGGAGAATTGTCTGGTGAGTGCCTGAGCAGACAGACAGACATGCATGTGGGAGTCCAGGAAGCTCCCCAGGAAAGTGACGCTCTCCCTTGGAGAGAAAGCACATTATAAAGCAGCAGTCATCCCCTCGGGCAGTCTCTCCAGTTACAATCCCATGAGTCTTCGTCCCTATGAGCCCAAGTTTTGTTTCTCTGTTTTCCAGCACCATGGTTGGTGCACTTTTGGATTCTCTCCCCGATTGGTTGGTTTTTCAATCCCTGTTATGATTGGTTTAAATAGTAGACCCTGCTCCGTTGTAATCCTATATAAGCAGAGTGTTAGAGACCCTTGGGGTCTTCGGAAGTCGATGGTTCCAGAATAAAGAAAGTTCCAGAGAACCCTGCTGACTCTCGCCTCTCCTTTCTGCGCCGCCTGACAAGGAACACTGCCAGCAGAGCTGTCCCATGCGCTCCTCTTCGGCGGACACAGGGAGCTGCGGAGCCCAGCCCTGCCAGCCCCATAGCTTGGTTGCCCCGGCAGCCGCTTCACAAAGAGCTGATCGCCGAGGCCCCTGTGCCTCGGGGCAAGGAGCGTCCTTTAGGGGCGACTCGCCGCAGGAGAACGCGGCATGGCGAAGATCCATCGGAGCTGACCAGAGGTGGTCAGCGGGCTCTGCCGGACATCGCCAGGCCGTGTTACATGCACACAACACAAGCAACCTAAATGTTAAACAAATGAAATCCCAGCCATCTTCCTTCTAGCTTTGCTGGGAAAGCAGGTGGAAAGTGACCAAAGCACCGAGCCCTGCTTCCCATAGGAAACCTAACCAGCAGCCCTAGTCCTGAGGTATTCGGTGAACTAGAGAAATATGAAACACATTTATCTTTGAGATCCCAAGTTCCCAAGAAGTCTTTTCTTCAGGGAGTATGAGGCACATGGATGCTATCAATGGCAGGGGAAATAAATTTGACCTGTTTCTCACAGGGCATCTAGAGGCCTCAACTTCTCTTAGAACATTGAAGAGCCCACCTAACACAAGTGAGGAGAAATTGAATCTCTCTTTGTTAAGGTTGTGGGTATGACTTCATCGACCAAGGCCGGGAAGGGATGAACTGGATTGCCAAGAATCACAGTTGATGCAGAAACAGCAATAAAGTTGTGTGGTAAGGGCAGTCTCTCCTGCCTTCCTATGTCAGCTTCAGATGTGTTGTTACTAAGATGATGGGGATAAGATTCACTAACAAGTTAGGAAATGAATAATGGCAAAAAAAGGGAAACATTTTGTAAATTATGTTTGTCACTGATGTGCAAAAACCAGACCTGTAACCCTACAGAAACAAATGCACAGACAAAGGGATTTTGTGGTACTGCCCATGTACAGGAGAGCAGTCTCTGTGTACAACTGAAACATTGGCAATGGGAGAAGGCAATCTGGAAATAAGAAAATGTCAAAAATCTGGTTCAGTTTTAATTGCACTGACTTGTTTACAAGATATCAGCATTTCAAAATTACTCTTTTGTGTTAGTTGAGATGCAGCTATCAGTCTGCATGCAGGACCAGGCCTTCCCCTTCTTTTGGTTTTGGGAAAGATTACATTGATAATTTGTCTGTATCCCATTAAAATTGTATTTGGGCTAGGCTTGCACATACTCCTAAATCAGCATAAAGCTCATGCAGCTACATTGAGTCAACCCCACCACTAAAAAGGGTGTATTTCATAAAGAGAAGGATTATTTTTCTCCTGCTTTTCTTGATCCTGAACACTTACAATTCTTATAAATGACTCTGAGATCTATAAAATGGCAAATCCTATGTAGTGATACAACTGTGCTGACAGATCCTACATCATCAGCTGTTTATGTACGCTTACATGCACACTTAGTTGTGATGATTTTTTCAGATAAGATTTATTTTTATTTTATAACTGAATACTTTTGATTGTTTTTACAAAATGCATCTGGAGTTCACAGAGCAGTGAACCAATGTGAGCCCATGCTCTGGAGCCTGAAGTGCTGGGGCAACATCTCCCCCACAAATTAAAAAACCATGTTGCTGTTTAGTTGCATGGGACACCAGATGTCTCTGTGGAAGAGAGTTTTCCAGTGAGTAAGCACAATACTGAAACTCCGAGGTTCCCATGGGAGTCAGTGATGCGTAGCCGACTGGAATGAGAACCAACCTTGGAATAGGATGCCTTAGATGGAACATATGACTAAATATGAATACACAAATACCTTTCCCTAAAAATAATAACCATCATCTGGTCTAAGGGCCAATCTTCTTGCTTTTAGTCATTGCCAAGAAGTGAGATGTTTTGAGACCACATACTGGCCTTGAAAGGATGCCTTTGACATTTGTTGGATTTGGTTTGATCAGTGATCCTCTTAGTTATGAAGAAAGGAAGAAAGTTAAGAACTGGAATGTCAAAATCTCTGGGCAGCAAATGGAACAGAGGGGTTTTCTTAAATGTAGGCTGAAACCCAAAGATAAAGTTAGAGTCAATGTTCAACCCTCAGAGATTAAGTTATACCACTCCTGTGCCATTTTCCTTCCAACAAGAGTGATTGACACCACCTTTCTGTTTATGTTCTTTAGCTGGGCTTCTGGGATGCTGGTCCTGGAGAAACCACTTAAACCACATTTCTCATCCGCTTGGGTTCTAACCAACTCCCAGGATTAAATGACAGGCTTATTTTCTACTAATTGCTCCTTTGCCTGTCGTGTAATTTGTCCTATATACAGTACAAGTCCTCCAGTATTTAACTAGAATCCTGTTTTCCTTCTCTCTATTAACATATCCAATGTATTTTCTCACTGTTCATGGCTTCTGACTTGCTTATTTCTCTATCTCTGTCTGGCTTCTGGTTTGATGGATTTTCTTGTTCATTCAGTGTTTGGTCTTGCTAAAGAGCAATCTTTAAACCCTCTTTATTATGTGATGCTTTAAATTATAATATTTTGAATATACTCTGTGTTGGCTCTCCTTCACTTTTGCCTTTTTTATTTGTAGATAACTTTCTTTTCCTTGGTTCAGTATCTACAGTTTAGTACATTTTATGTTCCCTAGGCATTTCTGTGTTCCTCTTGTCCATGCTCTTGATTTTGATCTTTTTATGCAGTCATTCTATTTTTTCCCTTACTGACAATTTTTTAACAAAGATTCTTGGTCCTTCTGTCACTAATCTATTCTGACTTCATTGTATATAAGAGACCATTATTCTTCTGGTGAATTGTAATAAACATGATGATCTGGTCCATTATTTTGCAGACTCAAGAGAGATACCACTCATCATGAAAAAAAAACCAAAAACCACCAAGCAAAAAATTATCTGATACTATCTATTGCAATACAAAGGTTGAATATCAGAAAGACCCTAATTTTGGTCATAGTTTCCTAGCAGCACTTAGTTTTTTATGGTGTTCTGCCTATGTACCAACTGATAGGTTTAGGTTGATATTTCTTAATTTTCTCAGTGGTAAAGGTACAGAAACCTTGGAAGAAAAGGCCTTCCCAGATTTTGTGATAGGAAATGAATAAAGAGTGTTCTTATTAAGCATCATCTGACACATGTTGTCATCTTTCTCCCTGTGTCTTTGCCATGGACGGTGGCGATGTTTGGCAAACCCAGACAGACAAATGTATTCCTCTGGCTAAAGTGTGAAAGCCTTATGCTGTTGGCAGTGAAAGTGAAGGTGAGAGCATACTTTTTCTGGCCTAAATTCTATTTTATTTCAGACAGTCAAAACCTGCAATCTTGCAGGTCAATTGACAGGTAATTGCTATTCTTTTACAAGAAGGTTGCATTATGGTCATCCTGCCTTTGCAGGAGTTGTTGGCAAAAGATTAGGGACTAATTGCAGAGCAAATCTGTAGAAAACAAAGGAATGGTTCAAGAGTCACATCAGAGCAGGTAAGGAGTAGAAATTTTTCATTTTCCCAGATCTCAGAAGAAACTTTGCCTTGCTTGAGATTGGTATTATCCTACTTAGTCTTAAAACTGAATTATATTAGGTTCCTTCCCTAGTTTTGGTTTGGGCTTTCCATTTTTCACATCCTTAGTTTGAAATATTTTTCAAATATATTCATATTTATTTCCAGGCATCCAGCCTACTTTTATTCTGGCCTTTGCATCTTTTTTTCCTTCTCTGTTTTAGTCCAACATAAATGATTCCCTTTCAGCACACACAGTACCCTACTATTTATTTGAGATTGAAAGAAGGCAAGAAAGTAGTTTTCTCATTCAACTTCTAAGACAACTCCAATTTTGTGGCATGTTTTGGCCAGCACCTAGGTAAAGCCCAGTCATGGTCACTGGTAAATTAAATTAGTGTGTGTGGCTAATAGAACTTGTCTACAAATTCAAAGAGTTCAGTTCAGTTATAATCACACTTTAAGAGTTACGTGCTAGCAGATTCTTATGTACTATTTAATTGTACTTGCAAACAAGAGATGTAAAGTTTCATTCAAGTAATTTTATAATCAAGTAACTTTTACATTGACCACATGTGCTATTCTAAGTATGGGGCCAGTCTGAGTCTTTGGAAATCACCAATGCAAAAGAATGCCAAAGCAAGAGAGAAGAAGGGCTGTCTTAGTGTTCTTTGCTTACAAGAAGGAAAGGCACATTGATATTTTTTAGAAACACATCTCACAATGTTCATGGTGAATCCAAGTTTTACAGTCAGATACTGTATACTTTTCTATTTCTGTTTGGTTTTGGGCTTGTGTTTTTTATTTGTGCTTAAAATGTATATATGGTTTGTATATTAGGGCAAATCAGCTACTCTTTGCAGTGAAAGTAACCACACTAAAGTTAGTGGGTTTCTTAGGCTTAAGTCAAGAAAGGTATTAGTTCTGTTTTGATATTTCATCCATGACAGTGGGGTCCTGGCCACAACTATGGTTCTGAGGCTCTGTAATAAAACACAAATATAATAGTTAGTAATGCTTTGGCTCCTTGGGTGGAACATCTGTCTGACCTGCCCTGTAACTGAATTCAGCTTTCTTCTTTAAATAATACTGAGATTGGAATTCTGTCCCCGTTTGCATGAAAATATGTTTTACCCACATATTTTCTTCAGCCATCTAAAGCCTTTGGTACCAGTTCTGTCTATTTTCAGGGTTTACTTTATTACTTTAAATATTACTTTATTTCAGGCACATGAAAATAGGTGTGTTATAAAAAGTTTATGAGGTCCAATCACTCTTCAGGCTGGATTTGCAAGGTGGGTGTTTAGGCACCAATTAATCTTCAGGGATTCATACCATATAAGATGTGTATTGCAGCTCTGTCTGTATGGTTTCAGTAGGATTTTGGCATCCAAGCTGTGATCTGAGCCCACATAGAAACATATTACAATGAATAGTAATACAACGGGAAACACTGAAGAAAAGAAATTATGTTTGTACTCTGTCCCTGTCTGAGTCACCTTAACCAAGATGTTGGAAAATTGCTCTCCCACTAGTGCAGAGCATTTCACAAGTGAGTGAGTTACTTTTGGGATTTGGCTGACAGAAGAGGCTGTCTAGACTTGCAGGTGAAAAACTCACTTGGCAGGTGGCAGACCAAGAGGATTCAAAGTGTGGTGCACTTCAACCCTACTAGTTCTCAACCCTACTGTGGCATACCTGAAGCTGTGATGATGCTCTTACATCTCCCCTTCTAGAGCACTCCTCTTTATGGAACTGGGCCTGTGCCCATGAGGTAGAACAGCTAGCTGGCAAATCCACATCCCACAAGTTGTGTCATTAGTTGAAGGGAGCAGGAAATTAAATTAATTTAATGAAAGGTTAAACAGCTTTAACTTAAAGAGATAGTAGCATCTTCCATCTCCCTGAGCTCCTCTGCCTTGGTAGCATGTCCTCTGGCCCTGCAATCAATGTGTTTGTGAAGGACTGAAATATGGGTTTAGCTGCTAGACACAGTTATCTTACAGTTCCAATAAAAGATTTACAACATAGCCCCCCTTCTCCTCCATTTTTATTAGTGAGCTCTGGGCCCTCTGACAGCCCTGGCTCAGCATGAGGCTGGCATGGGGAGTACTGGTGTGCAACACCCTTGTATTGCCTCATCACAAAGCAATGCCAGGACTGAGGCACTTGTGGAGACACTAGAGGACAAAATTTAAAATGCCCAATATATCCTGGTATCAAAGAAAGAGATAAATAGGTATCTAGCAGAACCAGGAAGAGCTGTGCTGGATGGACGATTTTAGCATCAGTACATAAGTCAGGCCATAGGTCTGCTCCTGAAATTCTTCTGGTTCTGAGTTAATTTTTTTCTGTAGGATCTCAAGCCTTGCTCACAGATTTCTTACTTCCCTTGGAAATCTGTCCATGGGTACTTCTTATTAGTTCCTAATGGTAAGATTCCTACTACAGGTATATTTAAATTTTGGAGATGTTTATGAATCCTGTCAAATTCTTCCATGCTTCTCTTCCACCCTGCCTCTTATTTTGGTAGGTAAAGCAACTTTTATGTCTCAGGAACTCAAAATTTATTTAGAGTCTTTCTTATGTTAAAATTCCTTCTCTAGACTCCAGTAGAGCTGTTCAAACGTACTGAGAGTGCCTGTAGGATAGCTTTTCTCCATTTTAATATGTTTAACAGACCAAAGGTTTTAGCTGTTATGTCAGTTTGCTGTGCCAATGACTTTAACATTTTTAGCTCCCAACATGAAGAATGGGAATGACTGAGGATGCTTAAGAAAGCTCCTAGACTCTAGGCTTGAGCACTAAAAACTGAATTTACTATTGCAATAGCTTGTCTGAAGAGCAAGATGAATTGAATTTATCTGTATGTGACCCACTCTCCTGCCCACTTCCCCATCAGATTGACAATAATTGAAAGAGGTCATGGCTGGGAATCCAAGAGGGTGTGTACACATACATCAGTTTATGCTGGCATAAGACAGTAACAATTGTCATGTGCTCCTGCTTCCATTCCCCCCTTCTTCCTCTTTCTCCCACAAAAATAATATGCTGAATGTGAATCTTTTAGAAAGATAATATTTTTTTTCTACTGCTGAGCATAGTACAACCGATTGTCCCTCTGGGCATGGGTCTTGGAACAATGCCACAGTCTAGTCCTCACTAGTACAGCAAAATTCTTTGTCTGTCTCTTTGTTTGAAAAGCATTTGCTAAATTATGTCAAGGATTACGTAAACAATCCATCAAGAGAAAGCAACATAAACATGCTTAATGAACTATTACAAGAGTGGGGAGAAAGATTAAGGTGGGAGAAAGGTAGACCACCTAGTGATGCAGGTGCATTTAGTTTCTTTCTTAAAACATACTGAAAACAAAACTCAACTTTAAGCAAGCAGAAAAGCACAGTTTACAGCTTCATAGGATGATGCAGTTGTGAGGGGACCTCAGTAGGCCTCCACTTCCTGATCATCTGTAGGGTTAGCTACAAAGTTGTGAAGGGTGATGAAAATAGGGTCTAAGACAAAATAATTGAGCTAAGCTTGGACATTCTGATAAAAGGACAAAATCTCAGGAAAAAAAATGTAAGGCATAAATGGCAAAGTATGAGAAAGTTATTAATGTACTGACACAATGGAGAATCCTAGCTTGCAAAGAACTTAATTCAATGTCTGTTACATTCTGCTGAAAGATTTTGCAGCAACCATCAGAGAGTTAGGGATCAGGCTCTGAGACCGATAGTTTGTGGAAAGATTAAGGAGTGACTTCAAATGCAGTAAGGCAGTAAGAATGCATTGGCAGGTTTTCAGCAACATAGCTATGTGGGGGGAAATTTTGACCTTGGTTCGCATTATGTGCATGTGGAAGGGCACAAAGCAGAGGTCTTTCCCCTGTTGAAGAGGAAAGGAGTCAGCCCTGGGGCTCTGTGTCTCTTTAGCCACACTGTGGATTGCAGTAATTCTTTTCTGAGGAGTCCAGAAATTTGCATTTCAAAAGATTGGCCCATCCTTCAGCCCATCCAGCTCCCCCTGGCTGGCAGCCCTGCCCTCAAGCAAATTGCCTGGTCCCTCAGTTTGCTGATGTGATGACCCCCAAGTGAGGTTCTGTTAATACATCCCGTGGGGTGGATTAGAGTGAAATGACACTGCATGGCCTGTGTTTGTATGTATTGCTCTAAGCGATGGTCCCAGTTTCGATCCTTAAGGGTTGGGGGAAGCCCCCAAAGTGTAAATTTCAATGGGTTAATATACACGCAGGCTTGGCTGGGAACACCCAAACTGTGGTGGCTGACAGTAGGTCTGTACAGGACTTACAGTCTGAATCCCAATTTAGACTGACATAGCCGTGAGAAAGCTAACAGCACTTCATGAAAACAGGAGCCTGCAACGGCGAAAAACAACTTGTTTCCCGGCAAAGGAATTTTAAGATTAAGACTGTTTTCTTCCACTAGTTTCAACAATCCAAATCATCTCTGCACAGAATGAAAACATTATCTTACAAACAACCCTTTCTTGCACATAGACACTTTGTCCAAGTTACCACTTACCACAGAGTGACAGCTTGTCACTGACCAATAGGGGATAGATACGGAAGGGTTTATAAAATTCTATATAAAGGGATGTAGACAATAAACAAACCTTTTTTCTCACCTTGATAGAGTGTGTCTCATCTCTCTGAAATGAGGTCAACAGTGACGTCAAATACCTTCCCTGACAGACCCTTCAGAGATGCAGTGATATCACTTACCTATTCCTTGAAAACTGAGGTCTGCTTTCTTATGCTCTACTATCTCTTTCCTTGCTTCTCTCTGGATCTCAAAGTCCATTGTCTCACAGTCACAGCAGGCAACATTGAGACTGATTATCACATTTCCAATCAGCTCTTCCTTATCAGTGAATAGTAGATCCAGCCATGCATCAGCCTTAGTTGCCTATCATATATTTGAGTCAAGAAGTTGTCCTTTTCTACAAATCCACTTGACTGGCTGTGTCCCACCCCATTTTCCCTCCAGCAGCTGTCAAGAAGGTGAAAGTCTGCCTTAAGGTCCAGGGTTTGTAAATCAGAATTTTCTGTACAATTTAGCTACTACTATGGTGTAAATGCAATGCTGAATGATGAGAATCTAGTGCATATTATTTCAGCTATAAATCTGTAAATAAATATTAGGTTCATGTGATCATAGCATAATTCAGGTGCAAAGGGACTTCAGGCAGAGCACTTGTGTCTCAAATCTAAGGCTGCTGTGAGATCAGACACGGTTGTTTGGGCCTTCATCCATACAGGTTCTGAAACCCTCCAAGGCTGGAGAATGCACAATCTCTCTGATCCCACGGTTGATTGTCCCGACCTTCTTATGCTTAACAGTGAATAAGCAAAGCAAAAAGAGTTAATGGAACATGTAGGTGACCATTGCTGTAGTAAGTCCACCCATTCTTTTTTCAAAGCAGGGTGTCCTGGGTCCACTCATCATAAATTTGTGAATGACAATTTATGTGTCCACTAGCAAATGTTCATAAATCTTCTCTTTACAATATAGATATCATGAAAACAACATAAACTATTCCATGAGATAGCTGTTGAAAGAGAAATACAACTGTCTTCAATAAATCAGTCTTCATGTTAAGAAGTTATTAGAAGAATCTTAGTGTGTCAGCAGCTTCTCTGCAGAGGCTCTCTCAATGTGATCTGTAGTGAATATTACCATTGCAATGTTACACAGTATAATAAGTATTAAAAAAGTTATGGGTTCAGCCTTATTTTGCTTTTATGGTTTGAGGTTACATTGCCACAGACTGATGGAGGCATGGCATAGTATGTAAAATAGAGCATTACCACATCTGCAGCAGTATCAAAGGCATATATCTTACAGTATCACCACAGAAATTTCATAAACTAACAGGATGATATTACGTTGCCATCATATTAGTACCAGTTGTACTCTGACATAATTTCATACCCTCCTTTTCCCACCAGTGTGTTGAGTCTGGTATTCATACACCAATTTGGGACATACTTTGGTAATGATGTAAATGTAGGAAGACCTTAACATAGATGATTCATGCAAAACCATTTTTCTTTTATTTCCAGACAGCTTTTGGCAAAACTTCCAAACCTAAAACCTAAAACATAAATATAGAGGACACATTTTATTTCTAGAGGCAAATGTACTTGCAAAGGGGCTTTATTTTAGCACTTTAAGGACTGCCAGAACACAGTCGGGTCTTACTATCTGGGGTCATAGTCACTTGGAAAGCAAAGCAGTGTCCGTTTGCAGTTGTGACTATTTGTGCTAGTTCCTTTCCCACACACAGAGATGTTTTTGTTCCTAACAACGACCATTTCAGCTGCAAGAAAGGTACTCCTTCCGAAAAACAAATGAGATCCAAAGGGATACCTCACACTGAAATGACTGAAAGTGCTCAGTGAGAGAAGGGAAAACCCTCTCTGTTATGAGCCTCTCTCTTGAGATGGGAGAGATTTTGCAAACTTGAGGGACAAACTGAACAGCTTCTTCCTCTGAATGAGGAACTCACCTTCTTTTGTGGGGAATATTATAAGTGCCCTTCCTGGACTGGTGCAAACACACAGCTTTACACTGAGCCACTTAATCCCAATCAGACAAGAAGTCCTAACCTGTTCATGAAGATGTGCTGTAGCAGAGCAGCTTTCAAAGGGACTTTAATTTTCTTTGTTTCCTGTGTATATCAGGCTGGCACTACCTCTGGTCCTGACATCACCTTCTGGGAAGATGTCGTGCGTTAAACCCAGGAGGTGCCGTGCCGGATGCTTTTCCTTGGACAATGTGAACCTGACTGAAGCTATGCCATTCTCTTGGTGCTCCAAGGAGATCAGTGATTACAACCTGCACCAACATAACCAAAGATAACAGACCTTCAGTCAAGAACTTCAAGCTGTCTCGGTGTGGCCTCATAACTTCTTTTTTCCAACTGCTTTTTTCCATTTCATTTAAATCAGATATGCAATGGCCAAAGCAGCCAGGACATTTAAGATCCTTCTATCAAAAATGTAATCAACACACTGACTATCAACTATCAAATGTTATCTTTTCCATAAAGATTTTTGTGAATATTGACTCATATATGATACATTCTTATTTAGAATATCACAAATAGGTTATGACTGTGAACTTGTAACTGAGCACAAATCCAGGCCCTGCTCATCAAGCCACCATCTGCTTTTTATTTAAGTTACTTCAAAAACAAATGCTTCTTCCATGGTGCCTGCAGTACATGATATGATTAACGTAAGTAAAATAAATCAGTTAATAAATTTGCAAATACCATCAGGACATTCCTATGTAAAAAATTCATGAGTACATGGTCCATTGCCATAAATGGATTTATTCAGTTTCCCTCTGTTCCTCCCCTTGTTTGTTGGTGGCACCTGGCACATCCCACACAACAGAGGTCCATCCTGCCACCTGTGCAGAAGCACTGAACTACTGAACCACTAAAGACCCCCAGCACTTCCAGAGGTGATTGCATTTTGCCTTCATCAGCTTTCAGTAGGAGAATTCCCTCCTGCAAGGACACCAAACACAAGAGGCAGCCTCCTCCAGAGGGCTATTTGGCTTTTAGGGAACCTGAGTCATTGCCTGACATCCCTCATTTTTCTCTGACCATTTTTAGAGGGAGACTGTATTGACTGATTCCTGATTTAGGATCCTTTGGTTAGATTACATAACCTTGAGGGCCTTGAGAGGACTTGAGCATGTAATTCTTTGATGATTTGAGCCTAATCTCTTTGTACAAGGATCACAGTCAAATCTTGCCAATTTGGTTTTTAATGGCTGACAAAACTTGAATGCTATTTAAAAATAGTAATCTCTTTTAATAGCTTATTTATAGAAATTATAACTTGCTTCTAAGTTTTCTTTTAACAGAGCTAGAGATAAGAGCACAACTGGATTATCTTCATATTAAAATCTTGTCTTTTACTGGATTTTTAAAAGCCAACAAAACTGGAAAGTCTGATGCTACATTTTAATTTGAACTGCATGTATTAATAGAATTAGGTACAAATCAAAGTTTAACATCTTGAATGTATTACCATTTTTGCATTCCTTTTTACTTACCTAAGAGCCTTTTTGGCTAGCCATGTAGGACTGAAATGTTGAATTAGGAGTTACACAAAGACCTGGAGCATGGCACACGATTTCCCATTATCAGATAAGAAAACCAAATCCACAGAAAGAGTACAATTTTTTAGAGATGTTTGTCTTCACAGAAGTACCTGTTTTGACCTGCTGGTTTGGTAGATAACCATTCATTTAAAATAATAGATAGATGAAATAGGTTCTCTTTAATCTTTCTCTAACGTCTAAACCAGCTGTTGCTATGGGAAATGTGTTTCCCATGCAGTTCTCCTGAATATTACATGATGGTCCTAATCCTCGCCATATGCACACACTGAGAAAAGAGAAAGGTGATGGTTTTGTGGTGTGGCCCTCCCTTCTGAGCCCTGCTGTATTTGATCTGCACAACCTGTAAACATAATTCTGATTTCCACAGCATTTCGCTCTACATGAACATGACGCGCCTTTTAATGAGTCACTATCTTGCTGTCTCATGCATATTTCAAATTACATTTTAAATTACTGGATGAAAAGAAAAGCAAGTTAAATACCAGCACCAGCACTTGGTTAAGCTGTCACACTATTGTACTATTTCTACTGAAATGCCAGCCAGATTTCCCAGGTGCAGTTTCCACATCTCTCACATAACATCAAAATAAAATCTCTGCATTAAAATAATGCATATAAATATACTGGTGGTTATTAGGGAAAAAAAAAACAAACCCACATGGTGTAAGTTCATCCAAAAGAAACTATACTAAAAATCCGGTGTGAGACAGAATTTTGGATAAGCTGTAAGCAACTTTTCATCAGCATGGTTCTCTGAAGAGAAACACTTTCCAGTATTGCTCCTCTTTATAAATGAGCTAACCCTAGACGTTACCAAGCACCCAAACAACTAGGCTGTTTCAGACTTGCAGTACATTAATAAATAACGATGTTTATGAAAGATATTGCAGATATTTTTCCAGGTTTATGCAAAGCTCAATAAAGAAGAAAAAAAGAAAAGAAAGAAAAATCCAAAAGAAGTCTCTAGGGTTTTTTCTGCGGGCCCAAGGACATACAAGCCTAATGCTGGAAGATACTCTATGTTGAAAGGCTACTGCAGGCAATTTGAGCTCTTGGTGCTAGGGAAAGGGCAGATGTTCTCAGAATGAGCCCACTGGCTGCCTGAACTGGCAGCTCTGAGTTTGTTTATTTATTTGTTGTTAATGTTTTTTGAACAGTAGCTCAGCAGAAGGTTGCTAAATGCAAGTATAATTAGAAAGGTCTGAAAGTCATCCACTGAGTAAGCAGATCCAGAGGAACAGATGGTGCACCCCTTTGATGGTCTCCTGTCAGAGAGGGTGCTACAACTCCTCACCATGCTTTGCTCAAGGTCTCATCATGCAGCTTTGAGAAAGATTTCAGATGACTCATTATGTTTACTGAATGGGATTGTTTGTCCATGTAGACATCAAAATGTTGTTACATCTCAGCTAATTACTGCAATAGGGCCTTTGTGGCAGAAATTAAGTTTACATACACAGAGAAAACAAACAGCAAAACACAGGTACGTGTGCATGCACGTCTACCCCTTAGCACTGCCTGTAGTTTTCTGTCTTGCTCTAATTTCTTGTGTGTGCTGTAGCATACTGCCCTTAGTGCCCACACACCCAAGTGTTTGGGGATAGATAAGCTTTGGGAGCAGGTACGGCTGCAGGTTGAAGTCACCCATTTCTGATGACTTCTGCGTGCCTTGGAGCTTACTTGTTGCTCTCACATTCTCACCTGGGTCTGTGTGCTTTGCTGTATGGTCTGCAGAAACCTTATTTCTCTGGAGGTGCCTTGGTGTGTAGCCATGTTCTAAGAGGTTCTGGTATTGCTCTGATAAGCTCGAAGGGAGAGTTTCAGTACATCTTTGAAGTGCTTTCAGGGGCCTTCTCTTGTTTGTCTTTCTCTATCAGCTCAGCTACACACCATGCAAACATTTTTGGTAGCTTTGGGTACTTCTTCAAGGACTCTATGCCCAACCTGACAAAGATGAGACCTTCCCAGGGATACGTCTAGCAGTGCCATTGCTGTGAAATAGAATATCAGTGTTTATCAAACACTTGTGCCAGTGGATACCCAGAACAAGAATTAAGAAGATGTGATAAAACACATCAAGCCTTTGGATTTGGAACAACATGGGTTTCAAGAATCTGGCTAAAAGAGGAACAGATATTTGTATCCTTGCACGTGGCAGCCATTTTGAATACTGCTCTTCACTCTAATGATTAATTTTGCAGATGATCAAAGAATGAAATTTTTTAAAAGAAGAGAGATTTTACTGGTGCTCTAGGGTTTGGGTTTTTCTGTTCTGCTTTGCTGGCTAGCTTTTACCTTCATATGAAGTGGTGCTGGGATCTTCTCACAGGATGATGGGGGCAGGGCTGTTTTGTCCCAGCAGGGGACTCAAGGATGTGGAATGGTATATCCTACCTCCCCCCTGGAAAATGTATAGTTTGTCCCAAGTCTGTACCCTCCCTGCAGTATCGTATGTCTGTAACTCTATTGGCTAAACAATTTTACCGCCCCCTTTGAACCTGGGAGATAAGAGGGCAAACGGAAAAGCCTCGGCCTCTCGGCTGGCTCCTTGACTGGAACTTATAAAAGTGGGAGATCTTGTGACTAGGCCCTCCTTTTGCTTCCATCTTGGATCCATCTGGGCAAAGTCATTAATGTGGCTCTGGTGCTGCCAGGGTGTGGCCTTGAAGGCACTTAAATAAATACTATATTCCTTTAACTCTGTCTAACCTCTGGTTCCTCTTCTTAAGGCATCATTACCATCAATGATAATTGCATGTATGAACAAAGGGTATTTTGAAATTTACTATTTACGTTAAGATCTTTGCCCTGCCTGTCCTTTGTTCAGGACATTACCTGTGAAGTCATTAAAAGAAGAAAGGTTCTAGACTGAGGAATGCCTGAAAACGCTCAATATAAATTCTTTGGTTGTGTTCACTGGCCAGAAAACAACCTACTCGGTATGCAAGAGATGTAGGGAGAAGAGAAGCCGTGCAAGACAGCAGTCATCTTTAATCTTGTAAGACAGCAAACACATCACAGGTGACAATTTGTCAATAAACCCAGGCAATAAAGGCAAATAGTAGGCAAAGGAGAAAACGCCCCGAGGAGGCTATTGCAATAACAGAAAACAGAGGGCTGGAGCATATGTAGTTTAAAGAAATGCAGTTTGTATAAAACAGAAGGTAGAAGACAAATGCCGAAACCAAGGCATGTGCTCTTTTGATTCTGTTCCTCCCTTTGCTAGAAATATCAGGCTAAATCAAGACCTGATGTAACTGCAGCAAATTCAGTGGAACTACACTGAGGATAAATTTCTGTCATAAATGTTCAAAATCAGTGACAATTTTGTGTTTTCATGCCAGAATTTAATCTGGGCCATTACAACAACATTTTTTTTTTGACACTCAGCACTAAGTTTGATTTCTGTTTTCTATACAACAAAATAAACTTGAGCTTTGGTGTGTAACAAGATGCTCATGTCCTAGGAAACATTCCTCTGACCATTACTACATCAGATCCATGGATGGAAGGGTACAACATTCCTGGTCTGCCATCCAGTTTCCCTTCAGGTGTGTCTGGCTCTGCACTGTCCTCCTGTGTGCACTGGAGGGAAGGGCTTGTGCAGTGCCTGGAGGCAGAGAGGTGTGAGGCAAGAGAACAATCCATCCTCATACCCTGCTCTTTCTGAGTGCAAATGCACTCACACCCAGCACTTGGTGCAGCTCTAGGTCAAAGAACATTTCTACTCATCAGCACAATAGCACTGTAGATTGTGACTCGACTTCCAGGTGCAACGCCTACTTCTCTCACTGTGCCAAATAATCACATTAATAATTGAGTTTTCAAGCTTGCAAACTCCACCGTGACTGCTGTGACTCCAAGGGGAGTCATCTGCCTCAAAGAAGGGAGTTTTCCTCCCTTCTTTGAATGTGTTTTCCTTTACAATAGTAAAATGCAAGGAGCTGTTGAGCACTCAGCCAGCGATGGCTGAGCATCTGATTTCCATTTTCGGATCTGAAAACTGCCTTTACCTGGCTCCCTGTCCCTTGGATTGCACAGTACTGACACTGTGTACCTTATAAGTAACTTTTAGAAATGAGCATTATCTTGCCACTGCAATAAAATGATTTAACCTTTTTGCTTTATCAAAAACTGTAGAAGAGACAAACCGAGATTACTTAGATATCTGATTTTTTGTGTGCATATGTAAGAGACCAGGTTGAGCAAACTAATTCTGTTTCTATTAAAAGCTATGTGCTAGTTTGAAAGGCTACATTTACATTCCAGCTAGAGTGAAGATTTTATTTTCTAACATGAATCTCACCATTAATCAGAGCTGGATGTAATTTACACCACCTTCAAAGAGCCTGTAAAAAGATAACGAAAAAATGTTAATCAAATTACAAAATCCACAGAGAAAAATTCAACTCAGAAATAAATTACTGCAGCACGTCTGTCTTCTGTGGCATTGCCAATGTAAATCTATGCAGTAGGCCACCACAGTGGAGTCCGTAGGGGCTAAGTTAGAGGTTTTGCTTTATACGTGTTTTTTTTAAAAGCATGGCTATCTAATTGAATATGTTCTGGAGTAACTGAAAAATGTGTTTTTAACACAGTATATGCAAAATAATCCCTATTTCTTTGCTGTGCAAAGTGAAATAATTCACAGAACTTCACTAATTTACCGTACTTTGCAGATCTTCAAGATTTCATTATACTCTTTTCTCATGCCCACTCTTCACTTGCTTGACAGCCAGTCTTCATAATGACTAAGATAATGAAAGTATAACTTTATAGGTGAGGATTTGTAAGGACAGGTAAGTTTTATAGGATATTAATTATTTTAGGATTAGATAGACATATCTTTTTAAAACTCTGCATATGTTTTAAATTATATGGCAAAGCAATTAGAATAAAATAAAATAAACAAACCAAACCCCAACTCAAAAGTTTCTTTTCTTTAGTTATACCCACAGTTTTAACCCACATTTCTGTAACCTTCAACAGTAAGTAATCAGCCTTGCTTCAGGTTTTAATTTTTATGGCAGATTTCCTGTAGGAATCTGTGATATCTAAACACTTTAATGCAAACCAATTGAGAGCCCCATCCTTAAAAAAAAAAAAAAAAATCACTCTGTTTAATAAACACCTGAAGCTTTTATTTGTGCATTTGGGTTTTGCAGAAAACCTACAGGCCTAAAGCGGCTGTCAGCCATCCTTGTCCTGAGCAGACCTGGAGCTGGCTGTGGTGCAGCATCTGTGGAGGCATGGAGGGCATGCTCAGACCTCTTCAAATCTTCTCCTCCCCCTGTGTATCCTTGTTGAGCCATATTTTTGGTAGTCATG
This sequence comes from Cisticola juncidis, assembly GCA_013400215.1. Taxonomy (NCBI): domain Eukaryota; kingdom Metazoa; phylum Chordata; class Aves; order Passeriformes; family Cisticolidae; genus Cisticola; species Cisticola juncidis. Next base: position 1,849,752 of record VXBR01003215.1, on the reverse strand, counting down.
TGTGTTCAAGTTTTAGATGAATTGTTTGAGATGCTGAACACATTCAGTATATCACAAAAGAGCACTCTGCTTATTTAATAGTACTGCAACATTTGGAATATTACATTGTATGTACTCTGATGTCTTTACCCCACTGACTTTTGGAAATTAAAATTATGACAAGGAGGTGACTATATTTGCACACGGGTACACTTCCCTCAGAGTGGGGAGATTTTGATGCAGGATACAGGCTGCAATCTCAGCATTTTGTCTTTTACTTTCTTCCTAGTTAAAAAGCATGCAGTGTTGCCATTACAGCTCATGTATTTAATAACTGGAAGCATCAAACCATTCAAAATAAGCTGTAAAAACCACACTGGATTATTTTTTTTAATTCCAGCAGAAGGAAACTGTGCATGCTATGAAGATGAAACAAAAATTCTCTGTTATGGTTATCATATATGACAATGATATTAGACCAAAAAAGGCCAAAAAAGATTATATTAGATCAAAAAAAAAAAAGACAGTCTTGTACTGAAAATTATTTTGATATCGTGTTTAAAATGATTGAAGTAAGTTTTAAAAACATTATGTGAACTTTTAAATACAATTTTAGGTTTTTTTATCTCAATAAAAAAAGCATACATTAGATGCTGGAAAGTGTCAGGGCTTAACATGGTAAATTACATGGTTTGTACCTGTTTTGATGTTAATTTTGCAAATTCTTTTTTGGGTAAAGATGGCCCTGCAGAGTGCAGGTTTTGCAACTCATAGTTCCTAGTATAGAATCTAAAATGTAAGCAATTATGTCTGAAAACAAATGTTTTGAAGAGTCTCAAGATAAATTACATGCTTTGGAGTTCTTACTTTCTTTCCTGTACCATAAAGCATCACAAATCTTGATTTTCTGCAGCTCCCATGAATGCCCAGGAAATGACTGCCATGGTTTGTATGGTGGAGCCAGAGCAGCAGCTGAGCACAGGGTCTGCTGCTGACACATGAAGCTCTGTGGAGCACCAACCCTACAAATTGCTTTCTACTTTCCTGCAAGATGGTGATCCCCAGAGAGGCAGATGATCTGTAACAAAACATGGTGTTTTCCATTTGGAGCCAAAAATCCCATCTGGAGAAGGGCAGAAAAGGAACACCAGACTTTCCTGTGCTGCAATATGAAGTTGTTTTGGTTTTTTTTTTTTCTGCTCTTTCATGCACATTTTTCTTATCTGAATTCAAGCCTGATGTCATCTGCCTTCTCCTTCTCAGTGCATATGTGGGTTTTCACACGTGCTCATCACTTCAAGGACAAATTCTTAAAAACAGGAGGGAATGGGTCCAAATGGCTCATCCATTTTGGCAAAGCTGATTTATCATCAGGATCAAAGCAAGTTTCTGCTTCAAGATATTTTCCTTAGTGGTTTCCCAGTTTCCCAGGAACTTGCTTCTCCTCTCCTTGTTTCTGGGGAGGCAGATCCTTTCCTGTTTCTGAGATATCTTAGTTCCCTTTTGCAGTTGTGCTGGGTATGGTCTGAAGCCCAGGATCTTGATGGAGCTGCTCTGCCACTGCAGTTCTCTTTGTCCTGTCTGGTATTTTCCTCTGCTTTCCCCTGGGTTTCTAAACTTTTTTTTTCTTTTTTTTGTCTTTGCTTCTGATATTATCATTAGCACCCTGTCTGTACCATGCTAGAGTTCTGAGAGAAAGCATTGTGTTCTGCAGAGCAGTCCTGCCATCCCCTCATGCTTACACTGACGTAAGATCTAGGAAATTCTGCCATTTATTTGCTGGGTGTAGATACTTTTGGGGAAGCAAGCACAGCAGTTATCAGATGTTATGGTCCACCTCTTTAAATGTCTCTCAGTGTGGTAAATGGCTGGACCTTTTCCATGCACAGATTTTTCAAAACTTAGGCCTTTTTGGTCTGCATAAATAATTTTCCATGATTTTTGGAAGCCGGTGTTGTGATGATGAGTAAAATTTCTTAGCCAGGACACAGTATCTCTGTGACAGGCAGTGAGTTCAGACTGGTTGGCTACTTATGTGGAAGTCTGTCTTAGGTAGAATTAGAAATTCACTGTGCAGGAGAATAGACACCAGCAACTTTTAGTGCAACCATCTCTCAGTAAACTATAGTCCCCACAGAGCTTACTGTGTGCCCGTTGAACAGCTTCTTTCAAGAAAGATTAACACAGAAAGATCCCAGAATACATTTATACCTTTCCTAAGGGACAGGACTGTTCCCCTCCCCCCAGCATTCAGACCACATGCTAGAATTTCTGTGCCCATTTTCATTTTACTCACCCAACGAAATGCCAAGGCAGAGTTTTTGGGCCTGAATGTGGGGGAGTGTGTGTGCTGCAGACAGCAGCCTTACCTGAAACTGCTTGGCACTGGTAATGTTCTCTGCACAGAATGTTGAGATGCTCTTGAAAATGTTCTTGTTTAGTTCAAAATACAATTAAATAAACTCTATGAGTCCAGGTTAAGATACTTCTATGATACTGTTTTCTCCCCATCATGGGTGTGTACCAAGGTTGAAGGGAGAGAACTGTCAGCAAGTACAGTGTGCATAAATACAGCAGATGATGTTGAAATTGAAAGGATGGGAGAGCTACCACCAGAGTCAGTGAGAAGAGCCTATGACTTTATAGTTCCTTTGAAACATGTTGAAGAATACTGTCAAAGTATTCTATCTTTGTGCACCACCATGTTTGACGCTAAAAGAAGACACTTCACTACTTGAAGTAGAAGAACACAGTGTTTTACTTACCTTTGAGTGGTGATTTTGTGGCAAGCATACAAATCTGAATCTTGACACAGTACTGGGTGGCAGTCTAGCTGACACATATTGACAAATGTGCATATAATATTTCTATCTACCTACATAGGTTACAGTAAGAGGAATTAGTACAGAAAGGTGCTTAACTCTTCCAGCAATTGTGTCACTGTTGAAAAAGAGTGCTATTTATCATCCTATTCATGTCTTTTAGAGCTTGGTTAACTTTTCTCTGAGTATGTAGAGATCTTGTAATTTAAATTTCTCAGTCAAGTCCATCAGATTAATAGGGGATAATAACCTGCAATTTGTGGGAAGGAACTCAGTCATGGATAACACTTTCTGTGCTGCTACCCAGTGGGCAAAAATAAAGTTCTTCCACTAAAGACAATGGAGAAAGAAATATAGTTCCTCCAGACTTCAGGCATCATAGCAGCCAAATTTGGACTGCCTCTGAAAGAATACTGTCTAATGGGACACAAGTGAACATGTCTTTACTAATCTGATCCACAAATATTAAGAAACATTTTCATTCATTCACAGAGGGAGAGATGGAGAAATATTGCTTTATTCACTCCATATGGCACAGTTTCAGTGAAAACAGGTTACTACTCAGCAGTCAGCTCCTCTTTCTAGTGCATCTCATGCATCCTGTGGCTTGCCCATAACCAGCTGAAAAACATATAACTTCCTTTACAGTATTTGATCACCAAACATCCAAAACTCCCTTTTGAATCAAGAAAGAGGAATTTCATTTACTGTATATAGGTCTTTAGATGTAGGAATAAACACCAGAATTCTGTGGTCATGGTGTTGGTTTATTTCTATAATTTACTGTCTCCTTTTTGTAGCACAGTATTTAACTGACAAAGAATACAAGTGCTGGGTTCTTGTCTTTTGACTTTATCCTGATCATTGCAGAACTATGAACACATTTTGTATCTCTGGACAGAAAAAACCATTAAGCATCAGCAGTGTGCCAAAAGCAAGTGCAGTGTTCTTTAAAAGAGGATAGAAATCTACAAAAACTGTTGCTTTGATAAAAGTGTTAGAAGAATTTGGAGAAAGGCATCCAATTTACTGGTATACTGAATACAGAGAATTAAATGCGCAGCTATAATGGATATTCCCTTCTACTCATGTATCTATCTGGAAGGGCTTTGATTAAAAAAATCATCCTATAATGACACTATGTAGTATTTTCTTATGCTACTAAATTTATTTTGTCATGTTCCAATGTATGAACAAATTAAATACCATACATGTCTTAAATGTCTAAAACAATTATATTTATCTATGTTTATTCTTGCTGTCTGCTCATCTGTCAGACACTATCAGGTCAATGCTCCTGAGAAATGGCATGGAGTGGGGGTACTATGAACCAGCCAAACCTTACAGAAATAGAGTTTAAGTATCCCTTGAAGCTGTTATGGATTTCCAAGAGAGAAAACCAGCTTCTGAAACTAAGACAGTTTGTGAAGTTTTGCTGAGACTGCAAGGACACAAGCAGGTCAGAAAAAGCATTTGATGCCAGGGATAAAATCTTATGCAAGTTTTTTCAGGCCTGGAAGAACACAACTGTGCTAACCCTAGGAGTACTCTGCCAGAGGCAGATTTCCAAACGTGGTGTCAGTACGCGTCGCTAGCACTGAAATTTCCTTACCATCACACACAGGGAAAATCCATCCTGGAACTATCTTCCTGTTAATCCTCTGTTAGCCTGGCTTTTCAGCACAAACTAGAAAATGTGGCCCAGACACTGCAACTCATTCTCTGAGATAGACTGACCATCATAAACTACCAAGGCAATAACTGTGCTCTTACATAGAAGCACAAGACTTGCTTTGTTTTGTTTTAGCTAATCTAGCACTGCGTGTGTCCTGGCCAGTGCCTCAGTAGTGTCCCTGTGCCTCTGCAGAGACTGTTGGCAAGCACTGTGGCATCCAGGCCTGCCATGTCCAGGTAGAAATCTTGCTGATACTCGAAAAATGCTTTATTTGAAAGCTGGAATACACAAACAGCATGCCACAATCAGATTAAAAGAATAATAACAATGATGCAAATATATTGACTGAGTTGAAATCCCCCAGCTTTTCATCTGAGCCAACTTAAGCAAAGCACCTAGTGAAGCTAAACCCTTCTCCTCTGTCAGCACAACCTTACTAACCTGAGGGATGAAAACTCCCAGACTTCGGGGTTTGGAAGATCACATTATCCCTTCCTATGGGATTTTGGCTACTTGGCTTCTAAATTATTCTGCCCAGCAAACATTGTAACAGTCTGGTAGCTCAGCAAATGCATTTCAGCTTGCCTTTATTGCAGCCATCAGTGTGTCTTCAAAGGCCTCAGGAAGATTCTCAGAGGCTGTGGATGCACAGGGGCACTTTCTGCATCTACTCAGGCAACCTGGGCTTGGTCTAGCTCTGTGAGCACCATGAACAGCTTCTTCTGGTGTGCCCCACTGCATCCCCTGAGATGGGAGATGGGGTGGCACTGCGGACACCTGCAGCAGGAGTTTTTTGGGACAGGACTACAGGGAATACTGCAGGGTTGCCTCTGCCTTGTAACACAGGCTCAGCTTGGGAGCACTATCCCTTGAAAGCTGAGCAGATTTTGCACATTGCCGTGTGGGGCCAGAAGCACCTAGATGTTTAGGGTGGGCTGATCACCCAAAAAAAAGGCAACAGCTCCAGCAGGAAAGGAGCTGGATGGTTTTTCTGGTCCTGGCCCAAGGCCTACAGCTGGGCCTGAGGCTGCTGTGCACGGGGCTGAGCATGTATCCTACAACTTCAGTGTCGGCGCACAACCTCCACAAGAAACTATTTTTATTCCAACAGACAAGAGTGCCCCTCTAAAAGGTCAGTAAACACCAGGCATGGATCAGTGCCAGCAAAGCCAGGGGGGATCCAGATAAAATGAGACAGGTTTTGAACAAGATGTTATAGTTTATTGCTGTGTAACGACCCACGGTCACATACGTCCAGACAGTGCGGGTGTCAGCCAGCTTCACACATGAGTCATGGCCAGCTCTGGAAATACAGACTGCTGCCTGCTGAGCTGTTCTGCTCACTCAGGCATCAGCCATGTCCCTGGGCAAAGGTAAAAATGAGCACAGAACTACAAGGAGCACAGCTGAAGAGTCACAGAATCATGGAATTATAAAATGGATTGGGTTGGAAGGGACCTTAAAGATCATCTTGTTCCAACACCTCTGCCATGGGCAGGGACAACTTTTTCTAGACCAGATTGCTCAAAGCCCCGTCCAATCTGGCTTTGAACACTGCCAAGGATGGGGCATCCACAACTCCTCTGGCCAACCTGTTCCAGTGCCTCGCCATCCTCACAACAAAGAATTTCTGCCTAATATTTAATCTAAATATCTCCTTTGTCAGGAAATGAAAAATAGTGTGTGCATGTGTTAACATGAGAACAGAGGCAGACAAGAAACAGAGAGCTGGAAACAAGCAGTAAAGTTGGTATCTGTGTGAGACAGAAAGAAAACAATCAGAGCAACATGCAAGTTGGAGGGAGACCAGTATCTGTAAATAGTGATTGCCTTCTCCTTTTTGATTCCTTCTATGTTCAAGAAAACTAGTGTCTGTGCCATTTTGAATGGCACAGTATCCTAGAAGAAGTTGCTAACATCAATTCATTAATGAAAATTAGATTTTCAGAACATCCTCACTGAGAGCTTTCCAAATCCCTTGACAGCCACAGAGACCTTGGTCTGGCTGTCAATGTGTTTTAATACTAGGGGAGAAAAGAAAAGTGCCGAGGAGGAGAGTATTAGTGGGTGGGTACTTGGAAAAATATGACTCTAATATTAGCTTGAAAAATCATCAAATTTGCAGAGTAAGTTGTTAGACTATGAAGATGAGGTTGCTTGGAAGAGGATGCTAGTTCCAACAATGACCTGATGAAATTATATATTAAAGAGATAGATTTTTTTTCCTTTTTAAGGCTTATCTCAACTTTCTTCATTTTCAGTAGTGTACTTGGATAATTGAAACCAGAAAAAAATAGAGTAGCCGCATACTGAAGACTCAAAGTACCCCTTGGTTTGCAAAAAAAAAAAAAAAAAAAAAAAAAAAAAAAAAAAAAAAAAANGAAAAAAAAAAAAAAAAAAAAAAGAAAAAAGGTAAGACTTTCCATTGGATCTATTTTTCTACATAATTTATTGGTCCTGCTGTGTATATCTACATGTTGCCTGTAAATAAGACAGATAAGCAAATCTACTGTCAGAAAGCTTATACTGTAAGTATACTTCAGATTATCACCAGTGAGGAGCTAGGAGCAGGCAACATCCCTGGATTTAAACAGATATTCGAAGGCAAAGAAAGCATTTGAATAAAAGGAAGGGTGTTTTAAATTAACTGCAAGGCAGGCAAATAGGATGAATTGCCAGTGGGAGAAAGCACTTTCTGAAGAAAGAACTGAAAAAACACTGGACTCAAGACAAAAGAGCAGAGGGATCCCAGGGTTAAATCCTTGGTGGCAGGACAGAGGGCAAGACAGAACACCATGGATTCAAAAAAAAAGGAAATTTGAAGGGCTGTGTAATGCTGAAGGTGCAGTGCTCTATATATTGGCTGCAGAGAATGCTGGTAGACAAAAAGGGGATAGAAGAATATATTCAGGGAATAAAAGGAAAGGATGACTAAGGAGTGGACTTGAATCCCAGGAAAGGATGTTTCAAACTCAAGTCTTGATGCTATCAGCTCCAGTATTTAGTTGGCTGTTCCTTACTGTCTGTCTGTCTATCTATCTATCTATGTATCTATGTATCTATGTATCTATGTAATGAAGTTTTCATTTGCCACAGATTGCTCCACAGGTGTTGGCTTTTGGGTATTACTGTCGACTTTTTGAGGAATGTAAGAAGTTTAACTTATGCAGAACTCTTGCTCAAGGCCTGCATGTCATTCAAATTCTGCTTAAAACCCATTTTGAAAATTTCAGTGCTTCACAAGACTTAAATTCCTCAAGCTTAGGGGCCTGCAATTTGCTATTTGTTTTTGATTTCTGACTGGGTGACACCTCAAGCCACAAAGTGTGTTTACATCAGTTCCCTGACCCATATCATTTTTATAGGTATATTTGTGGGATTCCCTGTTTCTCCTTCCAAATTTGAACTCCTGCTGGTGCTCAGTACTTGTGCACAGACAGGGGGTACTCTCATTAAGCTGTATCAGTGTGAATTTATGATGATTGTCTGCCCTATCTTTGCCTACTTTATTTTCTCACAGTCCAGTGCAGCTCTGGTGGCTGAGCACTTTGCAGTGGGGACTGGTAGGCAGCTCGTGGAGAGAGGGCTGAGTATTTGCTGAGAGATTGATCGCAGTCACTTTTGTTTTAATCTTCACCCTGTGCAGTGCTTGATGCTGTAAGTCTATTGAAAATAAACCTGTGTTCAAATAATGACTCTCCAAAGTGTGTGTTGTCAAAATTTCACATGCAGACAGAAATCTGCATGTTAGATATTTTCTGGTGACAGTCAATTTAGCATCAAAATGTTGTGAAAGGTGTTGCATACCTCCAGCCATTAGCTGATGCACAAACATACCCAGGTCAGGAGAACTGGATAAATGCAAAGTTTATAAATTGCTGTTATGATCTGTTTAATCTTGTCTCAAACCCCATAACTGCACCCTGTGTACAGTTATTCTACTTTTAGCTATGGTTTTCTGCTCCAAGTTAATAGCCTCTTGTTTTGAAACTCTAATTTTCTCTCTGTCTCTCCAGAATATTTAATTCTCTTGTAAGTTGTGAGGTCTTACAGAGATTGGAGGTCTTGGAGATTAATGAATTCGGTTACACTGCAACCTTACCTCCTGCACTGGAATTCATTACAAATCAGCAGGATGTATCTGCTACTTCTCTGCAAGCACCTCATGAATAATCCCAGTCCTGCTGTGAGTGCATCTTGGGTGACTGGGGAGAGATGTCTCCTCTTCAATGAATTTGTGAAAAAACAGGTTCTTTAATATAAGGTTTGTGCTCCATCCCAGGGTACAGCCACTGCAGAGGAGGAGAGATTTTTAAAGTAATTTACTAAATATGTTCATATCAAAATCTCATAAAGGATTTTATTTCACTAGGAAACCCTTCTCTTCAGTGAAGTGGGCTGCAACACACTTGCCAAACCACTCATCCATTGCCAACAGGAATGACCATGGAGTTAAATCAAAGAAACAGATGTGTCTGGATAAGGCAGCTTTCCTTTTATATGTAAAAAATAGTTCATCAGTTTTGTAATTTTCTGATAGTGGGGTTTTTTTTGGCCCAGTGGCAAACAGCAGTCAGACAAGCACTCCTCATACAGTATTTGTACTCCAATCCAGTGCAAGGTTCAGTTCCTTAGAACACATTTGCATATCTGAACAACTAAGCTCCAGATTTTGTCACTACTGGCATATTCGAGGGTCAGCAGAATCCCTTCTGTCTTGCTTGGATGATGCAAAGGAGCTTCCAGCAGTTCCAGAAAATATAAATCTGTTCAGCAGTACAGCAAGGAGGTGCCAACACAACATGGAGAAGATTTAAAAAGGCAAAAGATTCAGACTTACCTGTTTCTGCCGAGTTTGTTCCCCTTTTCCTGAGATCACTGTGCAGCTGGGATTTTTGAAATAACAATAACAAAAAATTTGGATTGCTGAAATTGAAGGTACATCAGAGGAAACCCGTTTCACATATATATTTATACAATGGCTGTCTTACTAAGATGTACAGCCCCCATTTTTGTTTGGATTCATTCAGAATTGGTCAGACTGTCTTCTCCTTATGGAATCAGAGAGCTTTCCCATTGAATTCCTCTAAACCCTCCAAAACAAAGATACAGTAAANAAAAAAAAAAAAAGTACAAATTTTTTGATAGAAGTATTGAATCAGAACATTCTAGCATTTTTTTCTTTCCCATTCTGCACTAATAAAAATGTCAACATGCCTCCCGCAAAAATCCTTAAGACGTGTTCCCCTCTTAATTTTTGGACTATGAGGTTTAAGGAAAAGTTTTGCAGGTTTTTTTTGGTTTTACATCAAATGAAACTAACACCACCTAAAATATATTGTTCCAGACAGGAGGTCAACTTTGTATTAGCTTGCTTTTTCATAGATCCTGTCAGAAAGTCTAAATGCAAATGGGAGAATATTTCCTGGACACCACATGGAATGCATGATAATTATGATATGGCTCTGCTACACTGTATTTTTTGTATTATGAAATTTTGAGGAATAATCATCCTAAATGGAGATACCTTCATCCTCATGGGAGCTGATAGGACTTCTGAAATGTATAAGGATTTTTTGGATGAGTCACTAGTTCAGATCAACATTTTGTAGGTTATGTGAAAGAGAATGAAAGATAGAATTAAAGAAAACCCCCTCGCTTACCTCCAGCTGTCATTGGCCAGCAGCTAAGAACTATTTCACACTACAGAATCTAAAAAATGAAAGATATCCTCCAGGCATTCATTTTAATACCTCAGTAAATTAATTGTAGTCTTTTAGTCTATCCATGGAGCTGCAGCATTCTTGTCTTTACAGATTTTCAGTATAATCCAAACCTTTTTACTTCACAACATAAAATTTCTTTCCAGGACAGTAGTCCTATTCAGAACAAAGTGGTTGTTTTCAAGGTCTTCATGCATACCTAAAATTGTTAAATATACTTACAATTTTCCAATCCAGCAGGCAAGGGAGTGCTACTCCTCGTCCCGCCTGTTAAATTTAGTTAGATGTTCTGAAAAGAGGAGCAGATTGTTCACCACTGGCAGGTAAAATCAGGAAATAAAAATATTGACTCAAGACCTTTGCAGGACAATTTAACAGCTAATGAAAGGGCTGAAGTTCCTGTAACCGCAGTAAGCAAGAAAGAAGGAAGATGTGCCTCAGTTTGGCACTTCTCTGGTTCCTGCTTCTGACACTCAAATGCTTTGGCTGTGGAGATTATGAAGGAATCCTGGTGAAGCATAATGGGTAATGGGCAAATGCTTTCTGAAACATCTCTTAACAAACTCAGGCACTTGATTCCCTATTTTTATTCTTCCAGACAGGATGTTAACATTGCTTTACCTTTCCTTTGGACAAACAGTGGCAGCAAAACTGCGGCAAAGGTGAAAGCCAAACAATGCAGGCAAAGCACAGCTGCTTTCCTCTCTGACAACCAAACTTCCCAAGACAGACACAGAAAGAAGTCTAGATAGCTGGAGCAGGAGTAGTGTCTCCCAGGATGTCCTCACTGTTTTGCCAAATCAGACAGAATAAGCCAATTTGGTGGTGAAATCCTGGTAGGTCCCATGTCCTGGGATTTGGAGTGGGAGAAGCAGATTCTCAGAGTCCCTTTTGGGCTGTTTTATGGCCGACACAGGCAGAGACACTTGTGCCTGACATCAGCAGGGAATTGCAAGGAAAAAGAGGTCTCTGTGGGAACTTCAAGCAGCTTGTCTTGCTCTAACCCTCAGTGTGTAGTTACCCTCTCTCCAAGTCATGTCAGCCTTAGCAACTCTGGATTTTTGACGGGTACACTGACCTTCAAAAGTCCAGAGACAATAATAATTTACAACCATGGCATGACATGGGTTTTCATTCAGCTGAAAGTGAGTCCATTTTTTGAATTCTCCTGGCTCAGTTCAGACAGAATCCAGAATCCCAGTAAATAGAAGTGCTTTTAGGTTTGAAAGAGGCTGAATTTGAAGCCTCGGTGTATGTGGGGGAAAGACAAAGGGAAATATGCATGAAGAAAGGTGAAAATGCATGTCACTACATTACTTTACCACATAAAAAGACCAATGATTATTTGTTCTTTTTGTCACACTGGTGAAATATTCAGATATTACAGTCTACACATAAAGCTGAAGAGTACTAGGAAGTGTCTTGGGCTGAAAAATGCAACCAAAAATGTGTATTCTATTTTCATCTGTTGAAGTCAGTTGAGAGATATTGTTCTTTATCTCTTGTAACTCTCGGGGGGGAAGAGAGCAGATGCCTTCTGTTAGTGGGACACCTGATAACACCAGATAAGGCAGTGCCTTCCTATCTCTTCCTCCCCCCATCCTCCTCCGAGGGACATCACCTGTGAACGGGCCATTTAAGGACTCTCTCATGACTGATAACCTCACCTCATTCCAGATGCTCCACCCAGTGGGAGGAGCCAAAGCCTTTGCACCAGGATAAAACCAGCAATCCCAAACACCAGGATAGTTGATTTTCTGCTGGGTTCTTGGAGGAAGATCAGACCCATCTCACTAGCACTGGTCCCTTTTTTTCCCTACAAGATCATCTCTACATCATAGACCATCATCTGTTATTCCAGGAGGACTTATTTGGACTGCTTCCAACACTCTGACAACAGGGTCTCAGGTCGTATCTCTGATGCTATCTGGGTTTTCTAGGACTTTGTTTGCTTGTTTTTTTTGGTTTTTTTTGGTACTACTGCATTTGTATTTTTTTAATATTCGTAGTAAAGAACTGTTATTCCTATTTCCATATTTTTTCCTGAAAACTCCTAATTGCAAAATAGTAATAATTTGAAGGGAGGGGGTTTTTACATTCTCCATTCCAAGGGAAACTCCAGTTTTCCCTGACAGATACCTGTCTTTCCAAACCAAGACAGAATTAACAAGGAAACTTCAGGGTAACTAAATTAATATCCAAAGATTCTGGATTTCTGCTTTTCCTGGGGTGCCATATATACAGACATGAGTTTCTGGGCTCTAGGGTTCTGTACTATACACTGATTTCCCAAACGAATTCATCCCATAGTAGAATATTTGCATTTTGGGAGAACTAAAAGAAGGTCAAATCAGATGAAGGTCATTTAATATCCAGAGTGTAATAACTCTGTCAAGACAGGAATGGCACTACCTGCCTGAAGAGCAGGAGAAACAGAACAGCAAATAGATGTCTTTGAGAAAGCTGAGTGCTGGGTGGGAGAAGAAGTGATTTGGTTAATCCCATGAGTGGAACTGCCATAGCTTGCCTTGTTCAGCAAAGGCTAACAGGAGATATGTGTCTCCTGTGTAAATACATTAGGAGTATAAACATCAGGAAGGGAAAGGAGCTGGTTAAGCTAAAGGACAATATTGGCTCGGTAGGAAAGAGTTATAAACTAATCATGAATAAATTGAAAGTGGAAGACGGAAGCAATTTTTTCACCATAACAGTGAGGTTCTGGAGTAGCCTGCTGGTAGGACAAGTAAACATTAACTATTTCTTACAAAATAGAGCCCAGGGAAGGGAACATTTGACATGACAGCCTGTGGTAGCAAACTCTGGGATTGATGTGTTCCTAAGTGACAAGGTGCAATCACTGGAAAAAGCCCATTATCTCAGATGAGGACTGCCTTGCCCACTGCCATTTAATGTGAATGTTAATGTCAGGCTTAGCAGGGCTGTCTCCCAGATTAAAGCCCTCACTCCCTGCTGTCATCACCACGTGTTGCTGGCTCTGCCTTGCAGCACATCCAGGGCTGCCCCTGCAGAAACTGACCCAGACAGAGACTGAATCCTCGAGGCTATGGAGACTTATTTCTGCCAGAAACTGAATATTTAACATTTTTAGGTCAGGGAACCAAGACAAGGAATACTTCTGACCCGATGTCACCCACTGCACTCTGGGTCGTTACATGCTTGCCCCAGTTGTGCTAGCACCCCTTGTCACAAAAAGCACAAAATTTTTGAGGTCTGGCAGAGGGCTGAACCTAATGTGACATAAGTCATGGGGTTTTCCAGCTCTCTGTGCTACAAGGAAGCCTTAGTGTGCTAGTGGGACTTGTTCAGTTAAGCAGCAATGCCTTATGTGTTGTGCTGGATCACAGAAGGGCTTTCTTCATTTTCTTGTTTGAGCCTTCTCTTCAGATTTGGAAGGAATTAGCCAGGTGTGTGCTACCAATACAGGATGAACAACTTATTCAGAAATACATTTGTGAGGGAGGATTTATTTGATAGGAGAATCCTACTGATAATTTCATACTGGGCATATTTGGAGTAGGGGTTTGTTGCAACTGTTAGCCCTAAAAAGGGCAATTTCCAGAGGGCTTCTTCTGGATCATGAATTCAAATAGTAAATGATTCACATGAGTATTTGAGCACCAGCAGAATGGGTATGGAAATAGGACCAGCTCCTTTTGCATGGAAAAAAGCTTGCTAAATATGCCTAAGATCAGGGACAACTTGTCTTAATGACCAGAACATCTCAAGTGGTTGTTCTAATCCTCACTTTCTGTTATTGCAGGGAGCTGGGAAACTACTTGTTCTGGCCTATTTATTTTATCCTAATTAATCTTCATGTTGTCTGTGTAAAGAAACATGCTGGTGACTTTTCTGTGTCTGGAAACACAATGTCTGATCACATTTTTAAATTGTCATCGTTACTCTGCAACTGCTAGCTGCAGATATTTTTGTTGGATTTTTAAAACTAATCAGCATGGCAAAGACAGGGAGTGGAAAAGGATAAAAGTAACATACCCAGTGTTTATTTATACTGACATCTGAGATAGTCTTAAAATGTCTTTGAATATTATGTCAAAAAATACAGGAACTGAGAGTCTTTGGATTTTGTATTAGCTTTTCTCTGGGTGTGAGTTTTATGTTATCTGGCAGGAAAAAATTGTTGAAAATTACTTCACTGATGACCCACATATAAGTGTGATTTTGTGTTGCTATCCATTTTCTGCTGGAAAGGAAACAACTGATTTTCTTTAGGTTTGGATTATACTTTCTCTGAGAACACTGGAGAGAAATAAAAACATTATGCTTTATACATAATGACACGTAATAACTTTTATGAGGGGGAGAATGAATAGCTTGACTACTACTAATAAAAGAAAATATGAAAGGTGCCTTTAAATAATGTTTAAACTTACTCTGGTATTAAGTATAAGCATTAAAGTAGCTTCATATTTTTATTCTAGAAGAGAATCTTCATGAATCATTCATAGCAAGGATGAATTTCTATTCAGTATGCTGCTCCTTCACATATTACCTTCATACTTCATCAGAGTTAGAAATGACTCAATTCATTCATATAGTTCAGGAAAGCCACAGAACTGCTCTTCTGTACTGCAAATAAAAGGTACAAAAACTTTCCATGTTAAAGAAATAGTTTGCAATGAAAAGCAGGTCTACTGAGCTGGATGAGAGTGTTCAAATAAGGTAGTTTTATCACATCCCTGTCCTGAACAAAGCATTTCTGCAAAATTTCTTTAAAATAGAAATTTCCTTTCAGCATAGTAACATATATGTGATATACTTAACCACATGAGATCACTTAAAAAACAGTCTGGGTCTCATGCTGTTTTCAGTATCCAACACTTTTTTTGATCATTTTTTTCTCATTCATCTGTCCCTGAGAGTTTGACAATGTAAGAGTCTGAACACTGAAACTGTTTAAATTGGAACTGAACTCATGTAAAGAAACTTGCCATTTGACAAATAAGGGAAAGAACTGGTTTGGTAGAGCTGCCAAAAAGTAGGCCAGATGCAAAGTGTTGGGAGGTGTCTGATTTAGCACCCAGAGCTAGGTTTGAGGCATGAGTGCCTCAGGCCATCCACCTGCCAGCTGTGCTAGACCCCACTCTCTTATGGGGCCACAGGGCAGAAGCAGGCAGAGTCCAGCTCATCTCTGTTTTATAGGCTGATTTCAGTTTCAGTCACCCCCATCTTTATGCTCTCTGTTTTTAAACTCACCTTTCAGATCTAGTTGAGCTCCATCAGGTTTTGGATAGTGTCCCTAACTTTTAAAACTAAAGACAGGAGGTCTCAGACAGTGTTTGCTGAATGAAATAAAACCAATTCTAAGTTTAAACTATGAATACGAAAATAAGGTTTTTAGAATTAGGCTAGTGAAAAAGCATCTACATCCATTGCAGTTATTTTGAACAAACTGTTTTCACTGATATATTGCCTTCAGCTTTGCCTGTGTCTTGTAAGATTTCTTCCTTTGGCTTAAAGCCCTGTAATCAGAAGGGACCTGCCTCTTGTTCATGAACAGTTACCATCATGTGATATTACTTTGTCACATGCTACTGCAAAATAACAAAAAAAAAACCAAAAAAAACCCCAAAAAAACCTGTTTTCATGATAGACAGTTTTTGTAGTAGAGATTCTCTGTAGTAGAGATTGTAGTAAAGTTCTCTGCAATTTTGGATCTGAAGGCAAGCTGCTTTGGCAGATAACAGCAAGGTCATTCTCCTGCACTGTCTTCTACCCAGCATAGTGGTATTTAACAACAATAAAATAAATAAATTACCATAATAAAGACTTGCTCATGCTTGAATTCAGAATTCATGTTTTGGAGCTTCTGATTTCTGTGATCTTACCTTCATGAAGAAAAAATGTCTGTCCCTAAATGAAAGCACAGCCTGGCCCAAGAAATGCCAAACATAGCCAAAGAAATGTTTTCCTTTTCTCTGCCTTTTCCTTCAGTAACAGCCCCCCATTCAAAGGAGTGATTAGCAATTGGTTATATTTCCGAGTGTTATTCAGCTATGAAAGGGATCTCAGTATTTTTAAATAGATGAAAATTTTCCATTGAAATAACCTTTATGGGCTCTTATCAACTTGTGTTTGCTTTAGCTGTTTTGATTCAGGCAGCTCCTGATAATAATAGAACAAAAGGAGCAGAGAAAATCTAAGCAGACAGGAAAAGTTCCTAGAGCCAAGATGTAGTAAATGTAACAAATACTTATTTGATGCTAGGATCTTTAATATTTTCAAAAGACATAAAACAATCTCTTCTGATTTGAACACTGATGTATGTTCACCTTACTACCTCAGAATCTCACCCTACCTTAATTATAGAATTAAATTTGCTGTAGTAAAATAACTGTTGAATTTTTATGTCTAGCAAAATTGCTTCACCTATAAATTTTCTTGAGTCCTCAAGCTAAACAACCTGTCGATTATCAGCTATAAAATATGTGCAACCAATCCCTAAATTGGTGCTACACACATTTAAAGATACTGTCTTCTAAAGTTTTTGTTCCCACAAGAGTGAGAACAGTTTTACATGTGAAAGTTGCAGTAAATTAGACTATTCCTAGTGAATATCCATTTAAATAGCTCGATGTAGGCATGTTAAAAATGGATTTATACAATACATAGTGGAGTAATTAATAAATAATGATATAAATTAGCCTCTGATAAGAATTTTGATTTCTATGAAATTAAGTGAAGGTAGCAAAGAAAACATTATTGACTCAATAATTTTTAGAACATATGTCAAAAGTGCACTACAGTTTTAAATTGAAAGAATTTTCTAGAGGACACATTGCATTTTTCCTGTTGGAGACACACAAAAAAACTACTGAATAAGCTGCTTTTTAGAAAGATGAGCAGTGTAAAAAAATCTGGAAACTAAGACATATAGGTGGTTTGCATTTTGCTTTAAAATAAAATCTGGTTATCAGGGTTGATTTTATTCCAATGGTAGCTGGAAATGGGTCATGGCCTCCTGTAGATGGCAGAACTTTGGCATAGTGTCTAACAGCATGCTGAATGAAAACAGCTTTTCCAGGGTGACTAACTCTTTATTAAGATTTACTGGATGATCCTGTGGATGTGTATTTCTCCTCTGATCAGTAAAACCTTAGGGCACGGTCTTTTCTTAGCCTATAACTCTGTGGGCAGCCATATTCTGGTAAACTCAAAAAAAGTGGGGAACTCAGTCTACATAGAAGTGGTGATCAGGCTGCCTGTCACCTGCCTGCACTAACCCAGAGCTGTGAGACTTTGCAGCAGCACCAGAACAATCTGTGCAAGAGCAGCAGGAAGCCCAGCACCCTGTGTACTTGGTCTACAAGCCCTGTGTGTTCTGCCTGCACCATCCTGAGCAGTCTGGGAAGGAGCCCTGGACAGTGTGGGCTGTACTAGGCAGCCTCTGGGGCTTGCTGTGGGGCATCTCTTCACCTGGGCCCACTGAAGCCAGAAACATCCTTCTGACCCCCCAAAAGAGGTTTAAGCTGAAATACTGATTTTTCTATTCATGTAGCATTTAACCTTTATTTTCTAAGCACATTCTTTGGCAATTTTAATGTATGCTGTTGCTTGCAGTTTTGTTTGGAGACAACAGCATTTTTCTCCTTTCTAAAATGCTTTATAATTAAGCATTATAATCATTTACCCTCCTGCCCTGTACCAGTATCCTTCCTCTAACCAGCAGGTGGCTTCCCCTCATGGCTCTTCAGTCACCACACTGCTGTTTGAACATGCTGAAAAAAATCATATTTTATACTGAAATGGGGTTCAGTCAGAAAGTTAGATCACATCTAGAGCAAAAGCATCAGAAAAACTCATTTCTCTTCTTATGTCTATTCCTGTGAACTGGGTTCAAATCCTCAGGTTTATTAAATTAAGTGGAGTCAAATATAGGGGCACTATGTGTTGGAAATGGTTGTTTGCCAGATTCTGTAATAAGAGGTTACAGTAAGTAAGAATGAAATTGAAAGTTTGATTAAAAATTTAGAAAGAAACATAAAAAACCCACAAGTACCTCCAAAAATTAGGAGTGAAGGGCTCAGTGTCCTCTTTCTGACAGTTCCCAGCATGTGTGAAACAGTGAAATATAAAAAAAAAAAAGTATAAAGTTATTCTTCTTCATTAGTCCTTCTTACTAGATTATGATATTTCTTAAAGAACTAACTAAAGGGTTTTTTTCCCTCATTGTGCTTAGTATCAACCTCCCATATCATTAGATACTTAGAAGAAGGATGCCAGGCAAACAGGGTAGTCCTGTCCCCTCAAATATGCCATATTTTTACCTTATGGGAGGCTTAAAAAAAAAATCTTTCACTTTAGGTGAGTGACAACAGGTTTTGTGAAACCCACCCTCCCAAAAAAACCCAAACCAAACCGAGAAACAAGATAAAAAAAAAAAAAATCACTCCATAATATATGCTTTACTGCAATTACTAGAAGTCATTTGGCAGTTATAATATATCAACCACTTCAAATAAAGTATGGAATCTTTATTCTGAGGATTTAACTGAAAGCATCTCTGCAACAGCTTGAGCAGGACTTGGCTAAAGGTCAGATAGCACCAGTAGAGGGTGAAACTAATGATTTTAAATTAACAGATCTTATTTACTTCAGGTGTCTGCATTACAATTTCAAGAAAAATATATAAACAAGGGAAAATGTTTTGTTTATCTGAAAATCTTCATCTCCTAGTTCACAAAAATGGACACCTTCAAATAGTACATGGCATCAAAGCATTCTTGGGCCAAGCAGGTGAGTCATGCTGTATTAGAGGATGGTTGTGTGCAGCCAGGTTATGGAGTGACTGCTGCTTTATTTTAACAGGGAAAAAAATCTACTACCTCTTGGAGGCATGATGCATTTGCTTGATACTTCTGGTTGATGGAGTGACATGGCCAGTCATCAGTGTTGTTTTATATCGTCTTCTGATTTTTAGCCCAGCAGTCTCCCACAGTAGTTGTTGATTACTCGTGACATTTTACACTCCACACCAGCTTAACACAGGTATAAATGTGAAGTCATTTGCTGGACTGAAGAAATCAGTCCCTTAACCTATCCTAAAAACCATCATTTCTTTTATAGAAGCAATTACAAGAAATACACCGGCCCTGAACCCTCATAAAATTCTTTTTGACAGGATCAAAAGATCAAGTGTTTGACAACTCTGTATTTGCTGAAAATGTGGAAGATGCATACAGTCTAAAGGTTTTCCAGGCTTGGGCCAAAGATTGAAATATGAAAGTAGGAAGCAAGGTGAGAAGGAAAGAGGTTGTTTGAACTTTTCTTGTTTTTCACTTTTTTTGTTGACCTGAAAATTCTCCTATTTTTAATACATTTGTAAATTTATGATGTTTTTATACATTATCATACATAAATTTATGTAGTACTGTTGAACAGCTACATTTATTCTCAGATGAGAAGCAAATTAGAGAAAAAGCAAAGAATTTCAGCTAGCTTTGTTCTGACATGCATATCAAATCATGTGAATGGAGATACTTATGAATAAATGCAAATACATAAATATACAAATATATTCTAATAAGTATGCTGTCTTTATATAACAAGAGATCTGCATGCAAGGAGCATATAAAACACCAATAAATCATCATGATGACAAATTTAGATCCATTTTGAGCTGTGAATAACAATCAAGGATTGAGTTTATAGCTTATGTTGAACTCCCAATTTAAAATTTAATACTCTTCCTACGACCAGAACTACAAAGTCCACTTGAGGAAATGGAATAAAAACACAAGTGAAGCTTCTCATTACTTCCACTGCTTACGATAAATAACCTCTAATGAGAAATTTGACTGACAATTTTTTCAAAAATACATGAAGCAGAATAACATACCAAGTGTTTATTCCTGTGTGTATTGGTTTTGCATTATTAACAGGGATAAAATTGCTGTTATCTGCAGAGGTAAGATGGGCTGAGCGGAAGAAAACAGGAATTCAAAACTATTTTTCTTTTAGTGCACATATGTTCAGATGGGGCCCAAATCAGAGGAGCCAATGCACTCACAGTAGTGTGACTCTGACATAGACCAAATCGAAATTAGAGCCATGGGATCAACATTTCAAGGTAAAGTCCAGTGGCACTCCCAAAGAACATCAATAGAGCTGATGAAGGTTCTAGAGTCCTGTGAAGGGCAGCTGAGGGAGCTGGGAGTGTTTAGCCTGGAGAAAGAGAGGCTCCTGGTGTATCCTTATGTATGACAGGAAAAGGATATCAAGTGTATAAAAGAGGTAACATGATGCTTGCCTTTGATGCCATTACAGAAAGGTAGTTATAGAACCAAATGAAAAAAGAAATTGAAGGGCCATGGCATGGATAATTAATCTCTGTAATTTTGTTTGAGATAAAGTTTTTTTTAAGAGGCTATTACAAGTTAGACTGAGACAATAATGTATAAAATAGATTTAGAATGAAAGTTTAAAATTTTGACTCAATTAACTTAGGTGATCATCTTGCTTGAAAATAATTTGTACTCTTTTAGCCCATTCCAGATATGAGCTCAAGTTTGGCTTAAAATTTAAGATATATCCCTTCCCAGATATATCTTATCCCTTCCCGGAGATGGAAACTTTGAAGCAGTTACAGCATGGTAACTTAAACTTCTATATTCAGTCACAGTCAAGAACATACACCTTACTGGAGACTCTTGTAAGAGGTTTTATTTAACCACAATTATAATCCTATTCAACTATATTCCAGAGGCTTAGCAACCCATAAAATCAATAGAAAGGTGTTCAAAAAGGAATTGCAAAGGGCACATTTGTTTCCTTACATGTTTTTGTCCCATGAGCTCCCATGCACAATATGCATTTTACCAGTGCCAAAGCCTGCAAAGGCAGATGGCTTGGAGAGAAGGTCAGAGCAGCACTGGAGAATAGCAGGCAGAGGGAAGCAGTGGAGCTATTCTAATAGTAACAGCAAAGAGGTCCCTGCTCTGCAGCACACAGTGGAGCTGCCCTTTTCAGACCATCCCTGTTCTTTTCTTGGGTAAATGATTGCAGGGCAGCTCATCCAGAACTGCCTCAAGTGTCTTCTGCCAAACAATCTGCTGCAGCCACAGGGCTGACCAGCGGGTGTTAGTCTTGGCAGGTGCTAAAAAATGTCTTACTCCTCAGGGGTATGTCTGGAGACTGATTTAGCAAGTGCTACAGCACACAGTGATATTTGGAAAACATAATATTCTTCAGTGTTGCTTGACTCCATCCCAAGGCTACACGGGTTTGATATAAGACACTTGGACTAACTTCATTTTGTGGCAGACTGTATTCTCAGAAGGTAGCTCAGAACACACCTGCTAGCAGTAAATGTCCCAAACATTATAGAAGATGGCATTCCAGTGGCAATCTTACTGTTCTGGGAATCTCTGTGGGATATTATGGGAGGAAAGAAATCCTGTCAGTTTGCATAACAGCTGAAGAGAGGGAAGAAAACAGCTTGTGTTTACCATGAAAGCTGTGTTTCAGTGCAGTGTCTTTGCAGCTTGCTGTTATCATGTGTTGAGGCTGGGTGGTGAAGCTGGTACTCCAATGCAGGAGTGAAAGGAAAGTGTACACAAGGGTAGAGGGAGGACAGGGGGTAAAATCAGGTCAAATGAGCCTTGTTTCTGTGGATGTGCAGTGAATGTGTGTTCCTTGGGCATCTGGTGCCAGTTTGACTGTGGTGATGTCATATTAACCCATTCAAGAGTTGTGTAATGGGCTAAAGATATAAATGCAGCTGTATAAAAGTGTGTCTCAGGACCTGATTTTCCTGGTGTTGTCATCATGGTGTCTTTTGGGGAGCAGGATGCTGGGTCTGGGATGTTTTCCCTACAAATATTGACTACAATGATAATTTCTGCTGTATCTCATGCTCTTACTTTCAGCTCTGCTCTTTTATGGCATTTTTTTCTCAACATTTTAATTTTTTGCAAAATAAGGAAAAGCCCAGATGATTTTTTCCTTGAAATTCTGTTTCAGAGGCTTTGTTCTCAAACAGCAGCACAGTGTGCTGATTTAGTGTGTGAGATGCTGCTCCAGTGGTTTTGGAGGACTGTCCTGACTAGAAGAAGCAAAATTTAGCAGTCTGCAGCTCTGCTGCTTGTAGGCTACTCAGTCTGGACAAAACCAAGCCCTTTCCATTATTCTAGCTTCCCTGAGGACAGCAGTTTGGGATTCTCTGCAGCTCATTGCACAGGAATGAACAAATGTGTGTGGAGTTCCAAGCTCTGAGGGACCAGAGCTCCACAGTGAAACAGGAACAGAGCCAAAATGGAGCTTTGGCATAAATGTCCTGCACTGTTCTGGTGTCCACCCTTCTCAAGAGATACAGAGGGAGTAGACAGGATACGGTGGATAGACTTATATATTAAAGCTCCTAAGAAGCTGCCTCTTCTAAAATGCTTTATGGAATAATATGATCATAATTTACAAACAGCTACACAGGGAAGTGTTTGCTGATAATAACAGAATATTGATTTCCACAGAAGGCAGCTTAACATGATCGACAGACTACAGACTGAAGGTAAATTTGGAACTCAAGGTGAACAAATTCTGAAAAAAAAGTGCCTTGAATTATAGTGTATTGTCTGCTTTTAAATCAAGTTATCTGTCTCTTTCTAGATGGATAAATCTCTCTCTCTTTTTTTGTAAGATATGATATAGTGGAAGGGGGAAACAGTAGGACATTTTCAAAAATAGGTGAGTTAGTTCTTTGTTAGATGGGAGTGAGATTAGATGATAATTGCATTGTTTCTTCTGGTCCTTACCAGAAAAAGCATTTGTGAACTTGATGGAATAATCAGGACCCTTTTGCTTTCACAGGCACCAGTAAATGCTATTTTCTGTTGAATGCTTTTTTATAGAAAATGAAAACAGAAAAACAACATTCTGTTATTTTTATGGATCAAACAAAAATGGTGAGGTGAATTAAAAGTGGAAAGATCTTGGTGTATGTGAATGAGGAGATTATTAAGAAATGTAAAAAAAAATAGAAAAGGTATGAAAAAAGACAACAAACTGGACTTGGATATCTTTATACTTTTATATACCTCAAAAGAATTTTAAATAGCGTATACAGTTGGTAGAGGAGCACAATCGCTTTCAAGGCTGACAATAGAGAAACAGATTGGCATGAAAGAAGAAGAAAATCATGACAAGAATTATCT
This sequence comes from Cisticola juncidis, assembly GCA_013400215.1. Classification (NCBI taxonomy): domain Eukaryota; kingdom Metazoa; phylum Chordata; class Aves; order Passeriformes; family Cisticolidae; genus Cisticola; species Cisticola juncidis. The sequence goes on along the minus strand of VXBR01003215.1, from coordinate 1,826,366 downwards.
GGCATCTGATTTTGCAGGGAAGAATGATGATTATTTGCATAATTCTGGTTGGGTTTTTTTGTTGTTGTTTTTGTTTTTGATTTTTTTTTTTTTTTTTTTTTTTTTTTTTTTTTTTTTTTTTTTTTTTTTTTTTTTTTCCTGGAATGAGGGATTCAAAACTGTGGGGACAACAGCAAAAAAATCCCTTATGAGTGTTTTAAGTCTGTAAATTTGATGTGGTGTTCTGTCAAAGGAAATATTGCTGATATCTTAGGGAACTGCAAACAGAAAGAGCAGATATTTTAACAGATATTTTCACAGGTTCACTCAGCTTAGACAACATTCCTGAGGACTGGTCACAAGAACTGGATAATCTTCAAAAAGTGTAGGAGTATATGAAATATGATGAAGGTTAGCTGGTATATACAAAAAGTGTAAGGAAATATTTTAAGGACCTTGGAGAAACATTAGTAAAAACAATGTTTGAAGATTGACCATCTACTTCATTTTTAAAAAGAGAAAACTGCTTCATTAACTTGACAGAACACTTTGAAGCCCAAGGTGCTAAGAGAAAAAAAGGGTAACATGCCTTCTATCTAAGGTTTCCATCAGAAAGGCCAGCCTTTAACCCACTGAGGTTTTCCTATAACATGTAAAGCAGAGGAAAACATAGAACAGTAAACTACTTTGGAAATTTGACAAAATTAGAAGATAGCTTCACACAGACTGACTTCAATATATATTAAAAAAAAAAAGAAAAAAAAAGAAGAAAGAGCCCAAGATCCATCCACTCTGAAAATGACCACAGTAAGCAAAGTTAGAACGCAATAATAATGACACAAACACCTCTTTTTGTGATAAATCTATCTAAGAGGAAGATCCAATGATGGAAATTTTCTGGTCTTTGCAGTGTTTCACTGGGAATATGGGACATTTACATGCTAGATATTGAGGCCCTGCAAATAGGTATCTACTAATACAGAATCCTGATCCATACAGAAACAGCTGAGGCTGGTGAAGCACTGTGAAAAGGCCCAGACTGGGACTATGAGATTCTGATTGTGGAAGTTAAAAGTTATTATGAATACAAGCCTTAATTATTACCTGTCCAGAAGTCTGCTGTTAATTTTTTGCAAAGATATTTGGCCAGGAACGGGAAATGTGCTTGAGATATATGTTCCCTAAGACTGCATGTATTCTGGGAACATAAAACAGCCAGAGTGCTGTGCTGGCTCATCCTGCTCTGCCATTTTTCTTCCCAGGCATGCTCCAGTCAAATTTCTTTCTTATATATGTCTAATATCTTGTGCAATGAAACTCAAGACTCATTTTTCTCTTTTCAGCCCTAGTAATCTCTAAGACACTCAAGAGAAAGTCTGTAAGGAACAGTCAGTTGCACACACTCTTGAATCTGGATTTTTTTTTTTGACAACACTATGAAGAATATCTCCCCCAGATGTATGCCTATGTTTCATCTCAACTGGCATCTCTACTGGATACCCATCTGGCAACCAGACATACCTGAAATGGTTTGGAAAGGTGGAAGGAAAAAAATCATGCTTAAAAAGATCTGAGCTCCTTAAAAATTTGGCTCAATATGCAGTACAAAGTGTCTGTCTGCTGTGTACCAAATTCTTACACTGTTTTTTCTTCAAACTTCAGACATATAAGGAATTGGTTGCATGGTTTACTAGAAAATGTGGTATGGATAAATACATTTTTAATTTGATTTGTCTGGCTGTATATAGTAAGCACTTTAATAATATAGCATTATCCTGTATTATATAGCATGCTCTCAGCTGCACTCAGGGAGATCCACCCTGGGTGGAGAGCATGGAGCTTGGCTGAGTGTGGTGGTTTTAAAAAATGAAGTAACACATGCTCAGGACCTTAAGTGTATCAGTAACCCAAAGTCACAAAAGCAAATGCCTCTTATCCTCTCCGTGAATGAAGCTGTCCTGAGTGCATTTCTGGACCAAAATGTATTTCTACTGAAATATGATTGACTGTGGGAGATTCTTATGCTCAGTTTAGGTTTAGGAGTTAATTAGATGGCATCATGGTAAAGCTTTCTCTTGTATGTTATTTTGGCTAAGCTTTCTTCTGCAAAATATTTTTATAAGCCCAGTGACAATGGAAAGATATTATTTTTATCCAGAAAGAAAAAATAACTTTGCTACTGTACTAACTCTTCTCCCTCCTCACTGGGAGCAGTCCAAAAATAATGCATCACAGGATGAACTATGTGCTATGCACTTGTACCTACTTTTACTGAAACTAAAAACAACATAGTATCTCCTAGCTGGTAAAACAACAGAACTTAGAAGATAAATCTTTAAGTGAACAAGAACAAAGAGGTTTTGGTTTTTGACTTTGGGACCACCCATTAGCAGATTTGCTTTACTTCTTTTGAAACTTTCATGCCATATTTCCAAGGCCGTTGTGAACTGGAGCAAACTAAACTAGCAGAGGTGGAGTGTCCAAATCTCCAGTTCATATAAAGCCAACACTGATCTAAATATACCACAGTGTCAATATGCCATGACAGACATAAATAGCATGTGCCTATTAAACAAAGGAAAGAAGCTTCCTTGGACTTATTTTCAGGTATAAAAAACAAACTTAAATTTTATGCCTTTTGTATTTGTTTTTCCCTTATGAAAATTATGTGCAGGTCTTGGCATACTAACAACATCCAGCAACTTAGTCTTTGTAAACTTGTTTTTTGTTTGGTTATGGCTTTGGTGGGGTGTTTTTTTGTTGGTTTGTTTGGGTCTTTTTCCTTGTATGACAGGAATATGGTTGCTGCAGAAGTATTACAGATGAACTGTGCAAGGAAACTGTAAGTGGTCACAGACAGCCCTGGCCTCATGGGAGACCCTGGCTGGAAGTATGGGAGTGGATTAAAGATTTTTGGGAGCCCCTGTGCTCTCTATGAGTTCATAGTGGCAAGAAAGTTATCCTTGCTTTCACTCTACTTCTGTTTTTTCTTCTTATAATTCATAATTATGCAACCAACAACTGCCAATCTGTATTGGGCATTGGAGTGACAAATTCTGCTCACTGCTTTTAGTTATTCAGAGTCAAGTAGTAGTTTGTGGTACAGCTTTTTTTCCATGGGAAAGCAAAGAAGAAAATCTTCTTTTTCCAGTCCAAACTGGTATTCTGTTGCTTGAGATTTTTTTACTGAGATGATAACACCTTTTGCTTATCAGAATTCCTTCCTGAGAAGCAAAACTGTGGCCTGGCTATGAATATACATTATATCACTAAAATTTTAGTAGTTTTAGATTTCCTCATATTTTAGTATTGATGGTGTATTTTTAAAATGGGATTTTATATTGGACTTCAAAACTGTAAGCAGATGAGAATTCCTGTGGTAAAAAGTGCTGAAGGTTAAGGAATTCCCTACTCCAATTTTCTGGCAAAAATAGAAAATCACATCCAAACCCCCAATTTGATATGCATAATTTTTCCTCAAAATAATAAACCAATTACATATTTGTTGGTAACAGAAGTAAAATGAAAATAACAGAACTCCTATGTTCGTCTGGTAAGGGATGAATTTGTAATTAAAATTCTAATTATTTTTTTTCAGCTGACTTTCCTCTCTTTTAATTTGACCACTCTGTGATGAAGAAGTACAGCCAAATGGAGTGTAGGCTTGTGTAATGAGGAAATAAGATCTGATCACATTACTCAGGAAATTCTTGAGCACTGTAGGACTCCAGTATAAACCGAGTGGGGTTTAGTAAATGGAAAGATGATTTAGTGGTAGTAATTAAAAAGTCACACAGGTAAGCAGAGTTCATGGAGTCCTGCCAGAAGTTGCTTTGGGAACACGCACTTTTAAATCATTAATATAACTAGCCCATTCCCCTGTTTTCCCACTTCTCCTGTTCTCTTAAAGTTGTATGTTTTTATCTACTCAAGTTTTTATAGCTTTATATTATACTTGTCATTTTACCTTCTTCACCTTACACTTTTCCTTTAATTTCCTTTCCTTCTCTTTTAATCTACTGCAGGTGACAAATGCAAATGACAAGAAGCATAAACTGTCAGCAGAGTGCTGGTATAAGTGGCAGATGTCCTACTGACTGCAGTAGATGTTACTTTTGTTCATGCCAGGACTAAATTTAGTTTACAAGTTAAGAAACTGGGGCAGCAGGGGAAGAATTGTGGCAATACTGTAATTTTTTATTTTGCTCACTTCTGACATTACATTTCATTTTTTTCCCTGTGTGTTGTAAATCAAGAGAGCCATCCCAGAGCCCCTGCATTTGGAGAGCTGAACTTCTCCAGATAGGAAACAACTTGTCTTTTTCCAAAGCCCAGTCAACAACACTCATCTAAATTGATACAAAACCCACAAAACCCTTCCTCAAGGGTATCAGGTTTTCTCCTTGTGAATCCCAACTGGTTTGAAAAGAACTCTATCAGAATAGAAACAGTGTAACATATTTTAGGAAGCTAAAATGGACTAAAGAACCTCTTTCCTTCATATTTATTAATTTCCAGTGTCATAATGTCCCAATGAAGCTAACTATGCCCATAAACCTTTCCTTTATTTCCTCAAACTCTCTTTTATTCTTCTTTTGTGAAGGTTAGGGGAATGAGGAAAATATATATAGTTTGATGGCTGTTGAGAAGTCTACTTCAAAACCCCAAAGTAGTCTTGTGGGGAAAATTCTTTGAAGAATGCTCCTCCCTCCAGTGGAAATGGCTGTTTTTAAAAATTTAAGAATCATGGAACTGCCTAAACCAAAAAGTTGTAGTGCTACTGGGATTTGCAAATGAGGAAGCTCACAGGCATGAGTGAGATGCGGAAGAATAACCTCTAGCAACCAGCTGGTTTTGTTTGTTTGTTTGTTTTGTTTTTGTCAGATTATACTACCTTTCCAAATAAGCTTTGTTTCTTGTTGAAAACTGAAAAGAAATGGACAAACTGTTACTTCACTGAACACTTTTAGATGGTAAAGCTACTAGTGATGTAGTGATGAGGGCCAGAATATTTCCCTAATTAAAAAACAACACCACCTTTCTCAATGAGGCATTAATTTAGACTTTGCTATTTACTCTAGTGACCAGTGGTGGCATTTGGGTTTTGAAATATAGCTTAGGAAAAGGAAGACATTTAGGAAGGGAAATGAGAGGAGCACCTCACGCCCAATTCTATTGGCCAGTCTGTGCTTCTGCTAGAGGGGTGAGGGCAGAAGCCAGGAGCACACATTAGGTCCCCCAAAATCCTCTTTTTCCAGCTACTCCGATCCTCTGAAGGATTTGGCCACTGGCAATTAGGAAGGGGGAACACAGGAATACCTGTGCCCACCTGGGGTTATCAGAGCAGCTGTAGCTCTTCAGCAGGGCAGGGGTAAAGCTGGGCCTCTGCCTTTCTGCCCACCAGCAGACAAGGGCAAGCTGCAGCTGGGACTGTCTGCGTGGCTTTCTCTTCTCCTGGGCCTGCAAACCTCCCTGGGCAACAAATTCTCCAAAAGAAATGAGCATAAAGGTTGATTTTTGTCTTCCAATAAGCTAGGCCTTTAGTGGACCCTAAAACTGGGACTTTCCTGTCCAGAAGTTAGAAAAGTTTTTGCCCAAATTTTTATGAGGGCTGTCATTATCTACCTTTCAACACATTTTTAACTTCTCTTAGTAAATTATGGTCTGCACAAAATCTGATGTATTATATTTTACTACTTGAGATAGTTCCCTTTTAATTTAGTACAAACTTGATTGATAATGAAATATGTATTTCAAATTTCTGCAGATATTTCCTCCTCTATCAGCAAGAAAGGGTTTTCTGGGAAGTCACTGTTAAGTTAAAGTAGAGATACCATCCCAGATACACCCACCTTTCATGAGATACTCCTTTACTGTGCTTTTTACAATGGAATTACCTTGTTCCTCCCATTTCTCTTTTCTCTGCCTATAATCCTGGTTATCTTAGCTTTCTCTTTAAATAGAGACATAATAACAGATTCAGATTTATCCTGTTGCTGCTTGTAGTACTGAAAAGCTTGCTGTAATCAAAAGTGGTGCTCTTTCCATCCCATGTATGGTCTAGCTGGCTGGGACAAGTTCCAGAGCTATACCTTCCTGTTTGGTGGGGAGAAATCTAAATGAGGCAGAAAGAAACTTGGCAGAAGAACCTATCAATTTGTAACAGGACTCGTTTGCCCAAAGGCTTAGCTTCTTGAGAGCTGATTGAAATCAAACCTAATTCCCCCTCCTTCCAAACTTTGGAGAGCAGCACCTCAGGATACAGCTGGTGTGCTTGTGGGATGTCTTGTTCACATGGGCTGCTCTTCCCTTTGTGAAATGCTCTAGCAGAGGTTTCATTGCAGATAAGATGTTGCTGTTGCAGTGGTATGATGATACCTGCTGCTGCTGTACCTCTCTGCCCTACTCTGACAAGTCACACTTCCCAAAACAAACACATTAACTGCAGTCCACCCAAGGAAAGAAAAAAAAATAATTAAGAAAGAGACATCTTGAGCAAAATTGTTTCAGATGGTGGTGTTGGGGGTGTGATATAAAGGCCAGAGAGTGTACTAGTAAAATGTGTGTAAGTACCTGAATTTTGTGTGTGCTTTATTTGTGGCAATATAGGTCCCTTCAATAAGTGCAGAATGTACTGGTATCAGTGAATGGAACTTCTTATTTGGTCTTTGAGACAATGGTGCTGAAATCAAAGGCTGACTGAGAAATAGAACTGGTCACAGTTTCCTGAAAAATAACTGATGCTCCAGATTTTTAGATGGAAAAATCTTAATTATTTTATTTGTTTTGTTTTCTTCCAAGGCAGTTTGTTCTATAGATTTTAATTCTTGAATTTCCAGAGCTGCTGGGGAACTATTTACACTGGACACTACAACACTGTTGAGTTTGCTCAGCCAGCTCTATCAAATAACATGAAGACACGGAGGACTGTCAGTGCTTATGGTTTCCTTCAAGTCCCACCGGAAATATTCCAGTTATTTCAGTTGGAATATAATGACAATATTATTGTAAATAACAGCTTTGTAGAGGACTACTGATTGTTAATGAGGTAGTGTGGGAGACTATAGCCACAGTTGCCAGGATATCATGGTTAAGGATGTGCTGTTCTCACAGGCTTTTCAGCAAGGGCAATAAGATAGGATATTTCATAAAATATTTAATCGTCCCTCAACCATACTGGTAGCCTGTTTGGCTTTTCTTTCAAAGCTCTCATTTAGCTTTTTCTATTTCAGAATGATCCTGAATTCTTATCCTAACAGCAATTGAATAAAGGAAAAATACTGGCTACACAGTACCTCTGAATGTGACCAGGTAAATCTAAGTCTCCAATATTTCTGAAAGTTTTTATAAAATGAAAAAGAACCCAGCACTCTTAGTCTTCAGGACATGTAGACAGGGTTCCATTTGAGTGCACATCTACCCTCCTCACTGTTTATGTCTGGTTTTATTTTTGATAGGAACCAGAGTGCATTAAAGAAAGAGGATCCACTCAGCTCTTGTACTGATGTCAGTATCTAGTATGAGATGTAGGGCTGTTGGTATTTTACAACTGCATTATTTAGGTGTACCTTGTGAGCCACCCTGTATTGTGTGACTCTGAACACCTTTAGAGACTGGGCTTCTATAGAACTATGAACCTAAGAAGCCCCACTTCCAGGTCTTCTACTTTTGCTTTGATGTTATCTTGGAAAGAACACAATTTATGGGTGTTAACAAACTTGCAAGTTCATTTCACTGAACATTTTTAGGGCAAGGATTGTGGAAGAGAGAACCTCTCCATTTTAAACTAGCTGTGTGAAATAAAACATTTATATTCAAAGACTAATAAAAATTTGAGTTTAGCCCATTGTCTGAGAATCTCTTAGAACTAATATAAGAATAAGAGATTAAAAGAAGCAGAGAAATATGGCACTAGGCAGAATAATTAATAAATTAGATGGAATTCATTTGGAGTCATTTCCATAAAAGAAAAAAAAAAAAAAGAGTTAAGGAACTCATTGGAACAACCCAGGATCTCAGGTAACATAGTCTCATGTTATAGGGATAAAGAATTATTTTTTTTTTTTGCTTTGTGAGGATTTGATTAAGTTGCAGATTTAGGATTGCATTATTTTACTAACTGATCAGGTGCCACTGGAGGGTAGGGGATACTGAAAATCAGAAGGTGAAGTTGAATCTGTCAAAATGGAAGGAGCAGGGGGAAAGTGTTTTAGGAATTAATTTTAAGTTTTCTCATTACCAATCAACTCAATGTAAAAAATTAAACTAATTGCCCAAGTTGAATCTGTTTTTGATGTGGCTGTAACCACCAAGTGATCTCTCCCTGTCCTTATCTTGACCCACAAGCTGTTCATCATATTTCTCTCTTCCCTGTGCAGGTGAGGAGGGAGTGGTAGAGCAGCTTTGGTGGGCACCTGGAGACCAGTGGTGTTCAAACTCCCTGTTTGCTATGTTTGGGAGGAGCTCTCAATAAAAAACTGTGTATTTATTAACTTTTTCTCATTTAAATATTTCCTTATGTACCTCTTTTATCACAATACCTGAAAATCAGTGTTCTTTGCCAGCAGACAGAGTGATAACCATGATTACTTTTAATACCAACAAACATCTGAATTTACCAAATATGTTCTCTTCTTTCATCAGGTTGTCTAGTCAAAGCCTGCATGTGGCCTGTGGCCTATGGCTATGAGTGTTTCTGAACTATTTGCAAAGTAGGAAAGGACTAGTATTTATGTGGGAACTATGTGATTCTCCTCAGCAGATCTATAATAACTTACCTATGAAGATCAGTTTATAGATCTTTCTGTTCTATGTCTGATTTTGTCTCAGTTCTCCCCATGGTGCTTGAAATTCCCAGCCCTAAGATGAAACCAGTCTATTTAAACAAGGTGGTAGCAACACAGTCTTTCGGAAAAAAAAAAGAATCTGGATTTTTTTTCTATATATAATTTCTACCTATCCACATTAGATTAAATTAAATAATATCTTAAATGAAAACATTACCACTGTGTTTTACAAGTTATCAGCCTAAATTTCATGTTCTGTTGCAATAGAGAACTTATTTTCATAATTTGAGTAAGAATAATTATTTTTCATATTAGAAGCTAATACAATCTTATGCTTTTTGACTGCTAAATTATGTATACTCCTCGTTCAAATGTGATGCATTTTATTCCCAGCATTGCACTTTTGAGCAAGTAGTACTAAATCTTTCTGGTGGAGGGAAAATACAATATTTCCTGACTACTCAGGCCATTTTTAATGAAATGGAAACATCTTATGTAAAGCTAAAAGCATTTGTTTTACTAATTAAAATGAATGCTCTTTCCTGAAACTATCAGCTGCTCTTTTTGAGAGAGTAGTCTACTAAGTCATATTGGATTACATGCTTATATCCATTTTTAATTACATTTGGAGGATAACAGCAAGAGGAAAAATAACATTTCTTGATTATGTGAGTTAGTTAGTGCTTGACCACCTCCTCTAGAATAGCTACCTTTTATTTGGTTTTGTGTGGAAAGAGTTAGGGCCACATGACATAAAGAAAAAACATAATTATTCTATTTAATCCTGTCTAAATTTGTCATGTTTGATATTAAGGAGTGCACGAATTAATGTTCAAAGAGAAAACACTAAATAAATGAATAAAAGAAATTTGTGAATTACCTGTGAGGGGAAAAAAATAGGGACAGAGACATGAATGATGATTGGTCATAAAAAACTTTTCATTCACCTTTTTAGTGACTCCAATTATTTTCCCGGTAAATTAAAAGATTTTTTTTCAGTTGCAAAACTCTTCTCCTAGTATGCTGAAGCCTCTGCATCCTTTCAAAATAAGTGAATTAAATCAGTAACATAGAGGATGGTACCGGTAATCCTAAAGAAGAGACAGAATCAACTGTAAAGGAAGCCTTGGGCTTCAGGTTCAGGTGGTGGTGTCTAAACTGGAAGATTAAGTGTACAATTCCCCATTTTGGGAGTTGTTCCTATAATCTAAGCATAGATCCTAATTTCTCAGAACAATTATCACAATCATGGACCAAAACGTAAACCAGAGAGAGTTTGGATGACTGCACAAAATTTATCTACTTTTACAAAGAGATTGGGAAATGGAAAAATGTATCTTTTACTTTTGACTACTGTAGTTTCTAATCTATATCTTAATCCATTTTCCCATGATGGAATTAATCTGTCAACAACTCTTCTATGAATACATCAGGTCCAGATTCAGAAAGTTTCAGTCAGATCTATTTTATTTCACAGACTTTACATTTATTGTTCCTGTGAAGAAATGATATTTTGACTGCACCATCATTCTACGTCTTTTGATAAGGATGAATTTTCAGATGCTCTTGGAATGCCTAATTCAGCTGGAGATACAGAAGAACAATCCCACTGGTTTGTTTCTTTCTCACCTGCTGGATATTTCCCATTAAAGGAAGGGCAGAATTCTTTCCTTTCAAAGCTACAAACTCAGGAATTACACCAAAGAAATTTTTGGAGTAGCTGTAATAGGGGATCTGTCACACTAGGCAAACTAAAAATAGAAGAGTCTCTCAGACAGACAGTGACCCAATAACAAGATTTAATAGTGGCATCTCTATGTGGTTGTCTGTAGGACTGCCTACAACACTGTTTAATACATATATGCATATACAATAAAAATTGCTTCTAGTGTTGTTTGTGTTGTTTATTTGTTTGAATTTTTATTTTGTTTATTGCCCGTCACAGGTCACAATTAGTTAGAAGCAGAATTCAGTCTACTTAGGAAACAGTATCAGCAATGAACCTTTTTATTACCGCCCCATTTCATGCCTAAATTTTGATGGTGATGATGAGAACTGGTAGTTTGATCTACCTTGTCCAAGTGCACAGAGAAGGTATGAAAGGACTATCCTAACAAAGGCGGGGAAATTTCCATTTCAACACCCATTCAGCCTCCTGTGTGCCACCAGGAACTATCCAAAATGACCACAGGTAATTTTTGCTGCAGTTATGGTTTCTTTGTGAGAGACAATCGTCCATGAGGAGCCTGCTGAGACCACCTTTTCTTTCCCTAGGGGCTGCCAAAGGGGTGTCAGGCAGTAGTGTGTTCCAGTCACTGGTGGCCTAGACCAGGTTTGAATGTAGAAATTGGTCAAAAGACCTGTTATCTAGAATCTTGATTGCCCTCCCAAATCTCATTTTCATACTTGTTGCAAAACCCACAAATTATTATTATTTTTTTATTTCTGGACAAAGGGGAAGTAAGTGGTAGATCCTAATTTGTTAATGACAAATCAGCTATACTTGGACCTGGAAGCAGTGACAGTGCAAAATCTGGGTAAGACCACTCTGTGTTTTTGGCTTTGACAACAAACTGTCTGACTTCACAACCAGTTTATTTCATTGACTTGGAAAGGCAGCAGGGTTTTGGAAGCTCTGGATTGAAATGTGCTTAATTGCACATTTCACTCTTGAGCAGAGATGCTGCAATAGAGTTTGTTGAAGTGCCAGAGTAAGTTGTTTGAATATTGCTCACTGTGATTTGGCCTAGAAACCTACTGGCGGTCACACTAACTGAACCTCTATCAGGACTAACATTTGTTTTCTGTCTCATATCTAGAAAGATAATGTTTCCCATAATGTCATGGTTTTCAAAGACCTCATCAGACAATTCTGTAGTAGCATTGAAATTTTCTGTGCCGGTAACTGGATGGTTACTTACCTCCATGAGGCTGTCTAGACCTTGCATAATTTCTTTAGGACTATGGGGTTTTGAACAAACCAATTCCTTTTTTGCTCATGCTACCTCTCAGAATTGTAGTCTTATTGAATCACCAACATATATTGCTGTTTTATAACCTGTGTTTCCCTTTCATGCAAGTCCTGTATGCCCTTTTGCGCTGTGCTAAAACAGTGGATGTTATTTCACACTTTCTGTCATTCCTATCCCATCCCCTTTCATATTCTGTACCTGATGTTCAAGTTCTTCTGTTTCATTGTGTAGGGTCATTACCATGTTATATAAATGTACTGTTTGTTCTTGAGAGCAGGATTACATTTATGTAACTTCTGCCATTTAAGTTAGGTCTCTGAGCTGAAAGGGTTCTTCTGTGTTTCCTCTGTTCATAAGCGAGAGAAATAGGCAAATCCAGAGGTGGATTTGTCCCAGCTGTTTCAGGCGCTTAATTTGAGATGAATTATCTGCTGAATGCATTTTAACTTTCTGCTGTGACTATAAATGGAAGTAGATGATTATAGTAGAACAGATGCACAAAAGTAACAGTTAATGTTAGGTGAGATGAACCCGAATCCCAGATAAACCTAATTGCCCAAGTTCCCTCAACAGCACAGAAAAAATTAGCGCAGCCAATTGATGCTTGTTCCCCTGTATATTTGGATGGCATGAATTGCTGTTTGGAGTGCCTCTAGAATTTAGAGCGAAAGCCTAGCCTTACTTAAATTCTTTTCTGATAGCTAAAGCAGGAGACATGCATGTCACTCAAACTGGGACAGATATACTATTGTCATCAGTAGTAATGTTTTCTTTCTCCTTAAAGAACACAAACGCATGGCTACTCTTTCATCAACTATGACAACTTTATGAATCTAATTTCCCATTGCCTATGGGCTAAATCTAACAATAGAAATCATACAAACATATCCCAGAATCTTTCCTATGTCACTGCAAATAAATACCATTTTTCTTTATCTCACCTGTCTGAGCTCTATATATATTATGCATATCCAGGAAGTCACATACAAAATCACATCTCTCTTTTCATACACAAAGATGATGTTAATTTTGTCTTAATTCTCTTGTTTTAATACCTTGTATTTAGTAAGTTGCAAGATATTTTAAAAAATGAGAAAGAGAATGAATTAAGAATAGACAGTGAATGCACAATTCTCTGGGATAAAAATAAGCAACCCAAATAGAATGAATGAGTCTTAAAGCAGAGTCTGGAACCTGAAAAGATCTGCTCTCAGTTAACCATTGCAAATTGGGCACAGTGGGCCACTGGGAAGAGACAAGTGTGATGATTTCCTGAATGGAGAACAGTGGGTCTCCTTGAGACTTCAGTTTTGTGAGATAACTGTCATAACCAGTTTAGCATGAAAGTGTGACCTACTCAATAATTAAAAAAAAAATTGCAGGTTGGTCACTGAGAAATTGACACCTGTTATTCTCACAGTGTGCCTTATTGCCAACAAGAGAGGAAACTATATGTCACTGGATGTTAGCTCAGTTTAATCTGAGAACTTTTCTGCCCTGAACATACTGCTAATGTCAATAAGCATCGTAGAGGGTCAATGTTTTTGAAAACAATACACATATCATCACTTACGTTATTCAATGTGAAAAATTCACATTCAAGCGTATTGAATTACAGGACCCCAGTTGCAGGATGTTAATTGACTACTGGACTTACACTCTATGTAACAGTTTTATCACATAAAATATTATGGATATACCATGTCCTTTGTTGTTTAATGATAATGTTGTTTAATATGTGTAGTTCCAGTTTGCATCCATTATTTACAGAAATCAGGTGGAAGACACCTAGGGAATTGAATGAGAATAGTATCACAGAAACAGGTAAACTTTGTTAATGGATTATTTATGTTTCAATTAACTAAACCAACTAAGAATTTGTTTGTCAGCTGTTAAATGTATTAATGGCAACCATTTTCCTTGGGTCAAAGAGAAGGCGAAGGAAAATGGTATTGCAGAAGGATAGGTAGCATCCTGGTGCAGTATCCAAATGGTTGTATGGGTCTAGAGAGGTTTTCAAACTTGTATGAAATACCTTAGAAGTGTACTTGCTCAATGAGCAGCTGTGAATTTTATAGGTTTAAATGAATATATTTATCTCTATAGGCTGCTCCTCCTATTTTCTGGGTTTTTCAAGTATTAAAAAAATTCTAGTGATAAGTTCTGACCTTAAATGACTTTATCATAAGTGAAAATGGAGTAGTTTCTCATAGCCTTTATGGTGGAACCAGAAGACAAACGAGGAGGGAGCCTTGACTTGTCAAACCACCTAAGCCAGGGGGTGCTATTGATAGAGTTAATGGGTGTTAATGGAGAACAGCATGGCTGCAAAAAGTTGGGCATCAAGCCTAACATTGGTTTAGTAGAGACATCACCATCATGGCAGGCAGCAAAGCTGGGTGAACAGAGAGGGAAGGACTTCTGTGAGACCTGAAATAAGAAGAGGAGAAATTCAAATTAAATGCAGCAGTGAAACGGGAGTCAAAGTACCTTCATTTATTATCTATGTTCTTCAACTTAAAAATGTCATTCTTTGAAGGGAAGTTGGATTGCTTTGTCCCATTTGCCTGCTATGATGAGCTAGGCTACATGTCACAATGAAAGCATTTTTTTTTCATTAAGTAAGTACAACTATGAACTCTCTCTTGAATTATTTATTAGTCTAATGAAAAGCATGAAAGATTTAATTCAGTTTATGTATCTATTAAATCTGGATTTCTATGTTATTATTAAATCTGTGTCTCTGTATACATGATGTAGCATTTCATTTGTTCAGCTGTGGGATTAAACTTTTTTGAAACAAGGGAACTCAGGGTTCTTTATATGGCTTGGGTCTACCAATGAGAATATGCACGGGGAAGTGATGGTCACTGGTAACAGTGGCAAACCTTGGCCCAAACGCCAGAGTCCACTGGGACATTTTGTGCAAGTCTCAGACATAATTTCAGCTCTACCTCCTTTGCTCTAATGAGCCCTGAGGTGCTCCTTACCCAGTGTCTGTGGGCTTGTGTTTCTCCCTGTGAGATGAGCCTCCTGCTGGGTCACTCTCTGAGGACGCACCTGCCTGTGGGATGGGTGTTTGCTGTGTGATAGGGATGTGCTGCTGGCTGAGCACGTCAACTCCAACACTTTCCAAATAGCACCTAAAGTCCTCTTATGGGTGAAGGGAAGGATTTCTGCTTTGCTTCTCTGTTTCTGCATTAAGAAAGGGCTTTGATAACACAGCTGTTACTAACACCTGCCTCTTACATGGATACTGATCTCCAGAGTGAGAATGAGCACCATTGCTGCAAGAAGCTCTGCTGAGATCTCTTGTGTCTCTGTGTAGGAGCACTAGAATTTTTCTTATGTTTATGGATTTTTTTTCAGTGATTTGGGTCTCACACAATGGCAAATAGTTTATTTTTCTTCACTTCTTCCCCTTTGCTCCCCACAGTGCTGTGGGACATGCCAGCTGAAAGTCATGTGTAGAAGCTGAACAGCTTCCTACATGGGAGTGCCACTCAAAATTCCTTTTTTTTTTTTTCTGTTTTGGTTTGAAGAATAAATGGTAGACCAAAATCCTCTTTGCTAAGCCTAAGTATAACCTTTCCCCATTTTCCTGGTGTTACTGGAAAACTGCAAAACTGTCATACCTTTTAAATGATGCATTACAATGAAGTGCTAAACTGGAGTTGCAATTTACCCTGGCTTGTAAATTTCTGACGGATGCCAAGAAGAGGCAGGGAGCCACATTTGACTAAATTGGAAAATATTCCATGGAAGACAAGTCTACCTCACTTTCTATTTATCATTTCCGTAAGCTTGTCCACCTCTTCAGTCAATATCATAAATACCAAGGGCAAACAGTGAAAGTCTGTGGCTTGACACAGTTACACAGAAGACTGGCAGTGGATTCGTGTGCTTTTCAAGGGCTGTCCCAGTCTCAGTCAGGGCTGTAGTTCACTGCAGTCACTGGAAAAAAGAGGCTGTGCTTCAGACATAGCAGCAAGATTTCAGTCCCTGAATTTCAGAGGCTGCCTCTGCTCAGCACAACGGGACATCTCATTTGACCTTATCAAACTCATAGGCAGCTGATTAATACAGTCCACAATGTACGTTCCAAATACTAGATTCGAGAAATCTCTTCAGATTTTTCATGTCACATTAAGTTTTACCTGTAGGCAATCTTTCAATCATTCTTCAAGATACAAAGTAGGAGAACCATAGCTCTAATTCTGTGCATCCCAGAAGACTAGAGCTGGTCTTGGAACTTAAAATTTGCATTTGAAAAAGTAGAACTCCTGATCACTGTCTGAAAAAGTTTCCAGGAGAATCTTCTGGTAGGAAATAAAGCTCAGCAGGAATTTTGAGGTGGTACCTGTCAGTCTGTTTCAGACATCTGTATGACAAGATATCTGCTTCCTGGAGATGTCTATTCATCCATTAGTGAAAAAAGCATGGAAAAGGATTAACTGTGTGGGTGCTGACTATCAAGCTGACTCTGATAGTTTTGCCAATCAAAACTAACATTTTACAAGTTACCAGGTCCTGACAAAAGCATATGGCAGAGAAAGAAGCTTAATGGAAGTCCTTGACTGACGCCTTAGGAAATGGATGATTTTTGTAGGACTATCTCCATTAATCACAGCTTAAAAAAAAAAATCATCAAATTTTATAGTAAATTTTGGTAGCATCGATCATTTCTAATCCAGAGTTTGCCCTGAGCTGCAAAGCAGAGGGATGCTCCAGGTAAGAATCTGTGGTTTTTGGCAGAGTTGTGTGTGGGCAGGGAATGTTTAAACTGCACCCATTCATGCTAAACCTGATTCAAATCAATGCCACAAGAACATGTTGTATGATATATTACTAATGAAATGAATAAGGAAGTGATACCTCAGCCCAAAGCTAAAAACCAGAAAAAGTCTTTTTTTCTTTTCTTTTTTTATCTGCACCTGTATGGACATTTTCACTTTGAAAGCAATTTACTTCCAGAAACAAAGTCTGCTGCAGATTCAGAGGGAAGTGTTTACATGTTAAGATGGGGAAAAAGAACACTTCATGGTTTTATTAGTAATAGTAAAAA